>CM076575.1:576625241-577173846 GCA_034641835.2 Pinus albicaulis | reverse complement strand
GTAATCTTTTTTGTGTTCTACATCCATAGGTGTTAGGTCCAGCATGCTACTATCGTCAGTTTCACCACTTTCCTGGGCTGCTTTTCATTTTTTTGCCTGGGTTTTCTATGTCTCCATCTCATGAGCAGGCTCTGTGCCTTCATCCCCAAGTTCCACCAGTGACAATTCCTCATCCGTCGCCATCGACGGTTCACCTTCCTCCTGGAAGATTTCATAACGGTTAACTACGGATTTCTGAACTGGAGGGTTTTGAAAAGTACCTCGAGTCTGTATAGTAGTAGAAGCTCTGTTGTTGTGTTTTTTACTTGTGACTGTGGTAAACCAATCGTCTCTTTGGCGACTTTGCTTTGGGGAAACAAGGGCTTGCTGTTCAGGTACATTTAAAGGACATGATTTATACAAGTGCCCATACTCATGACATCTCCGGCATCTGAACGAGATGTGTTCATAATCAAGAAGCTAAGGCCATATTTTCCCTTCATATTCTAATTCTATCATTTCAGGAAAATGTTCAGAGATATGCATATAAACATAGATTCGAGCAAAAGATGTATAATGGCCACGGCGAGTAGTTTATGCTATCTTAACAAAATTGCCTAGAGAATTTCCTATACCTTCCAAGATGTTCGGGTCCCAGAAATCCATTGGAAGGCCAAATAAGTGAACCCAAAGTGGTGCTGCAAGAAACTGTTCTTGATTTGGGTTCTAACATTCCTCCCACTGTCTGAGGAAAAGTTCGACATTACTGTAAAAATAGGGACCTCCCTCAAAAATCCGTTCTTTATCTAAAAGATTAGTAAAAATAACTGTAAAAAAACCTTTAGCCCCAAATTTCAGATCAATATGACCCTTAGGCTGCCATTTTATTTGTATCCATTTTAAGAAATCCTTCTCTGTAGGCCAAAGGCCAATAAACTTACAGATTAAAGCATTATTCTTCATATAGCTTTTGTATTCATCCAACTTAGAGGCTGGAATAACAAACCGTGGTTTCTTCACTGCTCGTGGCAAGCATTTCTCCTTGGTTTTTGCCTGCCAGTTTGCCCCCAAAACCAGATTTACTCTCCGTTGAGAAGTTCCAGTCGGTTGTTGTCTGGTAGTTTGGTCTCCACTAGTGACATTGTGGTAGGAGGGATGAACCCCTCCTCCCAAGGAGGCCGCCATCACGAACCACTTACTGGAGATCTGCAATAATCCCCTATCCGCTGTGTTAAACCCTTGTTCACTGCTACAAACCCTTGCTGTTAGTTTCTTGGAGCGCTCCCCATGGCATTGGCAAACTATAATAAAGTTATTTTATTAATTGCAAGACACTCCTTTTTGAGAGGCAAGCCCTTATTTGTTTCCCTGGGTGTCCAACCCACTACGTGTCATGAATTTTATACTTGGGTCCATCTCACGAGCTTAGTTTTAACCCTTTGTACGTTCTGCGTAGGGGTAGGCTGCTTTTCCTGCATCTTGGCTATTAAAATTTGGCAGTCTTCTACCTCATGGTCTAGGTGCCTACAATATTTACACGATGGCCTAGTGGGATTAGGGAACTCTCTGGCAAAGTGCCCTATTTCTCCATAGTTATAACAGATTAGATGACCTCATCCCCAGCTTGCGCTTCCTCCCCGACCTCCTCTGCCTTGGGCCAATGATCCTCCAAAGTGCGTAGTCAGTCTTGGTGATGCAGGGTCCGATTGCACCCGATATAAGTTCCCAAAATCCATCATTAAGTCATATGTTCGACAGTTCTGCTCATCATGTCCCATTGATCGACATAATCGGCACCATTGTTGCTTTAGTTCTGGGACGTACGCACCCAGCCGAGGGCAATGGTTTGTATCATGTAGGCCTGCTACTCGACAATCATCACACCATAGCGCAGATTCGCTTGATCCTGGTCACAACACGGCAGGTTCCCTACTTACCACTGGGTGTATCGGACTAGGCCCTCCTGCTTGCATATAATCAGTCAGCAGAGGGCACTGATCCTTCCTATGGCTAGACACCCAAGAACGTATACACCAAATATTTGTACAGATGTCCTTTTCTCTTTCTTTTCACAGGTTCTGTATTTCCATATGCATAGCCCCAAGTTGTTCCTAGATTTGTTGTACCCCTGTTGACGTATCCTCCTGGGGTGCAGCTTCTAATTTCATAGCGACTTCCACAACTTTCTCTTGTGATTCAAAGGTTTGACGACTCATTGGTGTATGCAGGTGAGATAACAACATGGCGATGAACCGCTCCGTATGTTGTCTATCATCATACTCGAACCCTCCTTCCCTAATTTCTTTCTTTAATCGTTGATCAGCCTCCCATACTGACTCAGACGCACCTTGTTTGAAGTCCTTTACTTCCGCTACCAGCTGGGAAGAGGATTTAGGCTTCCGGAATTGCTGCTTTAGAGCATCCTTGATATCTTGAATGGAGGCGGTCCCGTTCTGGGCAACGTAATGCATATACCAGTCCAGAGCTCTGTCTTCGAATGCTAAAGACAACTGTGCCCTCTTTATCGTGTCACTTGCCATGTTCTATGCAGTCCAGACAGAGTCTGCCACAAACCAAAACTGGTCCATATCCTCATCTCATACCCCCTTGAAGGTAGGTAGTTTCAAATGTGCATCCATATTACTGTCTAGGGGGGGTGGTGGTATAGGCGAATTCTTACCTTTACGCGTCCGAGGTGGCGATACAGCCAACGGGTCATGCGCAGCAGGTTCCTGAAACGGATTGTAGGTAGATCTTCCTTCGTTAAGGTTGGTTCGATAGTATTTACCACTACGGGTTGTGCTCCCGTCTAAATCTGAGGTCATTCAGTCCGTATGACTACACAAAATTCTCTTTTCACACAGTAATTTCTTGATCAGCAATGGTAATGTCCTCAGGAATTTGACTCGAAATCCTTTGAAAAATCGTCGTTCAGCTTCAAAGTATGATACAAACTGATCAATAGCAAATTCTGTTACAAATCCTCCTAGCACACTATCCACCAGTGATCCACCATGTGTGTGAGAGTATTATCAATTTTCTCAAGCTGTTCAAGCAACTCCGGGGTCCACAAAGTGATCTGCTCATCATTCCAGCACTTCTGGAATTCCACCACTCTGGCCAGCCACTCTTGGAGTTCAATTGAAAAAGTCACAAAAAATATTTCGTAGCTTTCAGTAAGGACGTACCTATTTTTCGACCTTTCCGTCATTAACTTCTCACTGTGATTTTCTTTTACTGTGAACTCCTGGATCTGCCTTTTGGAACTAGTCCTCGATATCTTTTCTTTCTGGCTTCCAGTATTCTCTTTTCATTACCCGATTCCTCTCTCAGACCTCTTCTGGTCCTAGCAACAGAACTATTTGTTGGCTTGAGGGGTGCTGACCTAGGTTCTATGTGCAAGGTTTGCCAACAAACCCCTATACTACTGGCCCTTTCGGCAGTGACCTGCTTTCGTAGGTCACAGTCTCACCCGAAGTAGTATGGGTGGGTGCTGGAACTAGGTTTTCGCACCTTGAGAAAGGAAGGGTAAGGCAAGAAGAGCTACGTTCTGTTTAGATTACCTTGTTTCTTCGTAGGGTTAATTATGTATCTATTTGCACCCACGTGCACTAGATCTACAATTATATGCTTTACATAACATAAACACAACATTATATAAACAGAGAAGAATAGATCTAGATCCAAGCATTCAGTACACATACTTTCACAATAGAAAGACAGAAAATACATAACACAGTAATTATCAGCAGTTCATACAAAAATACTCACAGATCCATATCTTTAATAATCCTTCGCATTCATTCATTCATCAACCTTTCCTTACAATTCCCTTCCCAACCTATGCACACAGCAGCAGGGTCCTCACACAGCTGGACTAGAAGCTCCGCACACACATCCAGCAGGAGTTCCTTCCCCCAAAACCCAAACAGATAGCTTAAACAACAGATCGCATCAATAGCTCATTCATTCCTATCCCTTAAAATCCAAAATGCATCTCTATTTATAACAATCTAGCCTCAACATTCCTATGGTCCGCAACCCATGGTTTTCGGACCCCTGGTTTACCCTTTGACCCCTTACAATGCGTTCGGGGCTTTGAACCACCCCAAAACCCTTGCATTATATTAAGTATAATCCAAAATAATCAAAATGGACCAGTTTCGCAGCTTGTTAGGAGACCCTGTTCCAACAATCAACCTAAAAACCAACTTGTTGGTAAGAAGATCAAAAATTTCTAATAAAAAGAGAATGTTGCTTGATCTTTAGATATGCTAGAAACCACCAAGTAAAAGCAGGTTCAGTAGAGCCAAAATTTATATAATTGGGGTAATTAGCATGGATATTTTTATTCAAGTAACACTTAATTGTCGTTGCAGTTATTTTTCTTGCACCAGTGCAAGCAGACCTTCCAGAAAATTTTCTGCCTTTCTTCATAATCCACTTTCATAATATTCCCTCAGTTTTCTTCTTCAATCCCAGAATGATTAACCTTCCCATATTCTTCTGAATTTACCTTGTCCATTTCGTAAAAACCCCACTTTACCCTTGAATTTTTTTCCCTATCCCACTTCTGTTTATCCCCTCTTGTGGTACTATTCCTAGAATCCCTGTAACAGAATTCCTTCCCATTCTGAAATTTCCCTTTTCCCAATTCTTTGTTACCTTATGAATTCATTGCAGGATCTCGCACATAAAAAGTAAAAGGATATGCTCTGAAGCATCAAGAAAGGGTGAAGAAAATTTCCAGTATAAGTTGAGGAAGCCATGTTGGAAGTCTAGCCTATATTTTACTTAAATTCCATGTTCTTTTTTTTTATAGATATTATGCTTGCACTAGTGCAAGCATGTCATCCTATATAATAAGTGCAAGCAGAATGGTACCAGCAGAATAACATAGTTAAGCGGTGCAAGCATGCACCTTGTCATAAACATAGTACAATTTGTTCTTTTCATAGCATACGTCATAGGAAAGTGGTCATCATGAAAGTTTATAAGAAGTCTCTTCACTTAGTCGATGAGTACTTGTGCTATCATATTAACTAGGAGAAAATTATTTAAAGTACAAGGTGTTTTTAAGTTAAGAATCATGATCATTTTTTAATGAATGCTAAAGTTCTTTTTTTGAATTATGAAGGAGTGCGGAAGTGTTTAACCATTGCTTGGATATAATTTCCCCTTTCCACCATAATCCTAGATGTCCTTCACTCATAATGATTACCTCACCTAGCCGTTAAAATGCCATCGCAAGCACCAGTCCGACATGATCTCAAAGGTGCCGCACATCCACGACTATTTTAGTGGAATGTATGGGTGATAATATGGAAGGGAAGGTGGACGGTTGGATCCCTATCTATAAGAACCAATTTTCCCGGTGTTGCATGTAAATTCTTGACTATTCATAACAGTTAAGCAGCGATGCCGCCTGTTCAAAGCGAACCTTCATCTCTCAGTAGGGTAGAACAGACTGTTGAGCATCACAATAGTCTTTCACTATTGCGAGACTCAGGATTTCTTCAATTCTTGAAAAATTTTGATGGGCACAACCGTGAAGTGGCCCTACAATTTGCCAGAAGTTTCAAAAATGGCTGAGTAAAAATTGGGCCTCTAAAATTTGAGGTTACTTAAGAGTTTATATCAGCAGCAACAGGCTTGGAAATTACTGGTGAACGGTGGTTTAAAAATCAGAAAATAGAAAGGAAGCGATGGCAGCGTTTCGTCATTGACAAGAATATGAAGGTAGATTGGAAGAAAGGAATTCCATGCAGTGCCCTACTGGGACAGTGGCGGGACCTCCTTTTCATCCTACAGAAATTCGTAACCTGTGAGTGAAGGTACTTCTTCACTTTTGTGTACCATTTTAGGATGTTGCAGCTTTTCGAAGCCAGTCGGCATGTTCGATGGAGGATTAATTTCCCCCATTTTTTGCTTAAAAGCTTGGAAATAATGGCCAAGCGTGTGCAGGACGGATGGGCAGACTAGGCCGAAAAGAAGTTATATCATCATGACCTAATAAATATTTTGGTCCAGAAATAATTAGAAGTTAAAGGCATGACCTGGGAGGCGCTGTTAAAATAGCTACATAAAAATATAGCTGCTAGAAAGGAGACAAAGGACCCCGCCAGCACAAGCAAGGGTCCAAGTAAGAATGTAAAGGGGATTCCTTCTTGCACAAGTGAAAAAAAGAAAACAACCTGAAAAATCAACAGAAGAAAGGGCCCCATCTCCAAATAAGAAGACAGCTAGTGCACTTGTTGAAGATACTCCTTCTATGACACCAGTACAGGCACAGACCCCCGAAGAAGACAACCTGTCAGTCCTTGTGGACACAACAAATTTTGTAGAGGTCGAAGATGACACTCTGTTGGCCGATTTCATTAAAAAGGCCCGGAAAAAGAATGAAGAATCTAGTGCAGGCAAAGAACCACAGTCCCCACAGGATGTTGAATCCCCTTCTGCACCAATTCAAGAAGAAGAAGAACCAAAAGAAGAACAAGAACAAGAAGAACTAGAAGAAGAAGAAGAATCAAAAGAAGAAAAAGAAGAAGAGGAAGAATTTTTTGCTGAAACCATGAGGGATACTGAGGTCCCTACACAAGACATAACCCCTATCGAGACAGAAAAATAAGGATATTTGGTAACTCCTGCTGCTTGGATAGTTGAACTAGAGCTTCAAGTGCAGAACTTAGAAAAAATCATAGCTAAAGCGCAGGAGGATAAAGAACAGAGTAAATAAGAATTAACTGCGGAGATCTAGAAAAATAAAGGAGAAGTTAGAGTTTGGAAGTACCGATCTATGCAGTGTTTCAAGAAACTTAAAAAGGTGACAAAGAAACTAAAGAACATCAGAAAGAAGAAGTCTGAAACATTGCAGGCTGATGTCAGTATGTCAAAGCAGGATTGAGCTGGAATGCTCAAATTTTTGAAGGTTTTTTGCAAAGGTAAAGATTTGTGTGAGGACATACAACATATTATGGATGGGAGGATGTTAGCCCCCTAATTTTCTATTTTTTTCCATTTTCCCCTTCTTAAATCATAACCATTTACCATTGTTTTACCTCTTTTATGCACCCTCATCTTGCATCAGTCCAAGCACGGTGACATATTTCGTATAAACTTTATTTTTCATATTTTTAATTCAACTTAGCATTAAATAATTATTTATTACATGATTTCTTACTTTTAATCACTATTTGTAACTTATCAATATCTCCAATGTCTATTTGGTATTTTGATTACTTACCGTGACCGCTGATCTTAGTGCAGGATCGGATCTTGCATCGTTGCTAGCACAACAAATCCTTGCAGCAGATCCAAACCTCCTTGATCACTGCCTCATTCTGAGCAGCTTCAGCCACGACAGCAAGATCAACCCAAAGGCAGCTGACACCGAATCTGTGAAGGACGAAAGCTTGAGATTGTCTATGGCCAGTTTTGCTAAACTATCTAATTTTGAAGGCCGAAAAGCTAAATTCTGTGTTTGGTTATGTAATCGGTTGAATGATCTATTTTGGCCTTTGGCCAAAGATCTATATAATGTAGAATGTAAATAGGACTAAAGGGGGGCTAAGTTTTTTATATCAGAAGAGAATAGAGACACAACCAGAGAGGCGGTAACAGGTTGCTATATTTTGTTATCGCCCGAATCTAGGCTGGATGATGTATTAATGTATGTACTTGCCTCAGTGAATTAATAAAAGGGAGCTCCACCTCATGTTTTACAAATTTCATTTCTGTATTTGAGCTGATGAATTGATTAAGGTATTGAACAACATTTTTATTTAAAAGGGGAAATGTGCTGGTTGGCTAGGTCCCAACCAACCCAACACGTTTACCCCATTTCCTGTTTTCCTGTAATTTGTGTTTATGTTGTCAAGTGTGATTTAATTTTAAGAACATGCATTCCTATCTGAGTGAAAGTGGATCTGTTGTGTGAAGTAGATAAATTTCATTTTCTTGCAATTTCTTTTTCATGCACTTGATTTCAGATTGGTTTTCCTTCGCATGTTCCAAGCAGGAGAAATAACCCTGCACCAGAGCATGTTGGTGTGATATCTCCTTTTATGCAATTCTGTTTGATTGGTTCTCCCCGCTTGGTCTAAGCAGGAGAAATAAACCTGCACCGGTGCACATTGGTGTGATATCTCCTTTTATGCAATTCTGCTTGATTGGTTTTCCTGGCCCGGTCCAAGCAGGAGAAATGAACCTGCACCAATGCATGTTGGTGTGATGCAGCAAGATCTCTTAGTCTTCTTCCCACAATCTTCTTTCTTTCATTAAATTTTTATGATAGGATGAATGTATATTGATTGTTTCTTTATTCCTGCACTCTGTTAAGATCAGAAACATTCACTTTTTATGTGTGCAATTTGAATTAACAGTATAATAGCAATTTCAATAATTAAACACTCATTTTAAGAATTAAATGCTAAGTGTAGGAAACTCTGATCCGGTGCAAGAACTAGTTTCTTGCCACGGGATCTGAGTGCTTTGAACCTAGAAAAGTTCAAGCCCTTGCATGAAGTAAAAATCCATTAGTAAAGACACCATTTATACCTTCTGCATAAATCTCTGTTCCTGCACTAGTGCAAGCAGACTACGATAGTGCAGGACATATTAGCACAAGAAGGAAATCTTTAAAGGAGCAGGTTTAAGGGCCCCTCTTGCAAATGCATTCTTTCTTGTTCCAGTCTTAGATTATTTTGATGGTTCAATTTGCCTTTTTCTCTTTTTAATTTGGTTCTACAATATTTCCTTTAAAGAAAGTAGGGATTTATATTAGGAAGATTCATACCATCTCTGGCATTTCCCGTGCTTCGTCTTTAAGTTTATGGATCCCGCGGGTTGACAAATTAGGTGTTGAGGAGTTTGCTTAAGTGTAATTCCTACATCCAACAGGTAGGTGTCCCCATGTGTGGGGACACATCTCACATATTTGGTAGGGAAATGACAACATATCCTCCCAGTCTGGTGGGCATCCCCAACCAATAAATAAATGCATGATTAGTGGACCCTATTACCCATCATATGGCATGAGAATTAATCCAGTAGAAGACTGCACCCAAGCAGACTGCACTCGGAGAATTTTGGCCCTTTGGCTTGTCACCTCTCATGTTATAGGAGGCCTACACTTGTGAATATTTTCAATACTCTTGTCATTTCCATCACAAAGGGAGGAGAAGAAAACTTATGTTTTGGGCCATAGGCATAAGAGGGCTAGCAGCGTGGAGAAGAGGGCAGTTCAGGGAACTCTTGGTGACTGTTATGAAGGCCGATTTGCTATTCTAGAGGGCCAAGGCAGAGGGGAGAATTTCTGTATGTTTTAGGGTATTTTAGGGTGTTTATACCCTTGGAAGAGACAGTTGCATTCCTAGATGGTTGTTGTGGGAAGGCCACAAGCCTAAAAAAACCTAAACAGAGTTGCGTAGGGCAGTGTTAGGGTTGGTTCATGCCCATGACAGCAGTGTTGAGGAGTAAGGTACTTTCAAAGCATAGCCACTTTCATCTAGAGAAATTCTGGGCGGAATTGAAGGCTAGAAGAATGGACTGTGTGATTCCCTAATCAGGCCTAGATTGTAGCAATGAAGGAGACCTCAAAACGATGAGCTTAAGGTATGTATTTCAGTTCATTCTTGTAGATGTTGGATCCTAACTTGTGGATTAGTTTTAAATCATGATAGGGCATCATGTGGAAGTCAATGAGGATGGGGCAGATCTCATAGTTAGATTCCCTAAACTAGTGATAGTTGCCACAGTGATTGGGAATCAAACTTGGAGCGAGATTTTGTCAGGTATTGGGTCAAAGTGATGACTGTTGTGTGGATCAATTTGACGAGCAGCTTGAGGAGGCCTTAGGAGCTGTTTGGAGGACAAATTTGGAAAATGAATGTCTAAGTGATCTTCATTTCTATAGTACTGAAACAAAGGTGGTGGTGATTTCTTGCCCAATTCATACCATGATATTCTAATCGTGGTCCTATCCATACACTCAAACATGAGATCCACATCAGGTACCAAACCAAGATACTATTCCAGGAGCTACAATAGTCCCCAAATTGTAAACATCGTTATAGAGGGTCAAGGAAGCCCATACTTACCTAAAATGACTCTAACCATATTAGATGGTTTGTAGGATATCTAACTTAAAATCAAGGAGAGTACAAAAGTGTTCAACCAGATGAAGGCTTTCATGTCCCTACAACAACACTTCGTAAATATCCCAAGTAGTAGCTGAACTTCGTAGTGCCAAAATTCCTTCTATGTCAGCTGGAGGAACCAACCCTATTACTTTAGCATCAATGCTAGCAAACTTCTCTTTGATCCAACAATATCTACTTAAAGTAGAGATGATGTTGGCAATCTGCCTTTTGATGCAATATCTCAAATTGCATAAGATTTTTTTAGGCATGCTGCTTAGATGAGTAGTTATACCTTATAAAGAGTCTAGACATGCATTTTGGTGCATTTTCATGTGTTATTTGAAATAAAATTACAGTCATAATTAAAGCTCTCCCACCTGCTTATCTTGGATCTTACTAATGAGACCCCTTCCAAACTGATTCATGAAATATACAAGTGGTAAGTGAGCACTATTATAGACAGTTTTAGATATTTTAAATCATATCATGATAGTAATTTCTTATTATATTTGAGAGTAACTATTGTTGTTCAGTCAACACATGACACAGAGGTAGTTGGACATGATCAATATAACGATGTTGCAGTGCTATGGATGAATGCTCCAAAAGATAAATTGATACCCATGGTGGTTGAAATTTTTGCAAATATTTTTGTAGGACAAAAAGTGTATGCAATTTGGAATCCATTTGGTTTGGATCACACCTTGATGATTGTTATCATTAGTGGGCTTTCTAGGTAGATAAGTTCAACTACAACTGGACATCCAATACACAATGTGATTCAGACAAATGGTAAAGGACCATTGGAGGTCCTCTTCTTGATAGTTTAGGAAATTTGATTGGCATAAACACTTCTATGTACTCTTCATCAGGAGCATCACCTGGTGTGGGCTTTTGAATTCTAGTAGATCTATATGTGTCATTGTTGATCAGTTAGTAAATCTTCAGAAAATTACTCGACCCATTTTGGGTGCTAAATTTGCATTGGATGAGTTCGTTGAGCAACCGAGTGTCATTAGAGTTCTGGTGCTTGATGGTCCTGTAGATGGACCAGCTGGAAAATCTGGACTGAAAACAACAAAATGAGATGCTTATGGTCGTCCTTTCTTGGGAGACATCATTACAACTGTAAATGGGAATAAAGTATGCAATGGAAGTGATCCCTATAGATTACTTGACCTAGTAGTTTTTAAGGTAGGAATTTTAGTTCCTCAAGGGTGGGGTCCTTCAACATAATTACATCTTCCTTGGCCCTATCATCCAAAAGAAAAACTTAATCAGCAAAGAGTAAATATGTCAATTTTAGGGTAATTCCTATTTGTATAGTTGTCAAGCTTATAGTTCTTTTTTACTCTGTTGTAACTCTGTTGAGACCACCTACTCAACAATAAAAAATATCAGAGGAGCCATTAGTCATACCTACCCATGGTCTCTTGTAGGCATGATAGAAGAATAGGCTAAGCCATTAATTAGAATTTCAAAGATATTGAGGAAAGATAGTTCATTATCTGGTTAACCAGTTGCACATTGAACCATTTATGAATGAGTAGCCCTAAATAAAGCCAATTTTTTCTATCATATGCCTTGGAAAGACAAACTCACTAACATTTCTTGTAATTTTTTGGTTTGATGTTATAAATTACTTCTTGGGATACTCCTATTCCGTAATGGATTTTTTTCCCAGGAAGGATGCAAAATTGTTCTAATGACATGGAATCAACTTAGTGGATTTTGACCCTACATGCAATAATTTTTGCAATGTTTTTCTATATGTAATTACATAGTGATATGGGTTTGAAATCATCTCATTATTGTCTAATTTTCGGGATTAAAGCCTGAAATGTTGAATTGAAAGCTCCCAAATCCTGCTTGTGTATTTTAATTTGTCATAAATTCTTGGTTTGTTTGAAGGAAGTCATAGAACCACTAGAATAATTCTATTGTTCTGCGAAGTGACTAAGGGTTATTATACTTTTGGAAATAATGTAATTTTTTTTGTAATTATTCATTTATATTTGATCCATCAATGCCTCATTGCCCACCTCCCTTACAAAACTGGGGAAATATGAAGTCATATTTAACTATCTCTCTTAAATTTATTCTATCATCCTCTTTATAAATTACCTCAAAATGGTCGGTTGACGAGCAAATTTCTCCTCAAGATAAGACACCTTCTCATGAGGAAAAGTTCATTGATAATCAACATCTTGAGGCAATTGTTCATTACAATTATGAGATGTTGAAGAGATAAAATATTTACTATTTAGAAAAGGCTATGCACGAATGTTAGTGATTTGGTACAAGGAAAGACATGGGCAGTGAGGGAATTGTGGAGATTCCCTACAACTCTTTTCCAAAATGTGACACATGAGGATGTATGCTTATTAAAAAAATATATTTGAGAACATGCACCATTTTGAAGGAAGACTATTTTGGATGTAGGCACAGGAAATTTGATGCAGGCTCCTGCACCTGACCCGACATCCCACCTGCTTATCTATGACTACAATCTATGTGCTTCCCTGCTTGTCAAATGTAGTTGCTCCAATTCTCGGTCGGATTGTGCCTGAAGGCCCGTCACTGCGACTTCAACTAGGCTACTCGATCATGTGTGGTGGCTACTAAACTTGCACTGACACAGGTCTAGCTAGCTTTGATAACACTCCTCCATCCACAAAATATGTTGACAATTTCCCTTATATTGGTTATTTGTGTGTCTTTTCCCTCGTGATTTCTCAACAGTTGAGTGGTGTCGACTATTCTAGCCCGTGTCACTTCCTTCTTAGTGAGTTGCCACCTTATGCTTCTTATGGTTTTGCTTTTGTTGAGTGCAGACTTGCATGCAGGCCACAATTCTTCCACCAATGACTGTTGACCATAACTTCCCACCTCTCCTGGAAAATTACACTCAAAACTATGTGCTTCTTTGAGGTGATACTAGTATATCATTTTCTACCAACCGAAATGTCGGCTACCCCTTCTTCGCACATTTTTATTTTCCTATTGGTAGAAGGGTTTGACCCTTATTTCAACCACTCTGGTTTTTCTATGACTGACACAGACTTGTCGCTTATGGATCATTTATTCAACCCCTATACAACATACAAACGGATATATATGACCCTTTTTCAATTGTTAAAAAAAATTAACAATTGCTTCAGGGTACTATACGATCAATTTACTTTAGTCCTAAAAAAATTGCTTTTGCACGATCACAATCAAACAAGTTTTCAACAAGTTTGAAATGAAAGAGTTGGGAATTTCATATATATCTATAAATAAGTTAATAACACAATATCTTGCAAGAAAAAAGGGAATAAGGCCCATATATGACAAAATTAGGTTCTTATCATTTAGTGCAAAGCTTAACAATGCCCGACACAGGGCAGGGTTGTTCAAGCATATAAAATAGGATAGGTTACAAAGCTAATAGGTTGTGTAACAGTAATATTTTAGAGCCTTTTGTTTACTTCAAGTATATCAGACCTTCTATTTTGGTACTTTCGGACATATATTTGAGAAAAAACTTAAAACTGTGAAGGTTTCTAGCTAGTTAAATTTTTGTACATATGCCTCACATCATCAACCATGGCATCCACTATAAAACAACAATTTCCTAAAAAATAAGGAAAGCCTCCAATGATGAATGATCCAAATCATCATATCTGAAAATGGGTAGAGCCCAACATGATATGTGCATATAAATGTGTGTTAGTAGCATCCTAAATAAAATCTACCCAAGAATAACCAGCCACTTTGATTAGGGAAAAGTATACATTTAAAGATAAAATGGGTTAAGATATCCCTTGCGTACACCTAATAAGGTGTGCATGAAAGAAGGGTTTTAAACTCTAAAATGAAGATGATCTAAAAACCCTAGTCCTGCAACCCTTGGGGAAATTCCATTGGAAATTAGTCTAATAGATCGGCTAATTAACCCAAAAATTCCATCGCTAAGCAATTCCCTTGATCAAAATAGTAAAAATTGAGCCTTAATTGGAAGCTCTAAAAGGAAGAAACCTTAGAAAAGATGATTTTGAACCACTTCTGGATCAACATTGTAGTGTGCCATTGAAGATGGGTGAAACTCGAGGAGAACATTTAGAAAACCCTCTGTTAGCACCCTGTAATTAGCAAGATTGGCAAAGTCCAACTGCAGAGGTAACATCATACTACTTTGGGATTCAAGGATCTAGCCCTCCTGAATCCAGAGAGGGATCTCTCTATAAATGAGTTAAAAGATGTGATCTTCAAAGGCTACAACTGTGATATTAGGCTAGTTATGAAGAGCATGGGTTTGATTTGTTTGTTTTTGGTTGGGCAAAGACATGATGAAGATGAAAGGCAGTTCTAAATAAAGGGTGAAAATGTCTGCAATGAAGGAATGATTCAGTTGACAGAAAAGGGCAAAGACAACTTTAACCCATTGGGCTATGGAGTCATAGGAGGATTTAATTGGACAGCAAGATTCAAGAAGGATCCATGGGGCAAGTTACTTATATCAAAGGATCTTTTAAAGTGATTTTATGGAATGAAACAGATAAGAAGTGAAAGACCAAACAAAAGGAAGAACAAAGCACAGTCTAAGATCAAGTAAGTACTTTTAAACTAGCTTGCTTTCAACATGTACTTAAGGGGAAACATAAAAGTATTTCTGTTGATCAGGTAAGTGCTTTTAAACTAGCCTGCATTGAAGTACTTTCAATCAGAAACATTTAAAAAAACAGCTTGAACTGCTTAAGATCAGGTAAGTCCTTTTAAACCAGCCTGCTTTCAGCATATTCGATAAGGAAACACAGATGATAATCACAAAGAGCAATCTAGATCAGGGAAGTACTTTTAAACTAACTGCATTAATATACTCTAAGGAAAACACAGGGAAGGCTCGTTTTAAAGAGAAATCTAGGTCAGGGAAGTACTTTTAAAATAACCTGAATTAATATACTCTTCAAAGAGAACATTCAAATGAAGAAAACATAGAAGTAAAGCTTTCAGTAAGAGTAGGGTACCGTGGAGAGTACATCCTAACTCTATGTTTGCTGCTCTTTATCAGAGAAAGTGAACAGAGTGAAAACATTAAGCAAAATAACAATTAACAGTAAGGAGCACATCACCATTGACATAATTGAGGATTCCATGAATCAGCAGCTTGTATTGATGTTCAAACCAGTTACAATCTGCAAGCCCGGTGGGTCTCTACAGTTTTGAAATTCTCATCTCAGCTTGTGTATCTTTCAGTTACAAGACAGGGCATCAGTAGCTTCAGAATAACCATTACATGCATTCAGATGTCCAGAGACCAACCTTTCTCTCATCTTCTACCGAAGTATTTATAGAAGAATGAGGAGGTGGTATTTGATTCCCTAGGTGAACTAATACAGACTAGTGACTTCTCGACCCTTGAGGGGTTCGATTAAGAAAGTTATAGGTGTTTATCTGCATTAATTGACTCACATTTACAATTAAGCTCAGTGGGAGCTTTCGCCGTCCTTTGAAGCTCGGTGTCATGCTGGAGTAGCTATTTTTCTGCTTCCCGAGGTCTAATGATCGAAAGATCAACTTCTGAACTGTTCTTTAATCTTCTCGAATGGCTCTGCCGACAATTAGAGATAAGATAGCTCAATTAGTATTAATTGTTCGGCGGTCTTTGATCTCAATGAGACTGCAGGTGTCTTTTGGAGCTGTAGAGGGTTCAATTAGCCTCTTCTTATGGCGGTAGAGGGTTTCTCAGCTCGACAGATGTCTTCGTCGTTCCCCAAAACACCTTTAATTAACTTGAAATCCGTGTTTTGGGTCTTCAAAATTCCTCTTCTAATATCTTATGTCTTCGGCGCTGATACTCTTTGACAGCGCCCAATTTAACTGTGTTTCTTGGTGCGCACGGGTGTGCAGGGTCAAAATGGCATCAATGATTCATGAATTCACTGATAAAGTGTAAATATAAACCCCGGAAATGATTTTTAATGTATTTCGAAGGCCATAGGATCGTCACCCTCCGCCTGCGAGTTCTTTTCGATTATAATAATAAAAACTTCAAAACCTTGCAAAATACAATAAACTGTTATAAAATCCTGCGTTATATAGGTTGACTGCATCGGAGGGTGTGCGGAGGAGCGCAGCCATTGGATGGCATCATCCAACGGTCAGGAATAATCGAGAAATGTTATACGGAGGCAGAAAGAAGATCAAATCTAAGCCATCAATTCGCGCAAAATCGACGATTGGGAGAGGGCAATGGAAAGTCACTGGCTTTGTTACAGCACGAGCACTTTTTTTAATTGCTGAGTCATCTTGGGCAAGCGATCACCGTTGGATGAGGGTATGTAGATCAGACGGCTGTGATGAATTTCGCTGGGCGACTTGCTCCGAATGATAATGCGCGGGGGACTAAGGTTAAACAACGGTTTTGAAATAGTGCCAAGGATGCGTGTCGCTGATTATATGGATTCGCTGGCCATCGGGAAAAAACCGCCTCCCGCTGATGAGTGGTGCGGAAAAACCAAGCGGGTTTGGTAAACAGCCCATAGATGGGGGGTCCACAAGGTAAGTGGCGCTCCACACCGTCCGATCTGTGGAGCAGATCGACGGCGGAGATTTATTAAAAACGAACCGGCGAAAAACCTTTGTAAACAATAAAAATTTACATTTCTCTGCTTTACAAAGGAAAAAAGCATTTTTTATACGAACAACGGGGTATCGTACGGTGGGCCCGGCGGATAGATCACATCGCAAAAATTTGCAATGGGTTAATGGATTGAAACCACAAATCTGCGCTTTGCAATATGCGATGGGCGGATTTGCGATCGGTGGTCGCATCGCAAATATTTGCGATGGATCAAAACGAATGTAAACGATGAAATGCGATAGTGCGACATTGCGATTATGCGATGGATCGCAGCACATATTTTTGCGATCAGAACTTTTAAGAACAAAACTGCAATTTGGATTTTGCGATTTTCGCTTTGCAATACGCACCAAACGGTTTAAAACTTGGTTCCAGGGTGCGGGCGTATGAAAGAAAAGGGGTTAAAAACTTAGCCCAAGGGGCTTAAGTCCTTAAAAAGTGTTTTTTGAGTGTTTTTCAAAGGAAATGGAGGATTTTTAGGGGTTTCGATAAGGCAAAGAAGGAGTCTTTAAACCTTAGGAAATGGATTTTTATGAATGGAAGAAGGGCAAAGAAAAAGAAAGGTGTTTTGCAGCAGTATTTGGCTTTGGATTTCTATCAAAATTTCTGAGTGGTCAAGAGGAAAGATATGAAGATTGAAACAAAGGTATGACATCTGCCTGGAGGCTTCAAGAGATACACTTTCTACCAAGAAACTGTTCCTTGATGACTGAATAATGTTTTGGCCACCTTTTGATGGAACAAATTTTATAGGTGGCCAACAGTGGCTCCACTTGGGGATCGTGCCTTCTTGAAGACATCAAGAACTTCAGACTTGCATTCTCTGGGAAGCTGACCATGTGCCTCATTCTTTGGATTGCTCTTCTTTTGCTGGATGATCTGATTTTGCTCTGAAATATGTTAGCAGCATTGAAAAACATGGATTTTCATCAACACAAGCTTCTACCTACCCAATCCTACTGATCTAACATTTTTTCCTCATTTTTTAGAGTGCACTTGGATTGGAAAACTCTTTACAAAATTATATTCTTTGAAAGCAGGAAAACTAATCTAATTCTACTCCTTATTTCTCCATGGACTCAGATAGACAGTTGAGTCCATATAATTCTCTACCTAATCTACTGTCTGTTGGGATTAAAATGTCCAACAGACTTTCATTCTCTAAATTATAAAACAGAAATTTAAAAACAGTTAAGCCAAGATTGAACTATATGGCTTGCTGTGGTCTACGACATAAAAAAACAAGTTGCACATAGACTTTATTTTGTAGAAATTTAAACAAAAACTGAGGGTTTTAAGATCTGAAATTTCAAAGCAGTTCCTCCATCTTTTTACAGCTCTGTTTTGAATTCTGTTTGAGCTGTTCTTTCTTTTTCTCTGGTTCAGATTTTAAGTTGATTAGAACCAGATTTTCATTCTTCTTTGACTCAAAATTTGAAGCATATTTGAATCATTCTTCTTGGAAGCTTAGGTTCAGGTTTTGAGCATGTTTGAACCTTTGATTTCTATCCTAACCTATCTACTGATAAGCCAAGATTCAACAGTTTAGCAAATCAAATTCACTATCATATCAGCAGTAAATTTAAAACTAGTTAGTCAAGATTAAACTGTTTGACTAACTAGGAGTATGTTTTTCAGGAGTGGCATTTGAGCTTGCACACTTTCAGAATTATTTCTCTTTTTTGGCATGGGGCTCTGCCTTTATTGTTTTTACAATCTGCCCTCTTTTCGTTCTTTTCTTTGTTTTTGTATATATATATTTTTTTCTTTTTTATGAAACTGAAATAAAGCAATGATATTTATAATGGAAATGAAAGCTTTAAAATCAGACTCAGCAGTAGTAGTGTTTAAGGACCCTACCATTGACAGGACCCCCAAACAGATCTGTGCCATCTAGCTCTTGCAGAAAATAGGCATTAGGACCAATGGTGGACTGAATGATGTAAGGACCTTGCCACAAACTATCAAACTTGCCATGTTTTCCCTTCTCCTCTCTTCTAGAGTCCCATCTGAGTACCTTATCTCCAATGCTGAAATCACAAGCCTTTGTTCTTTTGTCAAACAACTTCTTTATATTTTCTTGCACCTTTTGAGCTCTGCTGTAAACCTCTTCTCTTGTCTGCTGGAGATGTATTGTCTCATTGATCCTCCTTATCATGCTGCCTTCTTCTGACTGTATTTTATCACTGGTACACCCAGGCTGGTAGGAAATACTGCATCTGCTCCATGAACAAGTTGGTAAGGGGACATTCCAATGGATTTCTTTGTGGTCAATCCTTCTGCCCACAGAGCATGCACCAACTTTTTATGCCATGATTTTTTATTTTCCTCCAGCATCTTCTTGATGATAGTCACCAAAATTTTATTTGATGATTCAGCTAACCCATTACCTTGAGGGTAATAAGCAGTAGAATGACCATGTGTAATCTGATACCTGTGACAAAACTCAATCATTTTTTTAGAACAAAAAGCAGCAACATTATCAGTAATAATCTTTCTAGGGCATCCGAATCTAGACAAGATATGGTCTTCAAGGAATTTTATAATGACAGAATCTGTGGCATTCCTAGAAGGGATGGCTTCAATCCATTTTTTGAAGTAGTCAGTGGCTGTGAGAATCCATTTGTGTTGGGAAGATGAAGCAAGATGGATTTCTCCTATGAAATCTAGGCCCCATTGTTGGAAAGGAGCTTCAACAATGATAGGTTGTAATGGTAAGGGAAGGAGATTCTTTTTCCCTCGAAGATTTGGCATTTATGATAGGCAACTATCATTTTATGGATATCTTGGAAGAGGGTGGGCCAGTAATAGCCATCTCTAAGGATTTTATTGGTCGTGGTTTTCCAGTAGAGATGACCTCCACACTCTCCCTCATGGAATTCATGCTTGATCCTCTCTGCATCCACTTCAGGCATACATTTAAGTAATAAACCATTAGCAGTTTTCCAATACAAACATTCATTTAAAATGCAATAGTTCCTAGCTTTCAACTTTAAAAACCTTGCCTTTTTTTCTGATAAATCAGGAGGAGCATTAAGATTTGTAAGTACATACAAGATGTCAACATACCAAGGTGAGTTTTGGAACTTCTCTTCCACAGTGGGAGCAGATAATTCTTCTTGTTCATCCAAGGCATCTACCATGTTAATATCAAGGGCTTGTAGATTAGATTCAGCCATTAATTGAGCTAAGCCCTGACCTTTAATGAGTTTTGTGGGTTTTATCTCCAAATCATACTCTAGGATTGCAGCAATCCATTTGCCCCTCTTTCCATCTGGGTCTTGAGACAGGATGTCTTTTACCACTATGTTAGGCACATAAGCAATGGTGTGGGAATGAAGAATATACACCTTGAAGTCCTTTAAGGCCTTTACCAAAGCATAGGCTTGTTTTTCCATTATGTTATATTTCAAGGGTGCATCTCTTAAAGCCTTGATGAAAAAAGAAATAGGTTGTTCCTGTCCCTCTGAGTTTTTCTGCAATATGACTGCAGCCACTGTATGTTCTGAGGCAAAGGAAAAAATAAGGAAATCTTTTGAAAAGTCGGGGCTGATCAAGACTGGTGCCCGGGTGAGTGCATGTTTTACCAATTCGAAGGATTTTTTGGCTTCTTCAGTCCATTTTACTCCTACACTCTTTTTGAGCATATTAGTCATGTTCCTAAGGAGCTCTGCTAAGTTGGGAAGGAACCTCCTCAAGAAGTTAATCTTTCCAATAAAGGACTGCAGTTCTTTTATGTTCCTTGGGTGGCTAATCTATAGTATTCCCTCAACTCTTTTTGGATCTATTTTAATTCCCTTTTCTGATATAATATGGCCAAGGAGTTTACCCTCTTGTAGGCCAAATACTGTCTTTTTGGGATTTAAAGATAGCCCAAATCTCCTGCATTTTTCGAAGACCTTCCTTAGATGTTTAAGGTGCTCTTCATCGGTTTTGGAATAAACTGTTATGTCATCAAGGTAAATTACAATGAAGTTCCCTATTTCTTCTGAAAATGCGATGTCCATGGCCCTTTGGAAAGTGGCCCCAACGTTCATTAGTCCAAAAGGCATATTCACATACATGAAAGTGCCCCAAGGAGTGGTGAAAGATGTTTTGAGTTGGTCTTCTGGGAGTACTAAAACTTGGTTATATCCTGAAAAACCATCTAACAGAGAAATCCTCTTTGAACCAACTACCTTCTGTAGAATGTGTTCCATTTTGGGCAGAGGATAATTGTCTTTTAGGGAGGCTCTGTTAAGGTTTCTGAAATCAATGCAGAGTCTTATTTCTCCTGTCTTTTTCCTCACAGCTACAAGATTAGAAACCCAATCTGAAAACCTCACAGGCACAATGATTCCTGCCTCATACATTTTCTTGATTTCCTTTTCCACTAGAGGCAGTTGTATTGGATTAATTCGACGCGGTTTTTTCTTAAAGGGTTTTTGTTTTTCTCTCAAAGGAATCTTGTGTTGGATGATCTCTGTATCATAGGCTTTTAAGTCTTGATAGCTCCAGGCAAACACATCGACAAAGTCTTTAAATAAGTCAATGTATTTCTTTTTGATGTCTGACGGCAAGGACCTAGCTAATTTAATTATTTTGGGCTGATCCTCAGTGCCTATGTTGCATTCTTCGACCTCAGACTCTGTATATTACACTGTGGGTTTCTTTGCCACGTCGTTATAATCAAACAGGTCTTCTAATGGTGCTAGCCCCCTAGGTATGTTCTTTTCCTTTGTTGACAATACCTCAATGTCTTCATTTTCTGTGTCCTCGTATTCTTCAGTATGAGTTTCAAGTTTGTTAGTTAACATGTTGATTTCTACGGGACGAGATGGTTCTTCTTCTTTAGGGGGTTGTTCGTTTAGGCAGTCTTCATCGGATTTAGAATCTGAATCAAATGATTCAAACTCATTTCTTCCAAGTAGGAAATCCTCTATCTGTTTGTCGTCCTCAAAGACCTGCCAATTTTTTTATTATCAGGCATGGCTGGTCTAAATTTCATCTGATTTGTGTAGTATTTAGTTTCATATGGGGCTAAGCATGTCCTAGCAGCAAAGGCTAAATTGTGTGCGGCAATATTTCATTTTCTTGGGACAAAAATCAATTTGGACTCCTCAAAAGTTTTCAAAAGGTCAATGACATCGTTTCGATAGGCTCTAAGTCTGGGATGGTTTGCATTATACTCGCCATTGACTTGCCTAATCACTAATTCTGAATTCCCATGGACATTGATTCTTCTGGCTCCTAACTTTTTCAACAGATGCAAGCCTAAGATAAGAGCTTCATACTCGGCGATGTTGTTAGAACACTGAAAGTTTAATTTGCAGGAAATACATTATGTGTGGTTGTTTTCAGTGTTAATAATCCAGACACCCGCACCAGCAGTGCTCTTAGTGCATGACCCGTCAAAGTACATAGTCCACAGAGGACCGTTTTCGGTTTCATCCTGGTTAGTGCCCTCGTCAACTAACATGCTCTTTGATTGTTGTTGAAAATCAGCACTTAGTTGAATTGGTTTCGAGTTCTTAGGTTTTTCGTTGTGTTGAAGGTTGCTGTCTTGATTTTCAAGTTTTAAGGGCGATGGGCAGATATCCCATGGCTCAAGATCTTTGTTTGGTTTACTAATGCCTTGACATGTATCAAACTGTTTTGAAATTTCTGAGTTGTGTTTCTCTTTCTTGCCATCAGCAATCAATCCTGTTAAAGTGACTGATTCAGTAAGTGTGTCATCATTATGTTCTATTCTGAGATCTAGAAGATGTTGTGTTGGATCTTGTTCCTCAAGATTTTCATAGAGTTGAAGGAGAGGGGCAGTTTGTTGTTTTCCATCTTGGCTATGTTCATTCAGGTGGGTTGTTTCAATGCACTGTTTGAAGGTTTCTATCTCGTTTTCTTCCGTCTCTAGAACTGCATTCATTTCTAGATTTGGGGTTTCTAACCATTTGGCTGAGTCGTTGTCTTCTAGCTCTGGCTTATTTGAAGGTTCATCATTATAAAGGATAGATGAATCCAGGTCAGTATGGACGGAGTAAATGGGGGAATTTTCAGGCTTCTCTGGGCTACTGACCATGAATTTCAAGTGTGCCTCTCTGTATAGTCTTCTAAGCTGGCTAAAGACAGGGATAGAAGCATATGTTCCATCCATCTGCATTGTACCTTGCAGCTTGGCACCCCATGATCTTGATAACAACATGCCATACTTAGGGGGCACATCAGCCACTACAGCATCCATAACCATGCACTTGGCTGGGATTTGAGTAAAACTCACACAAAGGTCTTTGATTAGGCCAAGGCATTTCACTCTAGTAGAGTCAAAATAATATAAGTCCTTGTAAGGTTGTGTTATTTCTAGCCCTAGCCTTTCCATTATCACTTTTGGCATAAGGTTGTGTGAGGCTCTAGAGTCATGCATAGCATTATGCAAGATTTTGTCATGGACATTTAGGCTGACATAGAAAGGGGGTACTACCCCTTCTTGAAATTTACCTTCAATTTTAGGACCAAAAATAAGCTCTGGCTGGTCATCATTAAAATTTACTGTGTCATTACTGTCCTCAATATTTAAAGCCTTCAGAATTTGGGCTCTATATGCATGCTGGGTAGCTAACTCAGTCAAAGGAACCGAGATTTTGATCTTTTAAATTTCCTGCTCTAGGCTGAAAGGAATTTGACTCTTTAAAGTGCTGGTTTCAGTCTTATTAGCTGTCAATTTCTCAGCAACATCAGTTTGCTGACTTGTTCTATTTACACTTGAAAAAATGGTTTTCACAGGAGTACTAGCTGAGATGTTAGTACTACTAATGTCTGCACTTTGTTTTTCATTGTTTTGAGTGCTTTTCTCTTTACCTTTATCAGCATTCTCAGTCACTGTTTTATCCTTCTGTTTGACAACTTTAGGCTTAGTTACAGGGCTGTTTTGTGAAGATTTGTCAGAGGTTTTGGAGTTGGGGGTTTGTTTACTGGTTTTTCTTCTGAGGTCATATTCTTTTTGAGACTCTATGACAACATTTTGCATGTCTTGATAATAATTTTCATTATCATCTCTTGTGTCAACATGAGGTGTATATAGTCCTTGTGTTCTATCATAATGAATCTCACAGTCATCATTATCTACCCCTAACATGTTGACATCCTCTTCCTCTGTTATCTCTTCTGTTTCCTCAACCTCACTTACGAAGTTTTGATGAAAGGGAGGGGTGATCTGTTGGTCATCTTCCCTAAGTCGGTTTGGAGGTTGATTTCTTCTAAAATTCTGGCCCTGGTTCTGGTTTCTGTTCTGAGAGGCAGTTTGGTTTTGACTGGCTTGTGTTCTCTCAAGAATGCTCATTTTCTTCATCATTTCCTCCATCATTTTCTCCATTTTTGAGTTTGAAGTGGAAGGTGTGGACTCCTCTCTAAAAGAAACTCTCTTCTCAACCTTCATTCTTGCTCTCTTCTCCATTAAATTGACTTCCACCGAAAGAGCACCCCTTTGCATATCTTCAAGAGTTGCAAAGTCTCTTTCTCTTAGCGAATAGGTCATGTCAGAGTCAAACCCTTCAGGAAACTTGTTTAAAGCTGAGCCCTATGGAGGTTTTAGTTCTGGGGGAAGTGCATTATAGATACTATTGAATCTAGTACAATAAGCTTGTACACTTTCCCCAGTGTTTCTATGGAGGTTGTTGTAATCAACAAGGATTTGAAGGGGATTCTTATTTACTTCCCATTTGTTTAAGAATGTTTGATGGAAGGCTTGGAGATCATTGATACTATGGGGGGCTAGACCTTTGAACCATTTTCTTACTTCTCCCCCCAGACTTTGAGCAAACAATCTAAGCTTGACAGAATCATTATCAATTTCATTTCTGTCAAAGTAGTCATTCATCTTATCCACATGTTGTGATGCAGTTGTAGCATTGTTATCGTCATATAATGGAATTTTGGACTGATAGTCCTATGGAATATTGACTAGGGGTACAGGAAGGACTAAAGGAGCATACCATGCAGCCATGGCAGGTGGTGGAGGTGTATTTACAAGAGGGACCGTAGGCTGGAGTGGAGTGGTTTGGACAGTGGATGTAGAGTGAGTGGAAGTTGATGGACCAAGAATAGATTGCTGAGCTGATCTTGGATGAGAGAGACCTAGGTTGTTAAGGAAATGTAAGTCAGGAGGTACCAGGATGTTCACTTGTCTCAGGAGATGAAAGTGAAGACTCAGAATCTAACTGATCTAAATCGCCAAGAGACCTGGTTCTAAAGGGATTTACTAGGTCATCTTGTGATTGTTGTAGAGCTGAAAGATTTTCTGGGACAGAATTAGCTCTCAAGGGTGATCTGAAAACAGTTGATAATTTAATCCTAGGAGACTTTCGAAGGATGCTTTCTGAGTCATCAACTATTTTAGGTGGATCTGGGTCAGGATGGGCTCTAGTGTGAATCTTTCTAGGAGCCACTATGCTATATTTTTTAGACCCTAATAACAAGAAAATTTCAACCAGGTATGACAATCTTTGAGAGGTTAACTAATCTATTTTACACAAATTTCAATCCTATAGTCCTCTGACTGAGTTTGAAGGATAGTATAGCGATGAGGGTTCTTCCCAGTGGAGTCTTCATGTCTGTTCAGGATTGTGGAGTCGCCAAGTGGAAGTTTTTATCTCTTTTTTAGAGGTAAAAGGTTTTATGGTCCACTACCATGTTTATTAGATACCAATCTGAATTTTTTTTAGGTTTTTCTGAGTTGTTTTTTAGTAGTGTGGTTTTTAAGAATATCCTAGCTTTGTTTCAAAACTTAGCTACGGTTCTGGGACAAAGACAGTCTACTCTTATGGCTAATCTTAGTTGTTTTTCCAAGGTTAGATAAAGACTTATCAGAATCCTAGGGTTGACCTAGATTGTCACTGATTCAAACAAGTTTCATCATGATTACCATTTCTTGGTAGTGCTTGAAAAGGCTGCTTTTTACTCTCAAGGTTTGTATGAAAAGCAAAGGGGAAAAGGTGAAAACTCAACTCAGTTCCCCAGTGGAGTCACCATTATGTTAGCACCCTCTAATTAGCAATATTGGCAAAGTCCAACTGCAGAGGTAACATCATACCACTTTGGGATTCAAGGATCTAGCCCTCCTAAATCCAAAGAGGGATCTCTCTATAAATGAGTTAAAAGATGTGATCTTCAAAGGCTACAATTGTGATATTAGGCTAGTTATGAAGAGCATGGGTTTTATTTGTTTTTTTTTGTTTGGGCAAAGACATGATGAAGATGAAAGGCAGTTCTAAATTAAGGGTGAAAATGTCCGCAATGAAGGAATGATTCAGTTGACAGAAAAGGGCAAAGATAGCTTTAACCCATTGGGCTATGGAGTCATAGGAGGATTTAATTGGACAACAAGATTCAAGAAGGATCCATGGGGCAAGTTAATTATATCAAAGGATCTTTTAAAGTGATTTTATGGAATGAAACAGATAAGAAGTGAAAGACCAAACAAAAGGAAGAACAAAGCACAGTCTAAGATCAAGTAAGTACTTTTAAACTAGCTTGCTTTCAACATGTACTTAAGGGGAAACATAAAAGTATTTATGTTGATCAGGTAAGTGCTTTTAAACTAGCCTGCATTGAAGTACTTTCAATCAGAAACATTTAAAAAACAGCTCGAACTGCTTAATATCAAGTAAGTGCTTTTAAACTAGCCTACTTTCAGCATATTCGATAAGGAAACACAGATGATAATCAAAAAGAGCAATCAAGATTAGGGAAGTACTTTTAAACTAACCTGCATTAATATACTCTAAGGAAAACACAAGGAAGGCTCGTTTTAAAGAGCAATCTAGATCAGGGAAGTACTTTTAAACTAACCTGCATTAATATACTCTAAGGAAAACACAAGGAAGGCTCGTTTTAAAGAGCAATCTAGATCAGGGAAGTACTTTTAAACTAACCTACATTAATATACTCTTCAAAGAGAACATTCAAATGAAGGAAACATAGAAGTAAAGCTTTCAGTAAGAGTAGGGTACCGTGGAGAGTACATCCTAACTCTATGTTTGCTGCTTTTTATCAGAGAAAGTGAACAGAGTGAAAACATTAAGCAAAATAACAATTAATAGTAAGGAGCACATCACCATTGACATAATTGAGGATTCCATGAATCAGCAGCTTGTATTGATGTTCAAACCAGTTACAATCTGCAAGCCCGGTGGGTCTCTACAGCTTTGAAATTCTCATATCAGCTTGTGTATCTTTCAGTTACAAGACAAGGCATCAGTAGCTTCAGAATAACCATTACATGCATTCAGATGTCCAGAGACCAACCTTTCTCTCATCTTCTACCGAAGTATTTATAGAAGAATGAGGAGGTGGTATTTGATTCCCTAGGTGAACTAATACAGACTAGTGACTTCTTGACCCTTGAGGGGTTTGATGAAGAAAGTTACAGGAGTTTATCTGCATTAATTGACTCACATTTACAATTAAGCTCAGTGGGAGCTTTTGCCGTCCTTTGAAGCTCGGTGTCACGCTGGAGTAGCTTTGTTTCTGCTTCCCGAGGTCTAATGATCGAAAGATCAACTTCTGAACTGTTCTTTAATCTTCTCGAATGGCTCTGCCGACAATTAGAGATAAGATAGCTCAATTAGTATTAATTTTTCGGCGGTCTTTGATCTCAATGAGACTGCAGGTGTCTTTTGGAGCTGTAGAGGGTTCAATTAGCCTCTTCTTATGGTGGTGGAGGGTTTCTCAGCTCGACAGATGTCTTCGTCGTTCCCCAAAACACCTTTAATTAACTTGAAATCCATGTTTTGGGTCTTCAAACTTCCTCTTATGATATCTTATGTCTTCGGCGCTGATACTCTTTGACGACGCCCAATTTAACTGTGTTTCTTGGTGCGCAGGGGTGTGCAGGGTCAAAATGGCATCAATGAATCATGAATTCACTGATAAAGTGTAAATATAAACCCTGGAAATGATTTTTAATGTATTTCGAAGGTTAGAGGATCGTCACCCTCCGCCTGCGAGTTCTTTTCGATTATAATAAGAAAAAATTCAAAACCCTACAAAATACAAGAAACTGTTATAAAATCCTGCGTTATATAGGTTGACTGCATCGGAGGGTGTGCAGAGGAGTGCGGCTGTTGGATGGCATCATCCAACGGTCAGGATTAATCGAGAAATGTTATACGGAGGCGGAAGGAAGATCAAATCTGATCCGTCGATTCGCGCAAAATCAACGGTTGGGAGAGGGCAACGAAAAGTTAGCGGCTTGGTTACAGTGCGAGAACTTTTGTTAATTGCCGGGTCATCTTGGGCAAGTGATCACCGTTGGATGAGGGTTTGCAGATCGGATGGCTGTGATGAATTCCGCTGGGCGACTTGGTCCGAATGATAATGCGCGGGGGACTAAGGTTAAACAACGGTTTTGAAATAGTGCCAAGGACGCGTGTCGCTGATTGTATGGATTCGTTGGCCATCAGGAAAAAACCGCCTCCTGCTGATGAGTTGTGCGGAAAAACCAAGCGGGTTTGGTAAACAACACATAGATGGGGGGTCCACAAGGTAAGTCGCGCTCCGCACCGTCCGATCTGTGGAGCAGATCGACGACGGAGATTTATTAAAAATGAACCGGCGGAAAACCTTTGTAAACAATACAAATTTACATTTCTCCGCTTTACAAAGGAAAAAAGTGTTTTTTATACGAACAACGGGGTATTGTACGGTGGGCCCGGCGGATAGATCGCATCGCAAAAATTTGCGATGGGTTAATGGATTGAAACCACAAATCTGCGCTTTGCGATATGCGATGGGAGGATTTGCGATCGGTGGTCGCATCGCAAATATTTTCGACGCGATTGAATCGCATCGCAAATATTTGCGATGGATCAAAACGAATGTAAATGATGAAATGCGATAGTGCGACATTGCGATTATGCGATGGATCGCAGCACATATTTTTGTGATCAGAACTTTTAAGAACGAAACTGCAATTTGGATTTTGCGATTTGCGCTTTGTGATACGCGCCAAAGGGTTTAAAACTTGGTTCTAGGGTGCGGGCGTATGGAAGAAAAGGGGTTAAAAACTTAGCCCAAGGGGCTTAAGTCCTAAAAAAGTGTTTTTTGAGTGTTTTTCAAAGGAAATGGAGGATTTTTAGCGGTTTCGATAAGGCAAAGAAGGAGTCTTTAAACCTTAGGAAATGGATTTTTATGAATGGAAGAAGGGCAAAGAAAAAGAAAGGTGTTTTGCAGCAGTATTCGGCTTTGGATTTCTAGCAGAATTTCTGAGTGGTCAAGAGGAAAGCTATGAAGATTGAAACAAAGGTATGACATCTTCCTGGAGGCTTCAAGAGATACACTTTCTGCCAAGAAACCGTTCCTTGATGACTGAATAATGTTTTGGCGACCTTTTGATGGAACAAATTTTATAGGTGGCCAACACCCTTGAAGAAATGAGATAATCCAAAGAGGCAAGTTCACACCTACTTTGATACCATGTTGAGATTACAAGAGATAAACAAGGATTGAATGTAAACAACCAGAAAAAAGAAAGAAAAAATAAGAAGCATAAACACAAAGAGGAGAGAAGATGAACCCATGAACATGAGAAACATGAGATGTAGGTGCCCATAAGATAAAGAATCACATAAGACAACACTTAGCTCATGAAAAAAGAATTTGTGATGAAAATAATGATGACAAAGCTAGTACTAAGGACATCACCAAAGCCCAAGAAGGTTTTGGAATGTTAATAGTGAGGACATCTTGACAAATTGAGGATAGATGTAGAGATAACTAGTGGGGTGCTAGCTCCAAGGAATTTGACTATGTTGGCCTTAGCCTAAAATAGTATATTGAAAAAAATACAATAAAATGTTGTGGTTTCACATGTGTAGACTTATAGCCTTAATTACATGTAAGCTTGGCATGAGGCCACAAGTGAATATTACACCATCATTTCAATATTTTATAGGTATTACAAGTCTCATGGCATTCACAAAGAAAGAAATGTTGCAAAGGAAGGATAGATGTAGATATGGCGAGGAGAATGATAAAAGGTAAAATCTATTAAATAATTTTTAAGTTGAAGCAATTAGTACACTAGTGTATTTTGCTGATAGAAATACAATGAAAATTGCAAGGAATGTTACACCTAAAGAAGCATGAAGTGATGAGAAACTAGGGGAGAGTCATTCCAAAGTGTTTCTTCGCAATGTCTGTGTACTTGTTTCTCAAAAAAGTGCATAAGCAGGAGGATAAAGATTGGAAGTATTTTTGATAGGGTAGAATGGAGAGTCTATGGGATATCAGATTTTTTATTTGGAAAAAGATACACTCAACAGAGATGTTATATTTGAGGATGACTATATCCAAGGTAATTCAAATGAAATTGAAGTGCCATGTCCTATTGAAGAAAGAGGTAAAAAGGTAGCAGAAGAAAGCATTCCAAGTTAGAAAAAAAGGAGAAATCAAGAATCCAGTGATAATGAGTTCAATGATGTCAAAAATTGTACTAAGGACATCACCAAAGCCAAAGAAGATTCTGGAATGTTAATAGTGAGGACATTGTCAAAGCCTAAGAATATTCTAGAATGCTAGCAGTGAGAACATCATCAATGCCCAAGAATATTCTGAAACAACATTTGTGAACATCAGATGGCTCAAAGCTGCAGGAACTACCTAAAAGAAATAAAGGAATTAAGAAATCAAGAATATTGTAACAATCTTCTTTACAGCAGTTATATATGGCTTTGATCACAACTTCACTAGAATTTTGGTAGAATGTGATTCAATGCACATGGAAAGAATAATGGGACAAAGTAACAGAGGTGGAATGTGATTCCATAGAGTGAAATGAAACACTAGAACTTGAGGATATGCTTAAAGGAAAAAGTGCAAATGGTTAAATGGGTCTTCAGGGAAAAGTGCAAAGCAGATGGCTCAATTGAAAACACAAAGGAAGACAGTGACAGTAGCATTAATGTTTCTTTCTATTGAGGTTATAGTCAAGTCACCAGTCTTCCAAGATTTTCCTATTCTTTTTCTTGTCATTTGTCCTACTAGAGAACTGGAAAGTCAAGATGTTGCAATGTACTCCTCTTCTCCTACTATGTAATGACTCAATGAGACATCACATCATCCAATGAATTAATGAATCCACTAGAAATGTTGCCACAAAAATTGTTTCTGTAAGCTAAAAATTTCGAAATGAATAGGAAAGTATGTATATGCATCATGAGAGGAAGTAAATAATGATAAAAACTTCAAACATGTTAAGAGGGAATGCCACTGAAGCATTTGTTTTTGGAAAAAAGTAATGCTGGATCACAATCATCCTTAAAAAACAAAAAAGTACAGGTATATGCACTATTTTGACAGGATTTGAAACTGAAGACATTAATTTAAACACGCCTGGAGCAATAGATTTCCTACTATACCTGTTTACCATCTCGCCTATAGATATTAAGAGCCTTAATAGCATCGTGGTGTTTGTAATATTCAAAAATTTGCACATAAGCAAATTGGAATATTAGATTTTGCTACTTTCACCTAGGAGAGAAATAAATGGGTAAGGAGGCCCATGAACAATAAAATATGAATAAATTCCACCTTAGTAAAGGAAGAGATCACCTTAGAAGATGGTTTTACACTTCCAAGTGTGAATAAGGACATTTTAGATGGAGACATAGTCAAGTTTGACTAAGTCAACAACCGTTCTTGAGGAGGAAGAAATACTCAAGTAAACTAGCTCAATGTGAAGAAGGATCAGCCTAAGACACATATGTAAACTAGATTGAAGATCTCTAGTGTGAAAAGAGGCATTGGAGGTGGATTAGTTGACCAAGTCAACAACGCAACCACAAGAGGAGGGAAACAAGCTAGGGTAGTGCAGTTTTGAAAGAGGAAGCTTCATGAAGAATTCACCTCAACATTGTGTGGGGTCCGGGGTGAGGAGGCTCACCAAAGATAAAAGGAAGGCATAGCATCAACAGGAGATCATTCATGTATTCAGATTTCTTGGTCTAGAGACCAATTGCATACTTCAGTTGTTTAGCTGGAGTTGCTGCACTGCTTAGTGCAAAGAATTCCCGTGCGGGAATTCCATCCTCTCTTTGGATCATCTTGCTTAAGGGATCAAGAGAGAAGGATTTTAGCTTCATTTCAGTATTTGGCTTTGGGCCACTCTTCTATATTCAGCCACAACGCAGTCTCCTTCAGAAACTGCATCCTTTATGCAGCAGCAGCAGCAGCACAGCTCCACGCTTTGATTTATTGCAAATCTTTGAGGAGGAGGTGCTCTTTTCCCTCCGGGAGTTTGTTAGAGAGGCCATTGGCCCCATTTTTGTATTATTCAGCTCTTTCATGTCATACACATCCATGTATAGTGCAGAGAGGTAGTAACTGCGTTATTTCTACAGTGTTGTTGTTTTTCATGCCTTTTGCTAGAATCATTTGCCGGTTATCTTGTTTTGTTGTATAAGAGGGTAAACCTCCATTTCTCTGTTGTTTGGTTAATATAAATCTCATATCAGAGCTCTTCCATCATTTTTTTCAGAAACCCTCATTAAAATAATGCATTAATTGTTTCAGTAGTTGCTGCATGAGCTAGACTATGGGGTTTTGGCTTATTTTAGCTGCAAAGATTCGAGGAGATCTGTTTATATGAGATAGAATCATTTCTTTCACCTATAATTCTGCATATAAGTTTTATATCATTTCTTCTAATGGATCCAAGTCCCATTCCCAACTTATATAGCGTTATTTGCTGAAGACAACTATTTTATGCCCAGTATTGTTGCATTTCCCCTACCCAGGAAGGAGAATATTGGTCAATATTTTTCTGAGGTTCTTACATCTGCTGGTATGATGATGTTATTATAAATCTATTGAGCTGCTCTACATTGCTAAGCTCATGATTTTCTAAAGCTCCACATTGGTAATAACTCAGGTTATTCCCAACCTGTAGCTATTCCTTAGTTTAGAATATTAAAGTGGTATCAGAGCTTTCATCTTGGCTTAGTCTGTGGATTTAAGATCCAATCAGAAAATAATAAGAAAAGGAGAAAAAAATTATGGAGAGGATGAGTTTAATATCATCCATTTTCAGATCCAAGAAGAAAGAAGTAGAGAAATGCACTGAGACTCCAAAAGGGTTTCAAGGAGGAGAGAGTTGCAGTGAGACCTCTGGAAGGTTTCAAGAAGCAGAAGCAGATGCATGCATTTCCTATTCTTGTAGAGGAAGTGAATATCAAGGAGACCACTTAGAGCATGAAATTATGAGTGGGTATTTGGCAAAATACAAGTGCCAACCTAGGGCTTCCAAAGAGACCCTAGATTTTCCTCAGTTTGTTCAACTGAGAGAAGAAAGAAGATATTGCAGCAAAGTAGAAATCAAGGGAAATATATTCCTATTGTCTAAATTTTATGGGTCAACTACAGTAAGAGCTTGGGCAAGAAAGCTTGAGGCATTCTTCCTACTTCATCCAATGGAAGAGAGGGAGGCCTCATAAATTGCAGCATTGCACTTGGAGGGTGAAGCCAATACTTGGTGGTGCAATCACTTAAGCCACACAAGAAGTTCACTCAAGAGCTGATCAGAACTTTTGATGAAGAGATATCCGAGGAGATAGGGTTCACACCACCATGGGAAGAGACAAGTACCAGCGCTGTCATAGCCTTGGAAGAGCAGCTTTCTACATCAGCAGTTGGGGTAGCCATTACATTATATGGAGGAGCTTTTTCAGCCCTACAAGAGGTTCCCACATCTCACCAAGGTATGGGAAGATTTCCACTTTTACTTATTGCAGAAAATATTTCTAAAAGTTGTGGAAATGTGTTTTCATATGGCCCAGGATCAAACATTGTTGCTGGGGTAGAGCAGCAATATTGCACAGCGCTGTGCAGACTTGGATGGTTCAAGAAACAAATGAACCATCATCCTCTTAGACCCTTGTTGAGTTGCACTCAACCCTTGAGGTTTAAGTGTGATCTTTTGGGGGGAGTCATGATCATTCTTGAGTCAGGATATGAGACAGCTTGTACACCATGGAGGAATTATACAGTGTTGTCAAGAGATAACAGTGAGAGGGTTTTTCCTTATTCACATTTGGATCCTTATGGATTCAAGATGATTGTAGACATGAGATCTTCTCTAAGAGATCTCCAAGGAGATTCCTTTCAGCACTTCATGAGAGGCAAAGAAAAGAAACTGTTTGTGGAGGATGGTAGATCTCATTGGAGAAATACCAAGATGCGGAATGATGAGAAGCATTCACAAGGATTTGAGTGGATGTGGATGGGAGACAAGAGGCTTGTAAACCACTTGCAAGTCTATGACATTGGGCAGCAAGAGGCAATGTTGCGTTGGCTACTCTTGAGAGAGTTTGGTCAACCTATGACATGTCCTTTTCCATGGGGTGAGAAGAGGAAGGAAGATTGGTAGGATACTTTCATCATGGGGAAGCAAGGAGTGTGGATGCATTATGATGATATGGTCATTTTTTTTTCACTTCATCAGTTGTATGACGGAGGTATGATGAGGAAGCAAAGTCATTTTTTGCTTTGGAGGATTGGGAGAGAGCAAGGGCAGATTTTCTCTCACACTTGGCATGATTCTGCAGGAGGAAGGGAAGGCACTAGAATAGTGCAAGGAGTAGCACCTCCATCTTGGGAGGATCTCTACATACACAGCAGCATTTTGCGAAGAGTCTTTGACACAATCTATGTCAAAGAATTGAGCTTTGAGTTGACAGTGACCCTACTCCAAAGGCTAGCAGCGCTGTCACTTGGGAGCTTGGGTTGCTTGCTGGAGTGTTCTCAAGACCACTTCACAAGTAATACACCTTGGAGGCATGTGGAAGATGAGAATGGGGAAGTAATGGATGGAAGCATCCCTTACCATGTTTTGACCTTCTTGGCTTGGGTTCACAAGCACAAGGAGAAAGATCTACATGTAGCATTTGTGGACTTTCCTTCCATGCAATTTTATGCATACCATCCCTTAATGGGGGAGTTCACTTGGGAGGGAATTAAATTGAATATATATCAGAATATGGAGAGATGCACAGCCCAGAAGATGAAGAAAATGTTGGCACAACCACTTCCCTACTCACTTGTAGCAAGGGAAAATTTGCACTTGAGCCATTTCAGCTCAATGATCGAAGTACATGATGGAGGAGGTAAATTTTTGTTTTTCATTTTACAGTTCCTTACCTATATGAGCAGCATATCATACCTAGAAGGGTATTTCCTTATTTCATATTATATTTTTATGTACTTGAGGCCACTTGCAACATTTATGTTGGCCATTCTGTTTATGGATTGTGGGGGAATGCCACATGGTTTTCGGTGTGCATCATTGACACCAAATTATGCTTTCATGTTTCCATTTTTAAAAATGAAAGTGGCAGCAAAAAAGTGGCTGAAAATACACTTGTTTCACTATGTATTGAGGCAGGCAAACAATGCCCTGCGTTGGTTCCATGTTTGGTACTATGTTCTACCACCTTATTTTCATGTGTCTATGCTTTGATATTATGCTGCTAAAACATTGATTGTAGGAAGCACCATTGGAGGAGTGGAAGAAGAGTTGAAGAGGCCCACTGAAAATATGATTCTTCACATTACAAATGCTGCATATTTCAGAAAGAACAGTGTGCAGACCTTGGTTTCCATACTATACATCTTGCCTTCAAATGGGATGACTCATTTGGGAGGTTTGAGTTCTTTGAGGAGACACCTCACGGGTGTTGGATTTGATGGGGTGGCTTGGGTCTTCCTTGAATGCTATTATATTTCAGCCATATATCAGCAAAAACCCCATATATATCATAAGTGGAGAGAAGAACAACAGGAGATGTCCATTTTGACTCCACACAGTTAGCCATGCAGCCCACCTTTTTTACATGAGCTCAAGGTGGAAGAGATTCTTCATTAGTTGCCATCTTGGAGGGTGACTCATTTTTTTTGGTTGATAGCTTGGGGAGGAGAGATTCAAGTGGGTATGATGAATCCCAATCTATATCAGCCCTCATGCTTCAACAAGACCTACAAACATCTCATTGTTGCCTCCATGGATGTTTCATTGTCACACAACGTTAGCTATGTGGGATGCTCCCCAATAGATTGCTTGCACACTTGGGAGGGGTTACTTGGAGATATATTGATGATACAACACCTTGATCCTTGGAGGATTTCATATTATGAGGTTTTTGTAGGGGAGGAGAGGGTGCTCTTCAGTCCTATCCTTGCAGTTGCTTCAGGACAAGCAACATTTGGGAGGGGAGGACTGTAATATTCCAAAATTTGCACATAAGCAAATTGGAATATTAGATTTTGCTACTTTCACCTAATAGATGAATAAATGGGTTAGGAGGCCCATGAACAATAAAATATGAATAAATTCCACCTTAATAAGGGAAGAGATCACCTTAGAAGCTGGTTTTACAATTCCAAGTGTGAACAAGGACATTTTAGATGGAGACATAGTCAAGTTTGACTAAGTCAACATCCATTCTTGAGGAGGAAGAAATACTCAAGTAAACTAGCTCAATGTGAACAAGGATCAGCCTAAGACACATATGTAAACTAGATTGAAGATCTCTAGTGTGAAAAGAGGCATTGGAGGTGGATTAGTTGACCAAGTTAACAACACAACCACAAGAGGAGGGAAGCAAGCTAGGGCAACATAGTTTTGAAAGAGGAAGCTTCATGAAGAACACACCTCAACATTGTGTGGGGTCCGGGGTAAGGAGGCTCGCCAAAGATAAAAGGAAGGCATAGAATCAAAGGGAGATCATTCATGTATTCAGATTTCTTGGTCTAGAGACCAATTGCATACTTCATCTGTTTAGCCGGAGTTGCTGCACTGCTTAATGCAAAGAATTCCCGTGCGGGAATTCCATCCTCTCTTTGGATCAGCTTGCTTAAGGGATCAAGAGAGAAGGATTTTAGCTTCATTTTAGTATTTGGCTTTGGGACACTCTTCTTTATTCGGCCACAACGCAGTCTCGTTCAGAAATTGTGTCCTTTATGCAACAGCAGCAGCAGCATAGCTACACCCTTTGATTTAATGCAAATCTTTGAGGAGGAGGTGCTCTTTTCCCTCCGGGATTTTGTTAGAGAGGCCATTGGCCCCATTTCTATATTATTCAGCTCTTTCATGTCATACTCAGCCATGTATAGTGCAGAGAGGCAGTAACTGCGTTATTTCTGCAGTGTTGTTGTTTTTCATTCATTTTGCCGGAATCCTTTGCCAGTTATCTTATTTTGTTGTATAAGAGGGTAAACCTCCATTTCTCTATTGTTTGGTTAATATAAATATTATATCAGAGCTCTTCCATCATTTTTTGTAGAAAAACTCATTAAAATAACGCATTCCTTGTTTCAGTAGTTGCTGCATGAGCTAGACTATGGGGTTTTGGCTTATTTTAGCTGCATAGATTCTAGGAGATCTATTTATATGAGATAGAATCATTTCTTTCACCTCTAATTCTGCATATAAGTTTTATATCATGTCTTCTACGAGATCCAAGTCCCATTCCAAACTTATATAGCGTTATTTATTGTAGACAACTATTTTATGCCCAGTATTGCTGCATTTCCCCTACCCGAGAAGGAGAATATTGGTAAATATTTTGCTGAGGTTATTACATATGCTGGTATGATGATGTTATTATACATCTATTGAGATGCTATACATTTATAAGCTCACAATTTTCTGAAGCTCCACATTGGTAATAACTTAGGTTATTCCCAATCTGTAGCTATTCCTTAGTTTGGAATATGACAGTGTTGCATTTCAAAGAAATTCAGGTAAATAGTTGCAATCATCAATAGCTACATAGCAGGGATGCAATTGTATAAGAAATAATATGATGCTTTGCACAATAATTTCAATTCAACCATGATGAAGAGTTCATAAACAACGAGGAGTAAACTCAAGGAGTTCATGATGAAAAGTCAAGAACTGCATAGAAATGGCTAAATGTGGGTAAGGATTTCATGATTATGTATTGAGCCTTTCTGAGAAGAAAAATCTGAAACCAATGTTGTCAAACCCCTAATGCTAAACAAGCCAGTAATGTGTGGTGGGGACTGATTCCAAAATTCTATAATTGTATGACTGTAAAAACTAGATATGTTTTTTAATGTTGTTGAAGAGCAAGATATAGCTTAGAGTCAGAGTGGAAAATATATAACAATTACCATATGACTTCTGCATTGGTGTGCTTGTCTACTTATATTCATCAGGCTACCTAGTTTTCCTTTGACACCATATATAACTTGTGAATATTTAAGAAAAGAGAATTAAATATACTTGGGTCAATTCATTTCCCACTTATCAACATACACATATTTATCCACTTTCCCAAAGTATATGTTTCTTCTAAGTTCTATTGTACATGGTTATTACTTTGGCATAATTCAAAGTTAAGTTTATTATTTACATTTACACTACAAGGAAAAGACCCTCTAGCGGATTTTTTTGAGGAACCCCTTATAAAAATACCCTAGACATCCATTTCTAGAAGATGTTCCTAGAGGAGGTTGGCAGGTGGAGGTTTTTACGGATGTATTTCGTCTGGTGGTCTTATCATTGTAAAACACACTGGTGTGATTAAAACATTGGCACAATAGACACCGTGCACTCCATACACACCTTCCCGGTGCGTTGTATTTCTGTAGCACACTGGTACTTTACATAACTTCTGCACCGGCGCCTCATAAAAAACGCACGAAAACTGAAACTGCCCGGGTCGCCCTTAAACGCACCAGCTTGCCAATGCACTAGGGCGACCTAAAATCCTCGCACACTAGCACAGGGTTAAATAAATAAAAAATTACAGCCAAAAAACTGCACAAAACATAAGCACACTGGGAACCGTGCGCTCCTAACACACCCGCCCGGTGCGTCATATTCCTGTACAGCATCGGTACCTTACATCTCTACCACACTGGTGCTTCCGAAAATGTGTGCAAAAACAGAAACCACCCGATGTGGAATAAAGAAAACGCACTGGGGTTTCCATAAACCCCCGCACCGACAAATGGTTAAATAAAAAAATTACGGCCAAAAAACCGCACAAAACATTGGCACACCGGAAATCATGCGCTGCGTACACACCCGCCCGGTGCCTTTAATTAAGGAACCGCCCTGGTGCGTGTCAAATTGTCAGCACCAGTACCTCATAAAAAGTGTTCCGAACAGAAACCGCCTAGGGCAGAATGATGGAAATGCACCAGGATCCCCATAAATGTCGCGCACCGGAAAAGGGTTAAATAAAAAAAAAATTACAGCCAGAAAACCGCAAAAATCATTGGCTCACCGGACACCATGCCTGACGCATCATATTACTGTAGAGCACTGGTGTGTTATAGATATGCCACATCGATGCCTCATAAAATCACTTGAAAACAAAAACCGCCCAGGGCGGCATATTGAAAATGCACCGGTACGCCGATAAAATCCCTGCGCATCGAAACAGGGTTAAAAAAAAAAAAAAAAAAAAAATTACGGCCAAAAAACCACATTTTTCACTTTTCTCAGTGCTACAAAGCTCTCATGAACTCATGCAAGCTATCCTTGTTTGAGTTTCCATAACATCCATGCTCCCATTGCACTTATTGCACGCATTGTTGTTCTGCATTGCCACCAATCTCCAGATTGAATTTTATAAAACAGTGGACAAATTTTATTTTGCAACTTCTACAGCCAATATGCCTCCTCGATGAGTAAATGTACAGGTATTTTTCTTGTTTTTACATAATTAAACATTTTAGTGGATTATAATTTCAAAAAACCTTAAAATTAACCATTAAAAAAAATAAATAAAAAATTGTCACGCGGTGTGCTCGAGCCATTCGGCCCGCACCGGTTTGCGGTGCTGCTTGTAAATTTAAAGGCCACACAACAACCCGTGCTAATGGTATCCACACCAGTTCCAGGGCGGTACCGCGAGGTGCACCGTGTTATTTAAAAAAAAATTAAAAAGTGCAGTGCGGTTGCTTACCAGGCCGCACCGTTGACAATGTGGTTTCGTGGCAACTTAGTGTGTTGATGGAATTATCTGCCCCGGGGCGCATAATGTTGTCAGTGCACCACATACCACAATTCGACATTGTCAATGGTTCGGCTTGGTAAACCGGTGCTAAGGGTATCTGCACCAGTTCTGGTGCAGTACCAAAGCCATACCGTGTTATTTTAAATTTCTTTAAAAAGAGCAATTCGGTCAGTTACCTGACCGCACTGTTGACCTAGTTGAATATTGGTGATGGGGTGTGTTGACCAAAATAATCGCCCTGGAACGACTATTTTTGTCAGTGCATGGCTTGCCATATTTGGCCTATTTCAATGGTGCGGCCTTTTACAATACCACACCGACAACTATGTACGGTGGTAGGAGGGTGGTGCGCTGACTTAGCTATATGCCCCGGGGCATATAGTGTCGTCAGTGCACCACCCTCTTGACACCGCACATAGTGAATGGTGCGCTAAAAACATTTTCTGGAGCACCACCCCCAGTGTGCTGAATATCATTAGTTGCACTGTATCTAGTGCGCTAAATATCATTAGATGCACCGTATCTAGTGCACTCTATTGAAAGACGCACCGGGATTGGTGCATGACTGTGTTTTTGGCGCATCGATTGTTGTTTTATTTATTTTTCAAAAAATATTTATATATGTATATTTATAAATACATGTTTCATTTAATAAAAAAAATGTGTTTAATATGTCAATCATTTAGATACGTGAAAGGAGAGAAGAGGGCCAACAACAACAACAACAAATGGAACAGTATAACATGGTTTGCCTATGGGAGGCAAGAGAGAGGGAGAGAGATGCGTACCCTTGCCCTATTACAGCAGCGACGCAGTGGCTCCTAAGGCAGGTAGGCCTCCTCAAGTTCTATGAGGAGGATACCTCCATAAAGTCCCATAGTTTGTTTTTGAGACATCTTATCCGAGGGTGAATGCCCAGCGACAGGCTTTCCGGGTTGGTATCAACCAGTGGTACATGCCCACTGAGGAGGATGTATATTTTATTACAGGGCTATCGAGGATAGGGGTGGATTTTCCCTCATACCCCAAGGTTCCAGCTGGCTGTGTGGCAGGGAGTCGATTAGTTTACTCCCAGAGATACATTGGAGAAAATTTAGTATCTCCTGCACATTTTCAGGTCGCTGGAGGGCAGTTACGTATTGGTGTGTTTGGTCATGAGGAAGTCTAGTGTCTCTCACTTATCATTTTGACCATTTTGCACAACACCAGTGACAGGAACCACATTATTTTATCGCTTTTATATTATGTTGATTCTTTACTACAACAGTCACGACTTGTCAGGTGGTTTGCCATTTTTCTGTGGAAATTATGTACAGCATTAGATAGATGTTGTGCTCATGCACAAGGGAGGTTCAACTTCCCATTTTCTTTAAAAAAAAATTGTTTATTTTTTGAGAGGTTTCCAGAGACGAGGCCTAGTTTTCTTCGGCAGCCTCGTAGGCTGATTACTGAGGCACCTATGCACATATGGGGGTAGATAATGCCCAAGAGGGAGGAGACTCTTTTTCTAGCGAGGATATTAGATGATGCACTGCATTTGCTAGCCACTATTGATGAGCATCCCTTTATTATGGTCCCCTGTCCTTATGCGGGGTTGGATTGGAGAGGGTGTGCCAACATCCTCTTCATAGCTGATGAGCCACTAGATGATAAAGGTAATATTACTGTTTTATTTAAATTTATTCTAACATGTTCTTTAACTTTTTTTTATTAAATTGTGTAATGAAATTGTCTAATTATTGTTGTGTACTTGTATATATTTTGCAGACATTGGCTCTTTTGATGGCGAGGACATGTCGCCACCACTACCTGATCCAGGTGTGGATCCTGATGATGATGAGGGCATGCCAGATGCCGAGGATCATCAGGAGGTAGGTGAAAATCAGAGACCTGCTCCTGCTGGTGCACCAATGCGTGGTCGACTTAGTGATGCCAAATATAGGATGAAGTTGGGAAACCAACTCATTGCATTGATTGTTGAGGTAGGAATCAAGCCTGCTCATTACAGAGACATAGAGGCCGATGATAGGCTATTACGGATTTGGAGAGGCATGCCGCGTGACATGTATAGCCTGATGCGACATATCGTAGGAGTTACGACAAATTTTACGTGACTCACGAGGACTGTTGCACGTTATGTTCGAGCCGTAGCACGTGATGGACAGTCTGCGAGGCACAACGTACCATCATCTCATGATCATTCACCTCACGTCGTGCCATATGAGCATGAGCCTCCACTAGCATCTAGCAGCAGTCATCATGGAGATGAGGCTAGACCATCGGCCACTAGTACTAATATTGATGTTGTACTACCACCAGTTCATCCATGACATTTATATTACAGTTGTATATTTTTAACATTATTCAGTTATATATATATATATATATATATATATATATAGATATGGTCCATGTATTTTATGTTCATGTTGCAGTTGTACTTAATTTACATGTTGGTGATCATCATGATGTGTATGTTGTTAGGTCATGTTAGATATGTTCATTTAATGTGCAGCTTGCAGATATATGTGTATGTGATAGCATGAGTTATTTGACATGATATGTATATTTGATGTTTGTGTTGTGATGATGTTAATATATAATGTTAATTGTGTTTTGTTATATGATTATGATCACGATGATGCAATTATAAATTTTGAATGTGTCTTTTAGTCAAATATGATGTTTGTACAATGGTTATCATGAACGTGATGTTTATTAATTAATTTAATACCAAATGATCATGATATTGTAAAATTGTAATATTTGTAATTCTAAAATTGTAATTGTAATGGTATATATGTAAATTTGTAAAATTGTAATTGTAATTGTAATTTTTAAATTTGTAAAATTGTAATTGTAATCATAATTTTTTAATTTTTAAAACTGTAATTGTATATATGTAAAATTCTAAAATTGTAATTGTAATTGTAATTGTACATGAAATTGTAAAATTGTAATTATAATTGTAATTGTAATTGTATGTAAAATATTTGTAAAATTTTAATTGTATTAATGTGAAATGAATTTATTAAAATTTGTAAATTTTAAATAATTGTAAAATAATAAATCTAGAATAATATGATTTATTGTAACATAATAAAGTTTAGAAAATAACGCAAATAAATTCATGTACTTTAGAATTATCATTATTTTATTATGATCTTAGATACAAAAAAAATAATTAATTTATACAGTGCGCCATTGTTTTTGAGATCAACATAATTGCAAATTATCAAGTGAATTATTGATTTTAACATTAACAAAATGCAAATTACCAATTAATTCAAAATACATATTATATTAATATTTTGAAAAACCCATCTTAAAAAGTATAAATATTGATGAAATAACACATGTACCATATCACTCTCGGTTCTCATGATCACCCTCATTATCTTCTAGCCCGCATGGCATGATAACACTATTGTTCTCAAAAATATGTTTTGATCTAGGGTCATGTGTCAATACGAACCACCAATCCCTATCCAACACATATGGGTAAAAAAACACTTGGTTGCAGTGTTTAGGGAGAACATAGGGCTCCTTATCTTCATCCCACATCTTTCTAGAGTTGATACATGTCATCCTACTATCGCAATCTTCCTTTACATTATTCCGATCAAAGGTGTCCCACCACTTGCACCTAAAAATAACACATTGGAAAGAAGAAAAATCCACTTCAATGATCTCTTGAATCTTTCTGACGTAACCTAACGTCCCTCGTACTAGGTTTTGATCACGGTGGCTAGATCCACTAGATTGATTGAAATCGACTTCCACTCCATAGTCTTGTGTGATGTTTCCAGCATCGGCATTTTCTGTGCGAAAATGGTGTCCATATGCCCACATAGATGGGAAAAATGCACTTATTATAAAAAGTTAAAAAACCCATAGTGTCATGTGTCTTATAAATAATAATGATGGAGGGGTCCCCTGCTTACCCACTTTCTCTTTTCTTAGCTATGCATATAAAATGAATTTCTATTTAACAATCCAAAAGGTCCTCAATTTCAAAATTTGGAAATCTCCAATACACATGTGGAAGCTCATCATTTAAAATACACATAATAATGTGTTATCTATTCTAGACCAAAATCAATTACAGTCTAGAAATTTCAATAATGTGCGGAAAATATTTTCTTCAAAGGTTATAAAAACCCACAATGCATATAATATGGTCTTTTATTAAGACCCAATTCACAATCTTCATATGCGGGAACTCTACCTGTTTCAAATCTATGGTTAAACCATAGTCCAACCCACTTCATGAGTTTCTAATCGTTATTCGAACTTCATAATTAAACCCATAATGGTCCACTATATAAAATGGATATTTATATCCCACAATACAAGCCTTCGGCCAAATAGTTGGCCCCAACATCAATGAGCATCTGAAGTATTCGCTCATAATACAACAACCCATACTATTCAATGGACATTCACAATTAACACTTTAAGGTAATTCTCATGACATTAATTTAAAACGCAATCGCCACTCTTAAAATAAAAATTGGTCCCACACAACTTTCACATCCTTCCATCAAAAGATGGACATCATCACACTTCATCCTTCAGTAATCCAACGATCATCGCATTACTGAGATGCACGCGACTTAATTCTGAAAATTTACGCGATAAAAATGGTTTCAAAATACCACTCATTGACACGCGTCTATCAAGCAACGATATCGCGTTCCAAATTTAAAATCCACTTACCGGTCTTGAAGCTACGCGAATACCACCGATATGATTTATCAAAACCGCCCTTGCTGGTTGTCGTTCTGCTCTTCGTCTTCATGGTTCTGACTGTCAAACTTTGTTGCCTTCACTCTGTCTCTCAAGCAGGTTTACACCCCTCTGCGTCTGCGCATCTAAATATCTGCATAAGTTCAAGAAAATTTAATTTTATGCAATTTCTCGTTGCATTGGTTCCCATTACCAACTCTCGTTATTTCGATCTGATTTCTGTATGCTTGGTAAAGAAAAAATTCGAACCATAAAATGGTTTCATGCTACCAGTTCTGTCTTAATTACTCCACTTTTATTTTGATGTGCTTCCTCATCTCTACTGGTAACCGTGTATATGTCGAAGCTGCCAATCATCTCTGTGCCGGTTTACACCAGAATACACCCTTCAATTTAGATTCTTCGTGGTTCCTTCTCCAACACTGTAATTCATCGACCCTTTAACTTGGGTTTTGGATGGAATCATGATTCCATTCCTGCAATTCCACAATCAAATTACGGTTTTCTTCGATTCAAAATTTCGCTCCATGATTTCTATATAACAGAATTCAAACAAATCCCAAATCGGATTCAACCCTATAGTATCACTTCCTAATTCTGAATTTAAATTCAGTTTCTCTCTTGCATCAACGATCCTTTCAGTGATCGTTGATTGAACTTATCTAATTGCACATTTATTCAATCTATCCAGATGCCTACATATATTCATTCAATTCAATTTATACCTGTCTAAAAAAATCATATCAATTTCTCATTTAAAAGAAGAACATCACCTAAAACCCTATCACATAGTTCAATAAATCGATACACATATATCTCAATAAACAAATTCTTCATATATACATCTGAACCAAATTACAATTGTTACTGGCCCAATCTTCAATCAATGGCACTTCTACCTCACTACTCTGTCTCCTCTGAACAACTATATGCCCGTGGGCTTACATTTATACCAATTTAATGGTGAATTGATTCAACTCCCAAAACTCTTAAAATTCCCAAATCCTAAATCTGGACAAATCCCTAGATTTGTGGAAACTCGCTCCAACTCATTCCTACTCTGGAGTCTTTTCGAATCTCTCATCTCTTCATATGCCCAGCTAATCATTTGAGGGCAGTTACAATTCTCTACACATTTAATTAAAATTATTTAAAACCCACTAAACTTCATTACATAAAATCTAACTCTCTTGCAAACTAAAAACCCCTAAGTCTAACAAAATGCATGGAATTTGTTTTAGCCTAATGCCCCTGCATCAGACTCCCAAGTTTAAAATTAATCATGATCTCCTGATCATGTGCTCTTAAAAATTTGCCTCCTGGGTCCCATACTTTGCTTTGCTGATGTCCATCAGCTGCATTATTCTTCAACTGCACACTTCCAGGTTTCCATACTTTGTTTTGCAACTTGCCTCTAGCTATGCTTTCACATTCTGCTCTTGTTTTTCCCTTGCTTAAGTTTCTCTACTTTCTTGCTACTGTCTACTGCTTCTAAGGCACCTTCATCATCAATCTCCTGATATTTTCAATCTCAATGTCCAGCCTTTCTTTTGTCTGTAACTTACCTTGCCCTTTGTTACTGCCTTCAAATTATGTTGCTACCGATACTGCTGTTGTTACTGCCTCCAAGAATTTTGCTGCTACCTTTGTGGCTATCTCCTCAATTGTTGCTGTAATTGTTTTTACTTCTGTAGATGTCACCCCACATGTTGTTGCCTCCAAAACTTCCTGAATATCTCTTAAGATATATCCCTCTGCAACATTCTCTTGCTCATCATCTGCAAATTTACTTTTAAAAAGTAAATTATCCTTCAATTCTCTAACTGTAGTAACATAATCATTCATTTATCCTTGTGTACTAATAAGCATAATTAAATTCTGCAAATGAGTATCTGCTCCTACTTCTTTCACAACTTCAAGCAACTTCACTCTAGTTTCTACAATTTCATTCTCTTCTCTAAATGTCTTCAGCAAATAATTCAGCCATCTGTTCTCAAGCATTTCATCAATATGCTGCAAAATTGTTTCAACATATTCTCCTTCTCCTTCCTTGACAATCTTCAAAAAATTTCCTTCACCCTCTTTATTGCTTCTGGAAGTCAAATCAAGTTCTTCAAATTCTGCATTTTCATCTTCTATCAGAATAGAATTATGATTTTCCATCACTGTAGCAGTTCCAAAAGTCTGTCCTCTAGTCTTCTCTTGGCTATTCAGACAAGCCAACTCTTCCTTGTCATCAACAGTAATAACAAGTTCCTTCACATGAGACATGATTTCCTCACCTTCCTTCTTCTGCAACAATTCATCTGTATCCAAGACAACTCCAAAAGATGGATTGTCTTCTGCAATACCTGTCAACACAGCCAAATTTTCAGTTTCAAAATCATAAGACCCAATGGTCTCACTTTTTGATCCGTCACCAAATCTTCTTTCTATAGTTCCAAGTCTTGTCCAAGACTCAGAAAGTCTTCACTGTCTTCATTCCTTCGCATCTTCACATTCTGAAATCCCCAATTTTGAAATTGGGGTTCTCCCTGCTACATTGAATCCTGGTTGTTCAACATAATCTCCAGCAATCCAATTTCTTCGTTCCATGGATTAAAGTCTTCCACATAGTTTTCCTCCTTTTTTATTTGACTGTCCAATGGTGTCAAATTTTCTTCAGCATCAACAAAATCTGCATTCATAAAACAATTGTAAAAACAAAAATCATAAGGCCTCAGTGCCTTTCCTTCTTCTGCCAGCATTTCAGCATGTTGTCCTGAAATTCCTTCCTTCTTTATCAGCACATCAGTATGTTGATTCACTTTTCCCAAATAATTCTCTGAAGAATTCCCCAGACTGTCAACAAGTCTCTCATTCACACCATCTGTCTCCATGATGGTTTCCTGTTCACTGTAGTGAATTCTGCCTTCTACAATCTCCTTTTCATACTCTAAATTCTCCAGAAAATATTCCAACAATGCAATTTCTTTGTGGCATTGCTGAAGTATTTCATCATCATATACTATCCTTGCATTCATACAAAAACTCCCAGTTTGTAAACCACAAGCTTCAACATCCTCAACTGGTGTTTCACATATCAGTTCTTCAAACTGATCCTCTCCTTCTTCATTCACAAGAAATTCTTCTTGCGTTGTAACAACTTCAATTATATCACTTCTTCCTTCATTCAAGAGACATTCCTCATCATTAATTTCTTCTTCAGAGTATTTATCTTCTGAAAGATTCTTCTTCATACTTGTGACAGCTTCACAAGATTGCTCATCCTCCTCTGCAAAACCTGTAATCACATCACAATTATTAGTTACAAAAATACAAGGTTCTATATCATCCAGCTGGTCTGGATTTGCCCAATAACTCAGGAAATCATCGATAATTTCCTCTTCAGCAAGACAAACTTCTTGTTGTCTTAAACCTTCACCATGATTCACAAGATCTTTTACAGATCTCCATTCTTCATATGTACTCTGTTCTGCTTCACAAACATAAACTTCTCTTCTCAACTCAGTTGCCCTAAGTTCTGCACATCTCAATTGTACATCCATCCTCTATTCAAGCTTTCTCATCTTTTCTTCAAAATGCATGTTCTCTTGCTGTTCTCTTATCTGTTGTAGCCTTGGCCACTTTAATCTCTTCTTCATGAGCCAACCAACTCTCTAGCTTTCTTCTATCATCATTTCTATTTTATTAAATTGTTATATGATCTCAGCTACCTCTTTCCAATATTTTCCATCAGTCAATTTCTTCCTCATGCCATTTGTCTTGGCATCTTCTTCCTCTTTTATGTTGTGGCCTCTCTCAGAACCTCTACCATCTCTTCTATGACTTTCAGAACTCCTCTTCTCCTCCATGAGTTCTTCAATCATAAGCTGCACTAAACCTCTACAATAGCAAGCTCTCTTGTTGCCACTTACCTCACCAATCCCTTCCTCTGGATCTGGTCTTTTGGCAAGTATTGGTCCCCTCTCTACTGGAACCTTCTGAGCACTCTCTTCTGCTCTCTCTAGGCTTCACTCTACAACTTTTTGAACTCATTAAACCTCTGTTGAATTTCCTCAAGGTTCTGCCACATTTTATTCTTCACTTTAGAATCCTCTGCTAGACTCTTTCATCACTTCTCTCAAAGTTGTGATCTGCTTTTGTTGAGATTTCTCCAATTGCCTGTAATCTGAATTCTGCAAAAAATTCTTCAAACGAGAGTTAAATAATGCTCATCAACTCACCTTCCAAGATCTCTGATTGATCTTGCTATCCCTATCACCTACACTGCATCTCTGTATGCTGCAATCTTTATCAGTTTCAAAAATCTGATCTTATTTCATTACACATGCATTCAACAAAAAATTGAACTTTCAAAAAGAGCTAACCTTGCTCTGATACCACTTGATGGCGGGGTCCCCTGCTTACCCACTTTCTCTTTTCTTAGCTATGCATATAAAATTCATTTCTATTTAATAATCCAAAAGGTCCTCAATTTCAAAATATGGCAATCTCCAATACACATGCAAAAGCTCATCATTTAAAATACACATAATAATGTGTTATCTATTCTAGACCAAAATCAATTACAGTCTGGAAATTTCAATAATGTGCGGAAACTATTTTCTTCAAAGGTTATAAAAACCCACAATGCATATAATATGCTCTTTTATTAAGACCCAATTCACAATCTTCATATGCGATAACTCTACCTGTTTCAAATCTATGGTTAAACCATAGTCCAACCCACTTCATGACTTTCGAATCGTTATTCAAACTTCATAATTAAACCCATAATGGTCCACTATATAAAATGGATATTTATATCCCACAATACAAACCTTCGGCCAAATATTTGGCCCCACCATCAATGAGCATCTGAAGTATTCGCTCATAATACAACAACCCATACTATTCAATGGACATTCACAATTAACACTTTAAGGTAACTCTCATGACATTAATTTAAAATGCAATCGCCACTCTTAAAATAACAATTGGGCCCACGAAACTTACACATCCTTCCATCCAACGATGGACATCATTGCACTTCATCCTTCAGTAATCCAACGATCATCGCGTTACTGATATGCACGCGACTTAATTCTCAAAATTTATGCGATAAAAATGGTTTCAAAATACCACTCATTGACACGCATCAATCAAGCAACGATATCGCGTTCCAAATTCAAAATCCACTTACCGGTCTTGAAGCTATGCGAATACCACCTATATGATTTATCAAAACCGTCCTTGCTGGTTTCCGTTCTGCTCTTCATCTTCATGGTTCCAACTGTCAAACTTTGTTGCCTTCACTATGTCTCTCAAGCAGGTTTACACCCCTCTGCATCTGCGCATCTAAATCTCTGCATACGTTAAAGATAATTTAATTTTATGCAATTTCTCGTTGCATTGGTTTCCATTACCAGCTCTCGCTATTTCGATCTGAGTTCTGTATGCTTGGTAAAGAAAACATTCGAACCATCAAACAGTTTCGTGCTACTGGTTCTATCTTAATTACTCCACCTTTATTTTGATGCGCTTCCTCATCTCTACTAGTAACTGTGTATATGTCGAGGTTGCCAATCATCTCTGTGTCGGTTTACACCAGAATACACCCTTCAATTTAGATTCATCGTGGTTCCTTCTCCAACGCTGCAATTCATTGACCCTTTAACTTGGGTTTTGGATGGAATCATGATTCCATTCCTGAAATTCCACAATCAAATTACGATTTTCTTTGATTCAGGATTTTGCTCCATGATTTCTATATAACAAAATTCAAACAAATCCCAAATCAGATTCAACCCTGTAGTATCACTTCCTAATTCTGAATTTAAATTCAGTTTCTCTCTTGCATCAACGATCCTTTCAGTGATTGTTGATTGAACTTATCTAATTGCACATTTATTCAATCTATCCATATGCCTACATATATTCATTCAATTCAATTCAGAACTGTCTACAACAATCATGTCGATTTATCATTTAAAAGAAAAACATCAACTAAAACCTTATCACAGAGTTTAATAAATCGGTACACATATATCTCAGTAAACAGATTCTTCATATATACATCTGAACGAAATTACAATTGTTACTGGCCTGATCTTCAATCAATGGCCCTTATACCTCACTACTTTGTCTCCTCTGAACAGCTGTATGCTCGTGGGCTTACATTTATACCAATTTAATTTTGAATCGATTCAGCTCCCAAAACTCTTAAAATTCCCAAATCCTAAATCTGGACAAATCCATAGATTTGTGGAAAATGACTCCAACTCATTCCTACTCTATAGTCTTTTCGAATCTCTCATCTCTTCATATGCCTAGCTAATCATTCGAGGGAAATTAAAATTCTCTCCACATTTAATTAAAATTAGTTAAAAACCACTAAACTTCATTACATAAAATCTAACTCTCTTGCAAACTAAAAATTCCTAAGTCTAACAAAATGCATGGAATTTGTTTTAGCCTAATGCCCCTGCATCAAATAATCCAACAGTTAAAATATGAAATGTAGATGTCTTAATATAAGTTTGAAATTTACATATAAATTAAAAATATTATTACCGAGTTGCTACACCCAATCCCTACATTTAGCGCATCCTCTTCAGCATGCGGGTAACGACTGGTAGCACCGTATTTCTCTCTAACTTGGTCAGCAACCCAACTGTTGGGGCATATTTTTAGCATATTTTCTTTTAAATGATCGGGATAAGGCAAAATTCTACCATTCAACCGTCTGAATTCTTTCCTGTCACTATCCCATTTCATCCTGTTTTGTTCGTACAATGCAACCCACGGTTGTGTCGCTTTAGAATTGTAAAGAACGAATTTATTGATTGCTTTATTTTCTACATTCGCTGATGAAATCAAACCAACATTATATAGTACTTAGAGATCAAAATATACATTATATCGAAGTTCAACATGAATATTAATTACTTTTTGTAGATTTGAAAAATTATAAGTCGCGTACTCTTTATCAAGCGTTTTTTTCCACTCGTTTGGAGAAACTCTCCTTCTCTTTTGTCTTCATCCATTTCATCTTCCCAAATCACCGCACCTGGTCTGTTGTCGATCTTCTTGATGTAATCACTGGCATAATAGAAAGACTCATACGATATGTACCCCTCTGCCATAGACCCCTCAGGTTTTTCCCTTTGTCGAACAAAACCTTTCAATTTCTTCGTGTACCTCTCTAAGAAGAACATCCAATGACAAGAAACAACCCCAACTAATTCAACCTCATCTACCAGGTGGATTAGAGGATGAACCTGTAAGTCCATGAAAATCATCGGTAGTTCCTTCTAAAAAATACAAACAAACTCAACTATCTCTTGACGCCACCGTGGAATTCTAGCCACATGAATCTCCTTTGACGTGATCCAATGTACAAATGCAAATAATTTAGATATGGCACATCCTATGTCTTGAGGGAATTCATTTTTCACACACCCACGCACGAACAAAGGATAATGACATTGCAAAGTTATAAACATGTGCAATAATATACAAAATTAGTTATGTTTTTTTATCCCCACATGGGATAAAATTTATTGATATAACAAATAATAAAATCATGCTTTTGACATTATACGTACTCTTAGAAGATTAAAATGGTCATGTGATTTCAACCTCGACAAATGGCCATTCACCGTGAAGCAGCACCATAGTGAAGACCCGTATGAAGTTGGCACCCTCACATCCATTATAACTTCCTTTGCCAAAGATATATCATCTTTTTTAAAAATCCATGGGACATCACCTTCTTTGAAAAACAATGAATTAGAGGGACCAGCACCTGCCTCTGATCCCGTAATTTCTAATCTTCTTGGCCAATGTTTCTTTTTAGTTTTAATACTATCTTTCCTAACAACCAATGTGTCACTTTGTTTTGATGATATGTGCCTGCATAAATAAGATGAAACATTTTTAAATATATGCATGGGATATAATAAGTGGGCAATCTTAAGATGCTCCCAATATGGGAGGTCATAAAAGATAAATTTCCTTTTCATCCCAATGGGAAATTTCTCAACATAGGTGTCGAAGAAATTTGGATCATCGAACAAAGGCTCCCCATTTGAATCGAACATTTCTATGAAATCCTTCTCCTTCTGTCTCTCTCATATGCTCTAAGCCATTCAACTGGTGTCATTATGGGAGGCCTTTGGGTTCTCTCTCATTTACCATTGAAAGCAGATGTTTCTCTTCTGTAAGGGTATTCTGCTGGTAGGAATACCCTGGAGCAATCATACACTGTCTTTTGTAGGTCCTTGGACCATCTAGCTTTCAGAGAAGGTCCACAACATTTACATCCAAAATACCTTTTTTTTACAAGACCTATGAGATTATGTTTGTATACATTAATTAATATGAATGGCACGTTAAATAATATCATGAAGATTAGAACAAATATTACAATGAATTAAATAACTAATATGTGAAAGAATATTGTTACATATATAAACAAATCAATAAATTAAACATGTAATTTACCAGAGAAAACTCCTAAGCCTGGATAATCATGTGTCGTGTAAGCACATATGCCATACAACGTAAAAATCCTCTCTGCTGCGATGGGTCTTGATACATCGTATACATTTATCCCATCCCATAATTCCTTCAATTCATCTACCAGTGGTTGTAAGTAGACATCCATATTCTTCACTTGTCTTCTACCAGGGACTATGAGAGCCAACATAAGATGTTCATTCTTCACAGACAACCATGGGGGGATATTGTTATTGATCACTACTACAGGCCAAACAGAATAGTTGGTGTTCTAGAGGGAATATGGGTTGACGCCATCCATGGCTATGCTGAGTCGTAGACTTCGTACTTCATTCTTGAATTTTTCGGGCCATGTATCCTCTATATGCTTCATGGCTATTGAATCAGTTGGGATTTGCATAACTCCCAACTCACTTCTGTGTGAGGCATGCCATCCCTGCAACATAGCTAATTCTTTGCAACGAAAGAGCCTTTGAATCCTTGGGATTATAGGCATGTGCCTCAATATCTTAAAAGGAGGACCAGTACGTGATTTACCCTTATTTTTTGATTTATCATACCTGTCATGCCCACATTTTGGACACATCTCTTTGTCTGCATATTCTCCTCTATATAGAATACAATCATTTGGACATGCATGATATGATATGTACTCAACACCCAACATTTTCAACAATTTCTTTGCCTCTTTGCAGCTACCGGGCAAGACATTATCACTCAGAAGAACCTTATCTTTGAATAACCTGTAGTTGGTGATCATGGAAAAATATATTAATAAATGTACATTAATGTCGATATAATTATTAACGTTCATAAAATTTACCATTTGTAATGTTCATTGTAGTGTACTGATTATATTTCAAATTTATATAAGGGGAGTACTTTATGGTAACTTACCTCAAAAGTTCTAAGAAACATGCATTCGATAAGCCAAACTTTGCTTTCAAGTTGTACAGTAACATCGTGGTCCCCAACTGGGTAGACTTTGACTGACCACCATGTACAAAGAGAGGGGTGGTGGAACCGAATTTAAGGCTTTCGAAAAAGGTGTCAGCAATATGAGCATCATCCCCTAGCTAATAATCATTTTGGACATCTAACAACATTTTCTCCATGGAAGTCGTATCCCTTAAGTAATCATCCATACCAAAATTTATTTGATTGCCTCCATTGCCAGCTTGTGAAGAACTACTATTGTTGTAGTCATTCCTAATTGGTGAATCTGGACGTAGCGTGAATTTAATCGGTGGTTGATTCAGTCTCCGATTTTTTCTCTTAATTCAGTCTTCTCTAGATTTGACATTGTCGTGGGGTGCAACAGAAGATGGTAGGTAGGTCGTTCATCATCACTAGAATCCTAATAATTAAAAAAAAAAATTGAACATGATTAGTAAAAAATATATGATATCAATTAGTAACCACGTTGACAATATTTCATGATTACAAATTGGTTTGACGTTGAAATAATTACATATTAATCAATATATATACCAAACAATTATAATTATAATTACCATCATTGTCCTTGGATTGTGGCTAGAAGATGCAATATTGTTACAATTGGCAGGGTGAAGCGGTTGCCCATTTTCATCTACCTAATGTGCCTTGCAGTATGCAGCTCCTGGTAAGAACTTCCGACGCTTTGGAGCAGTTTGAATATTTTATGCATCTGAACTCAATGCTGAATCTGCATGAACCTACAAATTTGTATACATTATAAATTTAATTAATTTGTGCATGATTGACTGCATGGATAAAAAGCATAAATTCAATTAGATAGTGAAAAAATAAAACAAATCTGAAGTAAATATTACGTCTCCAAATGGATAGGAAGAACTTCACGATGGACTTAGAGAAATATTATGGAACGAGCTAGATTTTGAAGAATTGTCCATTCCATATAATATATGATGTTTTCTCCCTGCATTTGAGCAAAACAATAATAATTTTTGGTTCACAAACCTAAATTTAATTTTGGTGCATAATGTACAGATAACCGCACCGGTGCGTTTTTGGTATTCCGCATTGGCGATGTTTTATAACCCGACGCACCAGTGTGGTTCGATTAAAGGACGCACCGATGCGGTTCGATTAAAGGACGCATCGGTAAACGAATAACCGCAAATAAAAAAAGAGAAAACCTATTTTCTTTAAGTGAAAAAAAAGAGCTAAATTGAAAAATGGGCTGCAAAATATTTTTGAAAATCTAATTTCATAAAACATTTCTTTAAATACTACACTTTTCATTATTTCACTATTTTTGCAAAAAAATTCAGCTAAAGATTTGCAGGATACATACCTGGAGCAAACAAAGCACGAGAACACAATGGAGCAAGGAAATACGTTCGAACAGAAGTATTCAGACAATTAGAATTCCAAACCTCAGGTGATTCAAACCTTGTACCATAGAATTTCAAACGATGTGAGTAAATTTTATTGTTTTTTTGTACTTTTTCTGCATTTTTTTTAATGCAGTTAAAGAAAAAATCAAAGTATATTGTTTTTTTTACTTTTTCTGTAGTTTTTTTTATCAAGTAAAATAACGAAATCAAAGTTTATCGTTTTTTTTTACTTTTTTCTGCAGTTTGTTTTTACCTTTTCTACAGTTTTCAGAAACAAAAAAAAAAAATCCATTTTTAGAAACATAAACCCTAGATTCTTTTTGTTTCTACCCTTTCTTATCCCTCTTTCTGTAATTTCAGAATTAGGGATTTTCAATTTAGATTTATAGGGTTTTTATATTCATAAGACATCCAACCCATGGGACGACTTTCATAATCGGATCCCAATCCATGTTTGCCCTTGCGTCAATCTAAAAAACACAGATTCTTTTCGTCGGTGTGCCCTACGTAACATAGTGCACCGGTGTGATTTGTTATACAAGCGCGTCGTGGAAGTACAATGATAAAAAATAAAAAACAAAATATGTTTTTATCGGTGCGCCATATGTAACATATGGAACCAGTGCACTATTTCATTATGGTTCACCGCGAATGTGTTGTTTTGCAAATAAAAACCATTTTAGAAACAAACCATACATTCTTTTTTTTTCTTCCCTTTCTTCTCCCTCTTTTTGTGATTTTAGAATTACGACTTTTAAATTTATGTTTATAGGGTTTGTATTGATAAATATAAGCCTAAGATATCCAACCCACGAGAGGAATTGCATAGTCGGATCCCAATCCATGTCGGCCCTTACGTAAATTTAATTTAATTTTTTTTTTTCGTGTGCCCTGTGTACCTGAGCGCACCGGTGCACTCTATTATCCCAGCACACTGCACAAGTACTATGATAAAAAATTAGAAAAAAAAAATATTTTTTCTCAGTTCGCCATTTGTAAAATATGCAGTCAGTGCGCTATTTCATTATGGCGCACTGCAAACGTTCTGTTTTGGAAAAAATAAAAAATAAAAACTTTCAAAAAATACAAACCTTACATTCTTTTTGTTTCTGCCCTTTCTTCTCCCTCTCTCTGTGATTTCAGAATTAGGGCTTTTCAATTTAGATTTATAGGGTTTGTATTGCTAAATATAGACCTAAGACATCCAACGGACAGGACAATTAGCATAGTCGGATCCCAATCCATGTGGGCCCTTGCATGAATTAAAAAAATAAAAAACATATTTTTTTTATCGGTGCGCCTAGTGTAACATAGCACACTGATGCTCTTTATTGTACAAGCGCACCGCATAAGTAATGTGATAAAAAATTAATAATCAATTTTTATTTTTTTTTATCGATGCACCATATGCAAAATATGACACTGGTTTATGCTACGAAAACTAACACTGGACGATTTTTATTATTTTATCATGGTTAACAGGTGCGGTGATTGACATGTAACACACCGATGCTCCTTGTTGACATAGAGCACCGTATAGTCTATTATACTATTTTTGCGGTGCGTTTGGAAGATAGCCACGTACCAACATTGATTGTTACACCATGAATGGCGCACCGGTTTCTTGAGATTTTTTTTTACTTTAAAAGTTTAAAATTTATTTATAAATATATTAATGAATGATATGGTACATTTTTGAGATTGATAAAGAAATGACTGACAAGAGATCAAGTAACAAAAATACTGATAACACATCAATAAGAGCAAAAAAGGAAAGTTCTTTGTAAATTTTTGACAAAAGTATTATTTTTGAACTATATGTAAGTTTAACTAATATGTATTGTTTACTGTGTATCATGCAGAGCCAAAAAATGATGAAGCTCGATAAGGTTATTTCTAATCTAGGACCAGAAGAGCGTAAAAGCTTGATGGAAAAATTGCAAAAGGATGAATCAGGTGAATGAAAAAATACTATAGATCCAATATGAGTTTCTTTTTTTAGTTTTCATTAATAATATAATTAAAATTATTAGATAACATGTGTGAAACAGTCTATTAATTAACATTTGTTTAATGTTCTACAGAGACCAAAAACTCAGAAAAGGAATGTTGTTCTAAGAAAATAAAAAAATAGAGCATGCAAATGAAAATGAATTTCTCCTTAGCTCATCTGGAGTGGTGTTGGAGGTTAACAAAAGGGGGAAAATATTTTACAAAAGTTTGAGGGATCTAGTGTAACGAATGTATAGACGTTCTTTCAACTTACAATACAAAAACCAATCCAATGATTCCAAGAACAAAATTTTATCTAAACTACAGGAAGAGTTTCCAGAGAATTGGTCAATGAGACATGTCACACTTTTAATAGAAAAAACGTACAAAAAAAAAAGGGAATGAAAAAGTAATATTCCTTTAGATGTTTGTCTAGAATTATTTATAAATATCACTTTTGTTATACTTACTTTTCATATATCAATATAAAAATTTAATAGTTTATTGTCATGTTACATTTTCAAGAAGATTATGAAAATTTCAAAAGATGAACGAGATGATATCATAAATATGCCAGTAGGAATGTCCAAAAAGGTGTAGAAGGAGATGGTCAAAGAAATGGACAAAATTGCATCGCGGGAGGAGTCATCTCAACAACAACGTGCTTCAAATGTAATATGTAATCATTGAATTTTTCGATCATTAGATATAATAAATAAACAATTTAGCATTAAATATTAATTTTCAAGTATTTTTTTGTAGAAAAGAAAAGAAAAAGGAACCCATTCAACACATAAAACAGGACGAAAAGGAAGAAAATGATTGATATCCAAGTTTGTGAGTAATTGTTACTTCCTTATAACAACATAAGTAGATTTCATTTTTGTATTTTTTAAGTTGTTTTACAAAAATCATCATTGAATGTCTTCAAACAGGTGATAACATAAAAAAAAGAACCATCAGAGGAATTGATTGAAATTGGGTTAAATATGTGTTGTGAGTATATGTTGGCATACCAAAACTTAATTTTGGAATTTGTAAGCATATATCGATCTTGTTTCACTTAGCTTCGTCTATAATTAATAGAAAAAATAAATCTTTTATATTAAATATATGATTTGTTATGGGGTATAGAACTTGCATGAAACAAAGTATGGCACTGCGCCAACAGATCAAATCTTGAAAGATGGCATGTTACATAGTTTTGAAAGAATGTGTATAGTTTATGAGTCAATTGTTGCATTGGCACGTCATTTCTTTTCAAATTACATTGATGTATATTATTTAATATTTCATTTTTCATTATTCTCACCAATGTATATACACTCATTACAGTTTATTTTTATGTTTGTAGATGGAAGGTGAAGAAGAAAATCAACACCGTGAACAAAACATTCCTAAAAATAACCCAAGCCATGGAAGTAGCTCTAGCAGTGACAACAGTTCAAGCAAAGAATGATGACCACTATGTTTGGATATCGAAGCAAGGCGTTGTATTTTTTGAAAAATGTCTGTGAAATCAGACATTTTCTTTAATGTAATGGACATAGTGTCCCAATTGAAAGATAAAGGGATACCAATAATTGTCCCATTTTGTATGAAAAAGAATGTTTTATTCATATATATATATAATAAATAAAAAAATTTAATTTATTCTATTGCATTCTCTATTGTTGCTATTGCGTTCTCCATTGTTGTTCTCAAATGCACTAATACAAATTTAATTCATATGAATATTGTTATAAGATATATTTGTGTCAACTTTTGATGAATAATGAATTTTAAAAAACCATAATAATTATGATATGATATAACAAATTAATCCAAACATCACATTCAAATGCATTAATAAAAATTTAATTAATATGAATATTGTTATAATATGTGTCAACTTTTGATGAATAATGAATTTAAAACAATCACAATAATTGCACTTTCACAGGTCGATGTTTCTAGAATGTACAAAATGAAAACCGGTGTGTGTATTCTTATACTGGTACGCTTGTATTCCTAAGCGCACCGGTGCATTTTTACGACCTATGGGCACCGCACAAATACCAAAACAAATTAAAAATATCGAGGCGTTTGTGCTGTACGGTGTTCTGGTGTGTTTATGTCTATATACGCATCGGTTCCGTTTTACAGCCTATGAGCACTGCACGAATACCGATAACAATTATAAATCTTAGTGTGTTTGTGTGATACTATGCAACGGGGTGTTTTTTTGTCTATACACACTGGTGAATTTGGACGACCTATAGGGACCGCATGAATACCGATACCAATTATAAATCTTGGTGCATTTTTGTGATGCTGCGCACCGGGGTGTTTATGTGTCTATACACACCGGTGTATTTGTATGGCATATTTGCACCGCACAAATACTGATACCAATTATAAATCTTGGTGCATTTGTGTGACACTGCGCACCGACACGTTTCTATAAGTCTACGCACCTACGCATTGATATGACCTATGGGCACTGCTCAAATCCCAAGACCAATTAGAATGGCCCCGTGCATTGTATCACCAATGCTATGCCTGGTGTTGTTTTATACCTTAACAGCCTGGTGCATTCTCCTTCAACCGCCTTGGGTCTCCAGCTACAGGTACGCACCGATGCATATAATCCTGATTAGCGCACCATTGAAAAAACATTTGTAATAACCTCTGGCCGCCCATTTTTTTTAGTTGTGTTGAATTTCCGTTAAAATCTCTGCCAAAACCTCCGTAACCATAAACGGATGTGGAAGCATATGATTTTTTGACAAATTTGGCCAATTTTATAACACTAAAAACCTCCTTTATAACCTCCGCTAGAGGGTATTTTCCTTGTAGTGTTAATAGGTCTGTGTAGTTATTCTGCATTCAATATCAAACATGGGAGGTATATCAAACCTACTTCTGGATATCAAACCAGGAAATTATAAAGCTTGAGTTTTGCATATGTCTGAGTTGTAATATTAATATGTTGAGCATTTGGGTTCTCAAGAAATGCACCGGGAATTGGAAATCTCAAAGTGAATGTGTCCATATTCAATGTATACAATGCACAATCACACACAGTTTGAATGAATTAACCCATCTCCACTTGGCTTCCACAATGCAGCTTGATTCAAGATCTAGTCAAGAGAAAATATTATAAAATAGATAATAAATAAGAAATACAGGAGAATCAGCCCAATCAAAAAAAAATATTTCTAGGTTTGGTCAAGGAGGAATATTAACCTAGCACACACTAGGGTCAATCAGTACTGAACCCAGCTATTGTGAAGCTAGAGATTGCATAGGTCTTAGTTCCAATATTTGATATGATGACCATTTGGGTAAACTCCAGAAATGCACCAGAGGTTGGCAACTTCAATATCCATATCATGACAAGGGTTAGACGGACCTATGCCAGTATTCCTACTCAATGTGCCCAATGTATAGTCTAGATTCAATGCACTATCGGCCCCACCATCGCCCTAGTTGTAAAATTCCTTGTAATAGATTTCTAGGTTTATGTGAAATTTTCATTCATATCTATGTCAAAAAATTTGTCTAGGTGCACTATCAGCCCCACCATTGCCCTGGTTGTAAAATTCCTTGCAATAGATTTCTGGGTTTATGTGAAATTTTTGTTCATATCTATGTCAAAAAATTTGTTTGGGTACTGCTGTTGGTGTTTAACTAACAATTTTAATTCAGAAGATACTCATATTAAATGATATGCACCGAAAATAAACCACCCAAAGTTCAAACTAACATATTCCAAGCATAAGATTCACACAGGACTGTCAAATATAACTCAGAAATAGGAGTAACAAGTATTCATATTAATTCCCAGAATGATTTCCACTATAGCCAAAATACTACCAATATTTTATGTTGTCAATAAACACATGTAAATAAGGGACACTAAGTATAGAAACCTGGGACTGGTGCGTTCCTTTTTTTGGTTGCCAGATGACTGTCTCACACGCAATGAAGAGTCCAGAAGTTCATTTTATGCCCAGATGTTTGCATTCACCCATACCAGAGATAAGGAACTCATGTTTCCCTTAGTGAGCAACATTAAATACATGAGTTAGTGATGCCAAGACCTATGGATAGTGTAAACGTAGACTCATTTAGCTTATACGCAGCCTTTAGAGAGTAATTTTCTTGGTTGTTTCAAGGGTGCACAACAACTGTTATACGGTTAGGAAACTTGTGCTAATCAATATGATTACTCAACCCTTCTCAGCATATTTGTCTAGCAGATGGAATGTGGAATATCAGCCCTCAAGCTTAGGTAGATGCAGCCCAACAACTCCAACTAGAACTGAGAACTTGTAAATGTATGTCTCAGCTAGTAAAGAATGTAGCTCGACCAGAAAAATAAAATGGGACTTGTGAAATGAAATATTAAAGTTTCGTTTCTATCCCTTAGAAACTCATACGATGCCACCCAAAAATTCGAGGTGCTGCAGATTGGTAGTCGTGCCTATTTCTTCTTCACACTGAACCAAAAAGAACATATCCGACTCTGTTTCCCTTGGTGTTTGAAGAGGTGAGGGATGAAAATAAAATCCCTTCTCCGCAATGAACCTCTCCTTTTGTGAAATCGAAGATTCATCGCATGGCGTAAAATTGGAGGGGAATCAAAGGGATCGGAGCAAAGAGGAATCACTAGGCTGGGAACGAGTGATGGCATATGGAGCATGCTGGGCTACAATATTTTGGGTGGCAACACCATCCTAGTAGATATTGTTCCGTTCCAATTGATGTGGAGAGGATTGATCCCCAGACCTCTCTGCATATTTCTCAAATTCTGATGCCTTTAGTGCAGCTTGAAGGCATGTTTTCGAGGAAGTGAAATATTAAAGTTTCATTTATATCCCTTAGAAACTCATACGATGCTTCCCGCCACTCAAAATAAAAAATTCGAGGTGCTTTATATTGCCGCCACTCAAAATAAAAAATTCACAAAACTTAGAGGTGCTAAATATTGCTGCCACTCAAAATCAAAAATTTGAAGTGATGAATATTGGTAGATGTTAAGTGATCACTTCAAATCCTTTTTTTATTTGGGTGTTATTCTTGGATCATAATGTAGCCTTTGCCTAACTAAAAAAAATTAACAAAAACAAAAAATATATAATTAACAAAAAAAAAAAACCCGAGGAAGAACTAGATAAACCAAACCAAAAGAATTAAGTTCTAGGTCATGTCAAATGGAATACTAAACTAGCACAAACTCATCTAACCCCAACTATTCCAATCAATACTAAGACCAACTATTTTGAATATTGAGTTTGCATATGACTAAGTTCCAATATTTGATATCTTAATGATTTGGTTAAAGTTGAGAAATGCACAATAGATTGGCAACCTCAAGTTGACTACCATAACAACATTTAGACTATTCAATTATTTAATTTTATGATTTTAGTCTTTTGGAAACTACATGTAGTATTTTTGGCTCAATGGTGCCCATGCAATAAATTCTTGTTGAGCAAGATCCATATTACTAAAAATTAGATTTGGTGCTTGTAGGTATTTGTATGTTTTATGGGGCTTGGATGTAGCCAATATGTATGTCTTTCTAGGGGAAACAATAGATAGAGACTATGAAGAGTTGATTGGAGGAATGCATAAAACATTGATATTGAAAGGGATCGTCATTGATGGAAGTGAAAATATTTTTAGGAGTCCTACGAGTTAAGGAAGTGAAGATGGTTTTCCTTAAGAAAGTCCAAATATAGTGTCAGTTATTGTAAGTGATGATAAATAAGAATTCAACAACCAATAAATAATTGCATATCTACATTGGTTTGAGGGATAACTTTGCATCCCATCATATGTAGTTACTTCTCATTGTCATAAGTGATGATAAATAAAAATTCAATAGCCGACAAATAATTGAATTTGGATGCAGAGTTAGTATATTGTATGTAGTTACTTCTCCCTGTCATCGTTTTTTGACATTTTTACATATGTGCATGAAGAAAAATGAAACCAATGATATATAATTCAAAGGAATTGTGAAATAATTCTAATATTGATGAGAAAATTAGAACCTATGTGGATAATAAAAAAGCCCAATTTTTATCTAATGTAATAATTCCATCTATAATATAAATGACTTCACTTAAATTCCCTTGATAAAGTTTCACATTTCATTGTCAATCAAGAAAATCTAAAAGTGAGGGACACAGGGTTCATCAATTACCCTTACTGACAACATAACTCAAAAACTAGCATCCATAATTTTACCACATAGTTGCATAAACTCAAGGGTACTAGTGTGCCCAAGTAGTCATAATAGAGATGGCAAACATTATACAATTTTGAAATGGTAGATCATAGCTGACAAAATAAGTAAAAAGTTTCAATGGGACCATGTTTATCTAGTGAATATGGTGACATGTCACTAGGTCAACCATCATGATTCACTTCTTCATAGGCATACATAAGAGGTTTGGGTGAGGTGAAATTTATGGGTTAACCAAAAAATAAGTGTGATGCATCCTTCCATGCCATTTCTCCCATAAGTGATGGCCCCACATCTTAGGAAGAGTTGAAATGAAACCTTAAAATATTATTGATACACACCCATGAAAGGAAGAACATAACATTTATTGCAACATTCACTTGTCATTTACCCTAAAAGAAACATGGAGAGAATGATAGTAAGTGGCACTGATCTATCCCTCTTGCATGCACAACTTCTCTACTCAATAAACCGCTAATCAAGGAGGCCTTACTAATAGAAGGAAGCAGATGTAGAAATAAGTGAAAGATAGAATGATAACTAGAAGAATGAGAATGAGCATACCTATGGAGTTTGGGTTCACATCTCCATTATCATTGGGATGGACTTGGGTTTTGGGCTTCTTGTCACAATCCATTCATGAACACCTGCCACCACTTTTCACAAACCTGATTTTCTATCTCTTTTCTCCTTACTTATTTTATTACCAGGGACAACCACAAATGTAGATAGGTATATATAGCAACAATAGGCACCGAGGACATCAGAAAATTCCTCCCTCGCTCATGTTTTCCACTTTTTTTTCATTTGAATGCCTAGTAATTATAAATCTCAAACATGTCAAACACCTGCCACAACATTTCATAGAACCTCCTTTTCTATATATTTTCTCACGACTCCTTCTATTTCCAGGGACTACCCCAAATGTAGATAGATATATGTAGCAACTATAGGTGCCAAGGACATTAAAAAAATCCTCCCTCGCTCATGTTTTCCACTTTATTTTCATTTGAATGCCTAGTAAATAGAAATCTTGAACACTATGACATGTCAACAAGGGAACTTGTTATTTTGGTCTTTTGTGGTTTTTAGTATCTGCAAGTTGTTGGTCTGATAGAGGTGCACAAAGGTGGTATTGAAGGAGGTATCACTAGGCGTGGTAGTGCTTCTGTGTGGAATTCTCCATTTCTGGTGCTTGGTCTAGAAATTGGTGTACCTGGTGCTTTGGTGGGTGGTTCTTGGTGTCTAGTGGTGACAGGAGAGTCACCCTTTTGGAATACATAGAGTCGATATCCTAGTGTGGGTTGTGTGAAGCTTCTTGGGAAGCGTGAGCCTGGGGCGTGTTCCTCCCACCTTCTCCTTCTCTAGTTGTTCGAGTTCTTGTCGAGTTTCCCAACTGGTGGCAAGATGGTAGCTGGGACATAGTGTGTGATTTCCTGAGGAAATTTAAGGGTGAAGAGAGTTATGGTTTTTGGGTGTGGCGGTAGGGGAAAGTTCCAGTAGACCGAAATCTGATAACAGTTGGAGTTGGCCCTCTTGTTTTTATCACAATGCAACCATCCTCGTGATGCGGGAAATCCTCACCCCCAGCCAAGAAAGGATCTGTTGGTTTAGATTATATGGAAATAGAGGTGGTAGGAGCGCACTGAGGTGGTAAGATCGTTGGTCACTCCCAGCGTGTTGGCGTTGGAACGCGAGGCGGTCGTGGTGGAGGAAAACATGCCTCCCATGGTGGTGGAAGTGTAAGGTCACAACAAGCGCAACATCAGGGTGGTGGAAAGCAAGGAGGAATAGCTAAATGGGGAACTTGTAGGCGTGTAGCTCTCGACCTGCAGTAAATTCAACATTGTTTTATAAAAAAACGTCAAGAACTAATTCAAACTCTGATAGATCGGGTGGACACAACGGAATGGGTTCATAGGGAGGAGTGTAGGTCTTAACCCTGAACAGAAATTATCTACACACAAATCTTATAACAAAAAATAAACAATAGCGAGAGCATAAAACATAAAACAGATAAACACAGAGATTTTCCCCTGGATCCCAAATTGGGATGACCAGCTTATTTTTCATTATATTCCTTTTAGTGTTACAACACATATATATACATGCAGAAGCATACATAAACCACAATCCATTAACCATGGATTAGAACATAACCGTAGTTCCCTTGACTGGATCTACAAAATAGCAGGGGCCGAAAACCATCGTACCCCAAAACCATGTGCAAAATCATGCACAAAACATTGGGCCAATTCTTCAACACCCATTGTTTCTCTACACTAAGAGAACTTCTGAGTGCTCACAGACTTCATCAATGCATCTGCAAAATTCTTCAAAGTGTCCACCTTTACCAGCAACACCCTTTTAGCCTCAACCATATCTCTAACAAAGTGATATTGAACATCAATATGATTTGTCTTTGAATGGTAAGCAGGGTTCTTAGCCAAGAAAATTGCACTTTGGCTGTCATAGTCTATCCTTATAGCTTGCTGTACCAACCCCATACTTGAACACAATCTTTGCAACCAAACTGCTTCCTTGCTTGCATGAGTGGATAATATGTATTCTGCCTCTGTAGTTGAAAGAGCCACTACAGACTGTCTTTTACTCATCCAACTGACTGCGCCTCCAAATAGGCTAAACACATACCCACTTGTAGATCTTCTTTGGTCCATATCTCCAGCTGAGTCTGCATCAACAAAACCACAAATGTCTAACATTCTTTCCAATCCTGGTCTTCCCTGGTAGAATAGGCCATAATCACTAGTGCCACGTAAATATCTGAAAACCCGCTTCACTGTTGTCCAATGCTCCTTCCCTGGGTTTGACATGAACCTGCTCAATACTCCCACTGCATGTGCAATGTATGGTCTAGTACAGACCATTGCATACATTAGACTACCCACTACACTTTCATATGGAACATGGGACGTATCCTCCTCTTCTTCTTGTGTCTTGGGACACTGTTCAACAGATAGCTTTACACCTACAGGAATAGGAACATTCACCGTTTTACTATCCTGCATATTGAACCTCTTCAATATAGTCTCGACATACTTCCTCTGGTTTAACCTGAGCTTCCTCTTTGCCTGATCTCTCTTAATTTCCATGCCCAAAATATAGTTTACAGCACCAAGATCCTTCATGTCGAATTTGGAGAACATTTGGGTCTTCAAATCTTGGAAAATTTCTTTGTCATTTCCAATCAACAACATATCATCCACATACAAGACCAAATAAATAACACGGTCACCAATTAATTTAAAATAAACACAGTGATCCTCCTTGCTTCTGGTGAAGCCAAGTCCCCGTATATAGGTATCAAATTTCTGATACCACATCCTTGGTGACCGTTTTAACCCATACAGAGACTTCTTCAACCTGCATACCAGTTCTTTCTTACCCTTCACCATAAAGCCTTCAGGTTGCTTCATGTAGATCTCCTCTTCTAGATCCCCGTGAAGAAATGTTGTCTTCACATCCATCTGTTCTATCTCAAAATCAAATGCAGCAGCAACAGATAAAAGTAATCTAATAGAAGCAACCTTGGCAACAGGAGAAAAAATATCACCAAAATCAATTCCCGGCACCTGGGAATAACCTTTCGCTACCAACCGAGCTTTGTATTTCTCCACCTTGCCTTCTACATTCATCTTCTTCTTAAACACCCATTTGCTCCCAATGGGCTTCCTTCCAGCCGGCAACTCCACCAGATCCCATGCATTTTTTTTGTGCAAGGATGCCATTTCATCAACCATGGCCTCCTTCCAGAGTTTTCCATCCTCTGAATCTACTGCCTCCCTGACAGTTATGGGTTCATCATCAGTTATAGTTAAGGAAAAACCTGAACAGAAAGCAGATGGACTATACCTTTCTGGTTTCCTTCTTTCCCGAACTGATCTTCTCAAAGCTGGAGTTTGTGGCTCTTCATCTTCTGAGTCTTCTTCCGTTGTAGAGTCTGATTCATCCTCCTTTAGCTCAAACTCTATCTTCTCAGGTTCCTTTGGTAGGACTTCATGTTTAACAACATCTTTCACTTCTCTAAACACCACATCTCGACTGTACACAACCTTCCTTGTTTCTGGGTTCGAAAGCTTGTAACCCTTTAAACCATCCTTATACCCAATAAAGATGCACCTTTCAGATTTATTATCCAACTTGGTCCTTTTCTCCTTTGGAACATGTACATATGCATCACATCCAAATACCCTTAGATGTGAAAGAGAGGGTTTATTACCAGTCCATACCTCATGTGGGGTCTTATCCTCCAACGCCGATGAAGGTGATCTGTTAACTAAGTAACATGCAGTCTCCACTGCCTCTGCCCAGAATTCTTGTCCTAACCCGGTACCACTGAGCATGCTTCTTGCCTTTTCCATCAGTGTTCTATTCATTCTTTCTGCAACTCCATTTTGCTGAGGTGTGTATGGAGTAGTTTTCTGCCGTGCTATACCACACTTCTTACAGAACTCTTCAAATTCCTTCTTGCAGAACTCCCCACCATTATCTGTCCTCAACGCCTTTATCTTCTTCTCTGTCTGGTTTTCCACCAGAGCCTTAAATTCTTTAAATCTGTCAAAGACTTAAGATTTCTTCCTCAAGAAATATATCCATGTATTCCTTGAGAAGTCATCTATGAATGAAACATAGTACACAGAATTTCCCAGTGATGGAACTGACACAGGTCCAAACACATCACTGTGCACAAGTTCTAATATCTTGTTCGCCCTCTTAGCACCATAAGGAAAACTCACTCGATTCTACTTCCCATATACACAATGTTCACAGAAATCGAAATCCAGAGAGAAATTAGACATACCTTTTACCATACCATTTCTATGCAGTATCCGAAGGCCCTTCTCTCCAATATGTCCAAGCCTTTGATGCCATAGCATGGTATTTTCTCCAGAGACAACTAGGCTTTCCGCTCCAGTTTCAGGAACCATAGAATTGTTACACCCATCAATAACAGTGCTACCTTGTAGCTTGTACAGAGTTCCAGTCTGAACTCCCCACATTAATACCAGTGCTCCCCGAACCATCTTGCAGGTATCTTTCTCGAACACTCTTTTTACACTTGCATCATCCATCTTGCTTACAGAAATCAGATTTCTCGCCAATGCAGGAATATGCAGAACACCAAGAAGTGTTCTAATCCTTCCACCTTGTAGATTCAGCTTGACCTTTCCACGTCCGATGATTCTTGCCTTCCTATCATCCCCTAGGAAGACATCACCACCATCATATTTCTCATACTCGCAGAACCACTCTCGATGGGGAGTGAAGTGAAAGGATGCACCTGAGTCAATCAACCATGACTCATGATCTATATGTGTATTTGAAGAAGAAGCCAAATACACATCCCCACCTTCATCCGAGGTGGTTTTTTCCTCTGCAGAAGGAGCATCATCAGATCCCTTTCCTTTCTTAGGAGCTTTAGATCTGTAGTCCTTTTTGTAGTGCCCTTCCTTTCTGCATTTCCAGCACACCTTTACAAACTTTCCAGGAGACTTAGATCTCCCTCTAGATTTGGATCTCCCACTCGAAACCTTATTCTTGTTTCTGTTTTGGGACCTTCCTCGTACAGATAAGGCATCTCCATTCTGACCCTCCATATTTCTCCGTCTCATTTCCTCCGACAGCAAGGCTGAGACAATGTCATCAAAGTTCAAGGTAGTTGTATTACTACCTATTGCAATAACCAGACTATCCCACGAGTCTGGTAGAGAACACAACAAACTGATGCACTTATCTTCATCTGAGATTTTAATATCAACAGATGACAATTGACTTACCACAGTATTGAAGGCGTTCAGATGCTTTGTCACCGAGTCTCCATCCTTCATCCTCAGGTTATACAGCTTTTTCCGCAGGAACAAATTATTCACCAGAGACTTAGATTGGTACAAAGTCCCAAGTTTTTCCCACAAATTCTTTGTCGTAGCTTCCCCAGATACATTCAACAATACTGAATCTGAGACACACAACCGTATTGTGCTCTTAGCCTTCCGATCCATTTTCTTCCAGTCTTCATCTGACATTGTCGTTGGTTTAGTACCTAGATCTACCGCGATCCACTGATCTTTATCCACCAGCAGATCCTCCATCTTGAGCTTCCACAACTCAAAACTCTGACCATTAAATTTCTCGATCTCTATCTTTCTGCCGCTCGCCATCTTCTTTCACCGCAAGAATCGATTCCGCAGATCTCCCACTGAACAGGGTCTACCACAGGCCCGAGCAAAAAACCCTCAACAACAAAGGCGTCCCCTTGAAGCCGAAACAACTCCGATACCAAATGTAGGTTTTAACCCTGAACAGAAATTATCTACACACGAATCTTATAACAGAAAATAAACAATAGCGAGAGCATAAAACATAAAACAGATAAACACAGAGATTTTCCCCCGGATCCCAAATCGGGACGACCAGCTTGATTTTTCATTATATTCCTTTTAGTGTTACAACACATATATATACATGCCGAAGCATACATAAACCCCAATCCATTAACCTTGGATTAGAACATAACCGTAGTTCCCTTGACCGGATCTACAAAACACCAGGGGCCGAAAACCATCGTAGCCCAAAAACATGTGCAAAATCATGCACAAAACATGGGTGGGTCCGACTATGAGTGGGTCCGCACACTAAAAATGGGGGCTGCCTCCCCCCTTGTGACCCCCCTGCTGCGCCCAGCGCAACGTACAGCGCGTGGGGCTAGTCGTGGAAAGAATATAACACATACCCAACAAGGAGCATGTTGAGTTTATGGCCACTTGGGATAGGATACACTACTTCCAGTTCCAGGTCAGGAAATGAGTATTGGTGGTGGTCTAGCGAGGCCAAAACCACCTTTTAGAAAAAGTGGAAAATTTGGACACTTGGCTCACACAGTTCGAAGGGCGCGTCCATTGCAACTTTCGTCCAGGAGCCCCTCTAGGAACAACCCTGGAAAACCCAGCTTCCATTACGTCAGATGACTAGTATTCTCTCATGTGTTTTTTTATGTATTACATGTATTTTGGTGTCTTTGACCCTCTCATTTATGGATGTTGTCCTTAGCCTCATTTTTGTATTTTTTTCACTTGTTGCAAACATTGGTCAACAAACCTAGCCGATGTGAGACCACCTATTTTTTTCTTTGTTGGTTGTACATATTTTTTACCATATGAATGAATATCGACTTACAAAAAGAAATGTTATGTTTATCTATTCATTAAATGTAAATATGAATATTTGACATTAGATTTAAAACAAGAGTCACACTTTTAACATAAATCAATGAAGTTTAAATATTAAACTTTATGGCCAAAGAAATATAAATATAAATATTAATTTGACTATCTAAATATTACCTTTACTAAAAGTATAATGAAGGCATTAGTTTAAAGTAGATAGATGATACATGCAATATTTATGTTAATTGTAGATGAATCCATCAGCAGTGCTAAACTTTAGAGACAAAAGAGAATTCTGAATTTTAACAATGTAGATGGACTCAAAGACCCCTTTGTCTCTAAAACTTAACACTGCATATGGATTCAAAGACTCATTTAGTGAAATGTAACAATTCAATATCAAAATTGCAAATTTTCATTTATGGAGTGATACGATTAAAAATTACTAACATAAATGACTAATTCATATAATTTTTGTACTTTTTATTTAGTCATATTTTTATCCTTGGACTATAATAGTCATTTGCATTAATCATTATTAATTTTGTCACTTATTATCTAGTCATATATTATAATCCTAGACTAAATTAGTTATTTAAGTTAGTCACTTTTACTTTAGTCATTTATTATCTAGTCGTATATTTTATCCCTATACTAAATTAGTCATTTAAGTTATTCGCTTTTAGTTTAGTCACTTATTATCTAGTCGTATATTTTATCCCTAGACTAGATTAGTCATTTTTAGTTTGGTCACTTAAAATTTCTCAAATTTAGTAGTATTTCACTTGAAATAATTGCGGTGACTAACTTTTTTAGTCACCTAGTCATTAATTTCATCATTTTCTACTAGTGTCCAGAGTTAATATGGATCAAGGTTGGTATTAATAACTAAATGAACTCAATATCTACATTTATATATTTATTTATTTATTCTAACCCACCTTAAATTTTTTATTATCATTAATATTTTTTAAATTCTACGTATTCAATTTATATTAATAATTGGACGAATTATACGTCTCTATTATTGCATAGAGAGACACTCTACATCCCAATATGGAGTATATGTTTTGATTTTATGTTATGTAAACATTTTCACTTCATCAAATTAGCAAAAAAAAAATTCTATAAAATTAATAAAAATAATAATAATTAAAATAAAATTGAGATAAAACAGTTAATTTACGTATCGAAATTTTTGGGCTCTAGGCTTAGCAACCCATGGTTTTTCGCATGGTATTATTCTCTAATGTAAGACATTCATTGCAACAAAATAAAAATAAAATAAAATAAAATCTTTGTCCTAAGGATGCCAAACTTGATGGCTCGAAACGTCGACCATAAAAACTTCAATGTGTGTATTCCGGAAATACAAGAACACAAATTATCTTTTCACAAAATACTCCACTTTGAAATTAATATAAAATAAAATTGAGATAAAATAGTAAATTTATTGATGGAGGTTTTTGGGCTAGGTTTTGACAACCCATGGTTTTTTCCATGTTATTCTCCTCTAATATAGCTTATTTAAATGTATTATCCTCTAATATGAGACATTCATTGCAATAAACGCTTTTAGCTAGATCAACGTAAATCCTAATTTCTGCCACAAATATCAAAACCCTAAGAAATTTTCATATATGATTCAACAAAGAGAGAACCACTCAATAAAGACACACTACACAAAGACTTGTAGTATCAAATGCATATCTTCTATGTTGTTATATACAATTCGAAGATTAGGTTTTTTCAAGCTATTTTGTAGTTCATTTTATTTTATATGTTTGAAATTTTAATCTTGAGTGTGAAGAGAAATGAAAAATGAAAAAACTAGAATTTGGTGCATGCAGTCCTACATTTTATTTATATTTTTCTTTCCTGCATATATCTTATAAAGTAACCCTGAATTTTATCAATTTAGACTTTGTCAACTAGTGATAAAGCAACGATATGACAATTGGTTTTATTTTTTTCTTTAAACCTCAACATTAGAACTCGTCAAAGGTTGTTTCTTTTAGAGGTTCATAACATCTATTTTGATTTTTTTCTACACTAAAATTTATCATATTTGTTCAGTTTATATTGTGTCAATCATTTGTTTTAACCTCTACCATGAAAATTCACTGGAATATGTCTCTCATATGTTCATAAAATCTCAGTTTACGTATAATTATTATTGAGTGTTCTTGAGCTTTATTAAGTATAGATGTTGTAGTGAAGTAATGTGGGTTGAAACAAGGATAGAAAAAACCCTACTACTAATAACAGTATGAGTAATCAGAACAAGTGAACTCGTCAATGTGAATATTGTCCCACCCTTTGCCTATATAGGTATTCAAATCAGCCACTACTTCAACCTTCCTTACAATTAATCCTATAGCATGACGATCTATGTCCAATATATAGTCAAAGTGTAGGATAGCGATCAATTATATTCATGGTTACTCATACCATAAGAATCAATGAATTCTTTGCTCAAATGATCAATATCTTAAATAATCAATCAATCAACTAATCACTCAAGCCCCCAAATAAGAAATAAATCAACTATTAAAACAATTATACCATCAAATACATAATAAAACATTTATAACTACAGCCAAACAATGAATATTATAAATACATGCAAATTCCAGACCAATTCAAAAAAGCTATATTCAAGAGTATAAATTCATATTCTTATATATTATTTATGCCCCCCCCCCCCCCCTCTAGCCTAGTATGTAAGAGAGATTTATTATATATTTCTAAACATGCACACAGAAAGAAATTAATTGATCATTAAATAAAATTAAATATAATAAAAGAAAAAAAGAAAGAAACACACACATATTTATATATATATATATATATATATATATATATATATATATATATATATATATATATATATATATATATATATATATATATATATATATATATAGAGAGAGAGAGAGAGAGAGAGAGAGAGAGAGAGAGAGAGAGAGCATCCTATATCCGTCTTAACTTTGGATCTACCAAGCATTGAGAGGGATCAAATTTTTTTCACTCTAAAAGAGGTTTTCATATCAAGAGATTTGATCCCTCTTTGTAACATCCCTCTAAATTCACTTAGAAAATAAATATGAATTATTATGAATTACACAACAATATTTTTTTTGATATGATACATGCATTGATTGCCACGTTAACAAGTTAACCCCTTAAAAATATACCTTGTAGAAGTAAAACACCTTGTTGATTTCAAACATACTTTTCGTGCCTCCTCCATCAAGTAGCATTGTATTATATCTATTTTTTTTATTATAAAAAGTTGGACTTTACTCCGAAATGTGATTGAACATGGTATTGAACTTTGCTTTTGTATTTCATACAATTTGAGGGTCATGGATTTCTTTGTTATACCATTTGAGGGTCATGGCTATACTAGATTGTAATTCACCCCTATAGCTTAAGGGTATAGGCCACACACACATTACAACTCTTATAACATTATTTCAACACTTATTATATGTGTATGGTGGTGACATACCTTATACTTCCAAGGTCTTCACATTATCTATATATATATATATATATATATATATATTCTTGACATTACTTCTCTATGTCGGAGTTATATATATTTATGAGAAATATATATTCTAGACCTTTGAGGCCTTCGTGGAAGCATACACATCTGTGGATACCTTATCCATTCAATTCACATGATGAAACTATGTGGACGAGGGGTCTGCGATGCTAGATCAATCCTAGACAAGGGTCTCTACTCGACGGTGGCAATTGAATTTCGGTTGATCAATGGTGAGGATTATTCTGTCACTATAAAGGGTAACTACCTACCCTCATCCCCTCCACCGTAATGGAGTCATTTACTACTTGATCCGGTTGAGATATTATCTCTGCAGCCACAAGGATATTTTGGTAAAAAGACAAGGGTTTTACCCTGCATTCAAAATGTTTACAATCATAATTTTGATTGTCTTGCTTAGCATTCTATACAAAACGAATATGTATACTAGACCAGACAGGGCATGCATACCAGGTACTATTTCGACCTTATATATTCTAATTTCTTATTTATTCTTGGGTATATATATGTCTTTTGACAACATTTTTCATGGATTACATTCACTAATGTGTTATCTTGGCAATATAATTGCAAGTCAAACCTTGGCTTCTTTTGGAGGTTTCGCCATAGCTACCACCTACTGCAAAATTTATGGAATTGCTAAGCTTTTATCATGGGATTTATTAACACAAATTTTTCATAAACCTATTTAAAACTAAAATCCTAACTCTATTTTAGACTTCTAGAGAGGGCTTCTTCTTAAACAATTATGATTATTGAATGTGTTCTCTACTACAAGAGGGTATTTCCGTGAGGGTTCCATTTATCTTTATCGAATGTAAGATATTTGTTGAAAAGAAATTATTTTTAAGTTATTATTTTAAATATTTAATGGATCATATGAGATCGTACTAATGGTTTCTTGATTGGATCATCTGAGAGAAGATAGTTCTCGACTACATTTATGTATTTTCCCTAAGGCATTTTGATTTGGTTTTCATCCAATATTTTTTATTTCACCTCGTTCTCTATAGGTATTCATCTAAAATCAATCTTTTACATGTTCTCCAATCATGTTTAGCTTTAGCTTTTGACCGCCATCTACATGAAGTGTATTTTAATCAAGGTATTCAGAAAAAAGGCCTTAATTGGCTAGGGTTCAAACTTTCATTGTGTAATCTTCTTTAAGGTTTTCAATGATATATTTGGCAGAAATCCAACTACCATAAATAGGGATTTGTAATACTTTGATTGGTATTAAGGGTTTTTCCCCTTATTATTAACCAAAGTCTTTCATATTCAACACTTTTTATAACGGTCATGATTGGCATGGCCGAAGTTGTGGTTTTTCCTTCTTTAATTTCAAGAAATACAACATTTGTATTTGTTACCTTTTGTATTCCTATATTTGTTATTTCTTGTTCTATTTGTTTCGTATCCTATACATGCACACATGAATATTCTTTAATCGCTTAAAATATTCACTTCATTTTCGTATTATTAGTCCCTACCTTCAGCAGGACTATAGCGATTGCTTGATTGTTGACGACCTATTAATTCATCTTTGACCGATTTTTTTTCTTGCTTTCTAGCGTTTTAACCAAAGTTTAATGCTTTCAATTTCTTTCACCGAAATTTTAAGCAAACATTTTGGTTCTAAAAACATTAACCTCTTATTACAGCCTTCACATGGCCCAATGCAGGAAGATTGTAGCAATATCATTTATCCAAAGTTGTAATTTTCATAAGTTATTGGGGAAATCTGGCAATATCATTTTATGCAAAGTTGTAATTTCCATATATTTGTCTTCCCTGCCAATTTGGAGGCACACCACTTTCTTGGACACCACTGTATTGTGAGTTATGTGCATGTGTGACACTTATGAACACCTACTTCACCACATCTTGGATACCTGTATTGTGAGTGATGTGCATGTGTGACACTTATGAACACTTGGTTCATTACATCTATCACTCTGCTTTCGTCGTCTTTGTACACTCTTCAATATAGAAAACCTGTGTAACAAAAAAAGTTAATCTTAACCAAACAACAATTTATGCTCATACTTATGCATAGACCTATGAATAAATAAATTTAAAATAACATTGAAGTAAACCTGCAATCTCAGAACATCCATATAGCAGCCTGCAAAATCTAGATCAAAGCTCTAGACTGCAAAACATTGATCAAGCTCAGAACATCCTACAGTAGCCTGCAAAAACTAGATCAAACTTTGGACTGCAAAGCTAGCTAAATCCGGATCAAAACTCTGGACTACAAAGTTGGCTATTATTGATATAGATCCTATTTGAGGAGAGCTTTGAACAAGAGCAATAAATTGAAGTGACATATTGAAAAAAAAAATATTAGTAACATGCATCACATGATATATATATATATATACTCCATAACTTGCAGGTGAAAAGAGTTCCAATGGCTCGAACAATAGTGGAGATAGAATATCTAGAGTAAAAGAATAATATTATACTCTATCTATGATGCTATTGTAGCTGCTACAACACCACCCAAAATTTTGGGTATATTCGAAATTTTGGGTCCCCCTCCTCGCTTAGCCGTTAAGGTTGGCCTTTAGAAAATGACATCCTCGTAACCTGTCCCAAGCCCCTCATGAGCCTTCTCACCATCATGACGAGATAATCTTACCGCAGCTGCGCCATGTGTGAAGGGATCACCATGCATACATTCGAATGGAAACCTTTTTTTGTATTTACATTAAAAGCTCTTGCACCATGGATTGTTTAGGCACTCGGTTTGGGTGCTTCACCAAGCTCATAATCTGATGTTAATGTTTCATGCAGGTCAATCCCACGGATGATACACCAAAAAATGTCATCACCACACCGATGAAAAGGATAAGAGTAGTGTGAGCTGAAACAGGAGAAGTGGAAGACATGTATCGCATGTACACATGGAACAAGACCATGCCAGTCAAGGGAGCTTTCGGTCACAGTCGAAGCTGTTGGTCTGCGCAATGAGCTAAAGTTTTTTCCTAGCAATCAAGGGGGCCCTTTTCAAAGAAAAGGAGGCGGGATAAGGAATATTTCTATGAAATCCAAAGATCGCCAAAAGAAGGTCGCAAGTCGTAGATCTGCTTGAGGTCACAAGTCGCAAATATTCTAAAGGTCGCAAGTCGCAAATTCTATTAAAGTCGCAGATCTGCTAAAGGTTGCAAGTCACAAATTCGCTTAAGGTCGCAGGTTGCAAATTTCCTCAAGTCACAGGTCGCAGATTCCCTCAGGTCACAAAATCATGGCAGGTCGTAGGTCGCAGATTGTTGAAGGTCGCAAGTCGCAAATTCGCTTAAGGTCGCAGGTCGCAAATTTCCTCAAGTCGCAGGTCGCAGATTCTCTCAGGTCGCCAGGTTGCATAGTCACACTCCCTATTAAAAGCTTGATGACGCGACCCAGCGACCCAGCGACTAGGTCACGAGGTCGCAAAATCATGGCAGGTCACAGATCACAAATTGTTGGGGGTCGCAAGTCGCAAAACCAGCCAGGTCACAGGTCGCATGTCGCGGAATGCTCGGGGTCGCAAGTCGCAAAATCCAGTTAGGTCGCTGGTCCCAGAACAGACTAGGTCGCAAGGCAGCCCAACAGTCGGGAAGGCAAAAAGTCAAGGAGCCCAAAAGGGCGAGTTTTGCTCTATAAATACCTCCTTTGAGAACTTGTAAGGGACCTTGGTTTTGGGACTCGAGCTGAGTACATTGTATTACTAGAGGATTATACATTTGAGCATGAATACAAGCATTTTGAAAAATCCCTTTGTGGATCTGGTGTTGTCATATGTATGAGCACTATTGTGTATTATATTTTTAGTTTCTGAACATCTTTAGATTAAGGGAACTGTATCTTCAATTCATATCACAATTGCATAACAGTTTGTTGAGTATGTTAATGGTGGCGATTCAGATTTCACTTTCAATGGTTCAGCTATTTTATGGTTTATTAGAATTTTTGTTATCATTTAAAACCTTTAGGAAGCAAGGGTGTTAGGGGTGTTATTGCCATGATATTGTTTCTCCAGGTTTGCTCCGAATACGCACCTTTCAATGGCGCTTTAACAACATATTGCCCGCCTTCATGCTTTGTCACTTCCTTACTGTGCAGTTAGCAGGTACACTTAATGGCATCAATCATATGTCTCGTATCATTTGGATTAGGTGTGTAATTGTTTATTTTATAGAGTTTAAGCGAGACCCAAAGAAAAAAAAAAAATTAGCAGAGGCCGGACTCACACCTGGATTTCGGGATCCCTATCTCCAACCCGTTCAAGGTCTAATCGGGGACCTTTTAACACGCAAGGAGATCTCGTTAAGCTGGGTCGGATGCCTTTTCCGTCAATGTAGCATCAGTGTTAGGTAGGGCCAGATGACAAGCTAAGCCCTTAGAGCCTGTAGTTAATCTCATATATGTAATGGCTCATTCCAAAATCATTCTCTCGAGATGTTTGTTGGAGTTTTATGAGCCTCGATGTCTCATCCCCGATGAAATTATGTATCGCTTTTCCCAGTTAAAATTTGATGGTGAAAATGGAGTATCCATAACCCAACACCTTTTAGATTTCTATGACTTTGGTGAGTGCTAAAAAATTGACGATGAAGGTTTGATTTGTTTTCTTTTCTTCCTCACTTTCGAAGGTCGCGCTAAGCAATGGTGTCGCACATTGCCGGAAGCTTCCATCCATTTGTTTGAACAACTCGCCAGTGAATTACAATCAGCTTTTCACAGGTATGATTTTCAGAACGTATTAATAAATTTAAATGACATCAGAATGGAACCTCAGGAACCTCTAGATGAATTCTCTATCAGATTTGTTCATTATTGTTTTGAGTTCCTTGAAAGGGATTTTGATTGGAAATGTTTAAGTGAACAGTTCAAGTATGTGATTCTTGTTTCCCTTGAAAAATTTCAGTTAGCAACCCAGCCTAATCCTAGTGTTCCCTATGACGACCCGCAAGTTATCGGCTGTTCATATTTTGTCCCTAATGCTTCCTTGTCCACCTCCCCCAACCCAGACCACATTCCGACCTCCCAGGAGAGTATTTCTATTTGTGATATTCTTGCTCCTCCTCTTGAGTTGCCGGGTAGTGGAGTTGTGACCTCGAAAGTTTTGGGCAAGGATAGACACTTGCAAGAGGATAAAGCCTATTATACTACCTTTGAATCTTTCACGCACCCTGTCGAATAGAGGCTTGAAAACCAGATGGGCCCAACATCCCTCCAGGTTCATGAAACGTACCTCGAGCCCACTCGATGTATCCCTGGACACAGTCCTAAATCTGATTCACATACTGATTATGAATCGACTCCTATCCCGGATGAAGTTGATTCCCTTACAGGGCCTGCCAGATCATTGTTTTCTCTGAATGACACAGATGCGCGTGTTGAAAAGCCTTGTATGGTTAACGCCCCTGTGGCTCAATCTTTTCGTTCATTATTCCATGATTTATTTCACGAGTCCGCCACACCAGTAATTTCTTCGAGACATTCAAAATTTCCTTATACTGGTATTGGCGACGATCATAAGCACGCAGATGGTGTTTCACAATCACAGTTCATAATTGATGAATCTTTTAGATTTGATCTTTCTCACTCGAAATATTTAGATAGTCATAGGAGCGATTTCCTGTCTGGGCAACCTCAAGATGTCCTCTTCATTGATCCATCCCAGTTGGTAAGTCTCGGGAAGCCTAACATGCCAGATACCCAACTTGATCAAATCGAGGGTTCCAGCGATCACTGCTTATCCGAAAACATGTTCGCTCATACCACGGAGGACTGTCACTCGTATCTCTCTGCAGACTATAATCCACTTTATGAAGATCTGAGTACCTATCAGGGAATTAAAGCACTTCCGCTTCTGCCGGTCGCTACCCCTAGTCCTTCTAATCCTGACGAGACCCCTCAAACAACTCCAACTAGGGTTTCTTAGCTTGGGGTTTCTGAAATAATGATTCCCAAGTACCATGCTCCTCCCAGCATAACCACGTCGGATATAATTTCATCTAGGCAGATTTATCATTCTAGTGAGGTTTCCCTGAGCACATATTCCTGTCCCCCAGCAGCTAGTGTGCAACAGCCGATATACCCCAATTTATTCACTGGTAAGGAAACAACGGCCATTGTCTTTAATCTTTCCAGTTGTTGCCCAGCCAGTACCAGTTGCAATAAGGCACAAACATGTGATTTTGGGCAAATCCCCCAACTGCCCGAAAACCTTCTGGTAAATTCACCGCATTCTAGAAAATCTAAAGAATCTACTACATTAGATTATCAATTTTTCAGTGCGCAAACATTTGGCTGAATTGATATAAAGCCCACTGACGTCTTTCCAATTACTACAATTGATGATCACATCCATTTTCCAATTGATCTCACGAACCCATCAAAGTTTGGGAGACCCCTGCTTGAAGGCCCAGAATTGGTCCAGGACGGTAAGGCATTTCAGCCTTCACTAACGGTTAATCCGAATCCTCACATCCTCGGCGAAACCTAGGAGCAACTCCGAACTAAGATTTTCAAAATTAGGGTGTCTGCTCGTAGATTCGAAAGTATCCATAATTTTCCTGGCACATGCTTGTTGTTTCCATCCTGTAAAATCAATCATCCTCACCACCACAATGAGGTTGTGGGTTGGCTTGACCAACCCTATCTGGTGGATGTGCCTGCAAATAGGCAATGGCTTACCCAACGCCCATCAGACCTAGGATTGTGCATGAATGGATGTGTGTCATTTATAAATAGTTTTAAGTTTCGAGAATATATTTGTGTGTATCAGGATAAGAGTGGAATTCAGCTTTCACAATCCACTCTGGCACATTCTTTGGTAATTAGCCATGGCCTTCTTACTATTGCACATGCTCTTCAGGTAAGTCTTGCTGTTGGTGCACGATTTTGTATGTTGGCTCTGATTGCGAACATTGTTTTTCTTGCAGGGCGGGAACTAATGCGGTGGCTGCACTGGAAAGTTGATTTCACATAATCGACCGCATCATTGGTTAAACTAGGAATAGGCTAGCTAGGATCTGCTAATAAAGTTTTGTTTTTCAAGTTATTGATTAGGTTTACTTGCTAAGGTTTTACTTCATGGCTTAGAATTATTCTTGCTGTATTTTCTTGCGTTCTGTATTTTTATGCATTTAAAAGTTAAATTTATTTTTGCATGCATGCTTTTTCAGTTTCCCTATTGCTGCATAATGTTCGGATAATCACTGCATGTGCTTTGCCTTGTCTCTCCACCTCCAACTAGTGGATCGTTCCCGCACATGGCGTTGCATTTCATATTCAGCCTTGTTATTACATTGCGTCATACACTTTCTTCCCCACATCATTTCCATAGGTTGTTGATATAGTGTTGAAATATTCCACATATCGCTTATCACTGCATGAGCCCTCATTGAAACTTTACCACCTTGCAGACTTGTTCTGGCCCGATTGCTGAAACAGTAACCCCATTTTTTGTGTGAGGTTGTGGTGGCTATCTCAAGAGGCAGCTTTCTCTCAAGACAGGTCATCGAAGTCGCATTTCTCAACAAGATTCCTATGAGTCTAAACTTATTAGCCGGGGAGATACGAACCGGTTGTTTGTGGGAGACATAATGAGTTTGAATGGCCCAATACCCGTAAGCGTAAGCCTTGTGCCCAGAAAAGTCTTGGAAATCTTAATGATCTATTTTTCATGCTTCTCCTATTGCGGTAGATGGGATGTGAAGGTTTGGCACAAGGGAAAACCCAAATCAGGATATCTTTCAATTTCTGTAAAACAAGAAACAACCTCTCTTGCTCATAAAATAAGATGGGATCCCTCATCCGCCCATGAAAAATAAGTGCCACAAGCACATTGAAATAAGTGCTACGAGAACATGAAACAAATAAGGGTAAAGGATCTAGAAAGGCTTCCTGCATAGAGAGGTGATGCAACGACTCCGCCGGGGTACTGACCAGGCTCGCTGGCAGCGGAGCAACACTTCTGATTTCTTGAAGTGACTCTGTCGGGGTATTGTCCAGGCTTGCTGACAGTGGAGCAACACCAGAAACTTACTTTAAAAATCCTGAGAATAATAAGCCCACTGCCTAGCTCTTCACATAATCAACAAGCTACTCGTGTTTGTGAGCTTCTGCTTTGATGTGTTCTAATTAGCGAGACCTAGTTGAGGCACAAGGACTGGGCATACCTGTAAAGGCCAAAGTAATACAAAGGGTACCCACACAACCTGTTCAATATTCCCTTGCATCACTATCTTGGCTCAGACTATTGTTGTGACATTGACAGAGATGTTGAATTCTACCAGTGGTTCGCCATTTGTTGTAGCCGCTACAACACCACCCAAAATTTTGGGTATATTCGAAATTTTGGGTCCCCCTCCTCGTTTACTCGTTAAGGTTGGCCTTTAGAAAATGACATCCTCGTAACCTGTCCCAAGCCCCTCATGAGCCTTCTCACCATCATGACGAGATACTCTTACCGCAATCGCGCCATGTGTGAAGGGATCACCATGCATAGATTCAAATGGAAACCTTTTTTTGTATTTGCATTAAAAGCTCTTGCACCATGGATTGTTTAGGCACTCAGTTTGGGTGCTTCACCAAGCTCATAATATGATGTTAATGTTTCATGCAGGTCAATCCCATGGATGATACACCAAACAATGTCATCACCACACCGATGAAAAGGATAAGAGTAGTGCGAGCTGAAACAGGAGAAGTGGAAGACATGTATCACATGTACACACGGAACAAGACCATGCCAGTCAAGGGAGCTTTTGGTCACAGTGGAAGCTATTGGTTTGCTCAATGAGCTAAAGTTTTTTCCCAGCAAGCAAGAGGACCCTTTTCAAAGCAAAGGAGGTGGGATAAGGAATATTGCTATGAAATCCAAAGATCGCCAAAAGAAGGCTGCAAGTCGCAGATCTGCTTGAGGTCGCAAGTCGCAGATCTGCTAAAGGTCGCAAGTTGAAAATTCGCTTAAAGTCGCAGATTTCATAAAGGTTGAAAGTCACAAATTCTCTTAAGGTCACAGGTCGCAAATTTCCTCAAGTCACAGGTCGCAAATTTCCTCAAGTCGCAGGTCGCATATTCTCTCAGGTCGCCAGGTCGCATAGTCGCACTCCTTATTAAAAGCTTGACGATGTGACCTAGCGACCCAACGACTAGGTTGCGAGGTCGCAAAATATGGCAGGTCGCAAGTCGCAAATTGTTGGGGGTCGCAAGTCGCAAAACCAGCCAGGTTGTCGGTCGCAGGTCGCGGAATGCTCGGGGTCGCAAGTTGAAAAATCCAGTCAGGTCGCAGGTCCCAAAACAGACTAGGTCGCAAGGCAGCCCAACAGTCGGGAAGGTGAAAAGTCAGGGAGCCCAAAAGGGTGAGTTTTGCTCTATAAATACCTCCTTCGAGAACTTGTAAGGGACCTTGGTTTTGGGACTCGAGCTAAGTATATTGTATTACCAGAGGATTATACATTTGAGCATGAATACAAGCATTTTGAAAAATCCCTTTGTGGATCTGGTGTTGTCATATGTATGAGCACTATTGAGTATTATATTTTTAGTTTCTGAACATCTTTAGATTAAGGGAACTGTATCTTCAATTCATATCACAATTGCATAATAGTTTGTTGAGTATGTTAATGGTGGTTGAGTTCATTTCACTTTCTTAACGAACGCTGATGGCTTTGTTTATTAGCATTTTTGTTATCATTTAAAACTTTTAGGAAGTGAAGGGTGTTCTTGCCATGAGGAATTATTTCTTTTGTGGTCAGAAAAGTTTACAAGCATGACCCTAATGAAGTGCTGTTAACAACACTTCCTTCATTCTTCATGCTTTATTATTTCCTCTTGCTACTCATAGTGTTATAGGTACATTAATGCATCAATCATATGTCTTGTATCATTTGATTAGGTGTGTATCCACTGTTTTATAGAGTTTAAGCGAGACCCAAAGAAAGGAGAAATCAACGGTAGCCGGACCCACCCACAAATCAATGTTGTGTAACCAGCTCCAAAAAGAGAATAAAAGAGATATCAACGCCTTAGAAATGAGCCACTTCGAGGGGGCAACCTCCAATATATTACATAAATGAAAAATTCTTGGATGATACAATTTACAAAACCTCCTTTCTATATATAGGAGTCCATGGGGCCATAATGCAATCCTAGTGGGCCACAATGTAATCCTAGCCGACCTAACAATAATAATTTAAGGGCACAATAATAATAAAATGGGGGTTACAAGGGTACAATAATAACAATAAGGGGGTTACACTAACAACAATAAGGGACTATACTAGTAATATAGGGACCCAACATGCCCCTCTCCTTCAAAAAAGTGTTTTCCTCAACACTTGAGTAGCTCTGGGTGCTTCTGTATAAAATTCTCATCCTCCCATGTAGAATCTTTAGTGGGTAAGTTCTTCCACTTGATGAGATACTCCGAAATTGATCGATTCCGTAGTTGTCGAGTTCCTATTTCCGTGACCGCTTCAGGTTCCAATATGATTTTTCCTTCCTCATCAAGTTATGGCAATATTGTTTGAACTGGAAGATTTTCACCTATAACCTTCTTTAAGCATGAAACATGGAAAACTGGATGTACTTGCGAAGAAGCAAGAAGCTCCAATTTGTATGCCATAGTACCAATCTTTTGCAACACCTTGTAAGGACCATAGTACTTTGGCGATAATTTATTATCCTTCTTAGCTTGCTCGAGGGACATTTGTTTATATGGTTGTAGCCGTAAAAATACCCAATCTCCTACATCAAAACTTCTCTCGCTGCGATGTTGATCTGCCCGTTGTTTCATTCGATTTTGTGCCAAATTCAGGTTATCCTTTAAGAGTTGGAGAACTTCTTGCTGATGCTCGATGTGATCTTCCACTGCTTGAACCTTCGAATTTTCCCTTAAAGATGATGTGATCAATGGTGGATGATATCCATAAAGTGCCATAAATGGGGTCATTTTTGCTGCAGTATGGAAGGAAGTGTTATACCACCATTCAGTGAGAGGTAACCACTTGACCCATTGTGTTTGTTTATCATATACAAAACAACGAAGATATCCTTCCAAAAATTTATTTACTATCTCAGTTTGACCATCGCATTGAGGATGATAAGATGAGCTATGAGCTAATTGAGTACCCAAACAAGAAAATAACTCCGTCCAAAAATTTCCAGTAAAAATGGGATCTCTGTCGCTCACAATAACCCTTGGGCTTCCATGTAGCTTTTGAATTCCGTCCATAAATGTAGTAGCAACTGTACTTGCTTTAAATGGATGAGATAATGCACAAAAGTGTGCATACTTGGTAAGTCTATCAACTACCACCATGATGACATTCTTTCCTTCGGACTTAGGTAAACTCGTGATAAAATCCATTGAAATCTCCTCCCAACGTTGACTTGGAATGGATAAAGGTTGTAGAAGTCCCGGGGTCTTAATTGTCTCAACTTTATTCTGCTGGCAAACCAAACATTCCGCCACAAACTTTTGAATATCAGATTTAAGTCCATCCCAAAAAAAAAAAATCTTCACCCTGTGGTAAGTTTTTAAAAATCCTGAGTGTCCTCCTAAAGGAGAAGTGTGCAATTCCAGAAGAATCTTTTGTTTTAGTTGGGAATTCTTACAAAGATATAAGCTATCTTTGTACCATAAGGAATCATTTTTCCAACTAAATGTATCAGATGTACTAGGATCTTGCTGCAACTTTTGAATGAGTGTCCATACATCTTTGTTCTTCTTCCATTCATCTCTTGCTTCAGTTATCCAATCTGGTTGGATAATAGAAATGGCACAAAGCAATGCTTCCACCTCTTCATTCTTTCTTGAGAGTGCATCTGCAACAACATTAAGCTTTCCTTTTTTGTAGATTATTTCAAAGTCATAACCCAACATCTTTGTGACCCATTTTTGCTACTCTTCCGAAGATAGTCTTTGTTCCAAAAAGTGTTTAAGACTATCATGATCAGTTTTTACCTTGAAGTGTCTTCCCATTAGGTAAGTTCGCAATTTCTTTAGTGCATGCAGTATTGCTAACATTTCCTTCTCATAAATAGGTTTCTGTAAATACTTTCCTTTGATTGGACGACTTTCAAAAGCAATGGGTCTTCCTTCCCGCATTAAAACTGCACCAATTCCATTTCCTGAGGCATCACATTCCACAATAAAGGTTTTTGTGAAGTCTGGCGTAGCTAAGACCGGTGCTAGGCACATTGCCTCTTTAAGATGTTCAAAGGCCTTAGTTGCTTCGGGAGTCCATGAAAATGCATATTTCTTCAATAATGTTGTTAGAGGTGCTGCTATTCTCCCATAATTCTTAACAAACTTGCGATAATAGCCTGTTAACCCGAGAAATCCTCGCAACTGCTTTATTGTCTTGGGGACTTTCCATTCCTTAATGGCTTTAATTTTGTTAGGGTCTACTTTAACACCTCGTGAGATATAATATGACCCAGATATTCCACCTCTTGTACTCCAAAGAAACATTTGGATGTTTTTGCATATAATTGTTTCTCCTGCAATAGTTTGAGCACCCTGTCAACATGTTCAACATGATCCTTCCAAGACCCGCTGTAGATTAGTATATCATCAAAAAATACTAGCACAAATTTTCTAAGGAAGGGTTTGAAATGGAATTCATCAACCCTTGAAATGTAGAAGGTGCATTGGTAAGGCCAAAAGGCATGAACAAAAATTCATAATGACCCTCATGAGTTCGAAATGCTGTTTTTGGAATATCTTCAGTCTTCATTCTAATTTGATGATATCCCGAACGAAGATCCAACTTGGTAAAATAAATTGCTCCATGTAATTCATCCAATAATTCATCAATCACAGGAATTGGAAATTTGTCTTTAATGGTGAGCTTATTGAGCTCCCTATAATCCGGACACATTCGCCATGATCCATCCTTCTTGTGTACCAATACTACAGGAGCAGAGAAAGAACTTTGACTAGGTTGTATTATACCCGCCTCTAACATTTCTGCAATCATGCGTTCAATTTCGCTCTTTTGGAAGTAAGGATATCTATAAGGCCGGATGTTTGGAGGAACACTTCCTTGAATCAAATGAATAGCATGATCATGATCACGAATAGGTGGGAGTCCTTTGGGAGTTTCAAACACCTTGGAATGATTGTCCAAGACTTGTTGGAGATCTGCAGAAATAGATGATTTTGATGTCGGAACTTCTAGTGAGCATAATTGTGCAATTAATCCTTGTTGTTCTTTATTTAGAAGCTTTTTCATGACATTAGAGCTTATTATCCTTCCCAGCTTCCCTTCAATACCCCGTAATTCGACTTCCTTTCCTTCTGAAAAAAATTTCAAGAAAAGTTCTTGAAAATTAAAAGCTACCGTCCCCAAATATTATAACCATTGTACTCCTAGTACAAAATTAGCACCTCCCATAGGAATGGAAAGCATTGGACTAGTCAATACATATTCCCCCATGGTTAGCTTGATATTATGGCATTTTCCAGAGAAATTTATAGTTCCTCCATTTGCAACCATCACTTGAAATTATGGTGCTGGGTATAGGAAACAATTTAATTCCTTGGCTACCTTACAATGAATAAAATTATGGGTGCTACCTGAATCAATCAACACTATTACCTTTTTCTTCTTGATATGTCCTTCTATCTTGAGAGTTTGAGAAGTGGTAATTCCTGCCAGTGCATTACACGATATGGTCGGATTCATTTCTTCCTCTTCTAGGGCTGGTTCCTGGTGTATATCCTCTTCTTGTTCATTTTCTTCTTCCTCTTCACAATCTATGTAAAATAATTTCTTCTCAAGACACTTATGACCTTTAGTGTATTTGCTATCACAACTGTAGCAAAGCCCTTTTTCTCTTTTTTCTTCCAATTGTTGTGGTGTCAACCTTGTAGGTTGTGGAAATCCAGGCGTAGCAACACTTCCTTCTTTATAGAATTGAGTGGTAGGCTTCCTTGTCGCCATAATTTTACATTCAACTTTTCTTGCCAACCTGAATGCCTTCTCCAATGAATCAGGTTCCAGAACGTGAACTTCATGTTGAATTTTATCCTTTAAAGTGCCTATGAAGAGATCAATCCTGTGTTCCTCTGGAATATCAATTACCCTTATATTCAATTTTTGGAAGTCCTCAATGTGCTGCCCCACTAAACCCTTTTGTTTGAGATTTATCAATTGGCTAAAGAAGGTGTTGCTCTTTGTATCCTCATAATGGGCTATCATTTCCTCCGTAAAAATTGATCAAGTGACAATTTTTTTATGGGAGCAAAGCCATCGATACCATACAAATGTATTTTGTTCTAAATGTAAAGTTGCAATGCGTACCTTTTGTGTGTTTTGCACGTTATGGAGATCAAAATATTGCTCCATCTGTAGTATCCATGTTACAGGATCCTTTCCATCAAACTTCCCCATATCCATTTTTGGAATATGGTGGTTCTTCCCGCCAACATTAGAGTTTATGAAATCACGATTAACATTTATTTTGTTCTCATCATGAGGTTCTTCTACTATCTTTTCACCATTAGGAAGCATTTTTTGTATCAACTTTGTCAAATCTTCGATGTTTGATTTTAGATCATCCATCTTAGCTTCCATCCCAGCTTCCATGCCATCCATCTTAGCTTCCACGCCTTTCTTCAAACCGTCCATCTTCACTTCCATGCCATCCATCTTAGCTTCCATGCCTTTCTTCAACCGTCCATCTTCACTTCCACGCCTTTCTTCAAAACTTCCATTTCATTTTTTGTTGCTCTTTGTGAGAGTGAAATTTGTTGCACTTGCTCTTGTAATCTTGATAGATCATGTTGCAATTCTTCATCTTCATGAGTCATGGTAGAGCCTTCTGAAGGCTTAATTGGTGTTGAATTATTTTTACGGGGCATCTTTTAGAACCCAATACTGATATCTATTCTAAAATATGCCCTTGGAATCAATTCAAATTGATTCTTCAAACAAGACTTATGCAATTTGGAAAAAAATACACACCTTATACTTGCTTTTGAGGTGCTCGATATTGAAATTGGATTATCTCTGTGACTGAATCACTTCAATATTTGAATTTTGGTATCAACGTAGCCCTCTAAATTATCTTTTGAATGCCATAGGTCTGATTGGATTTGGATTCTTCAAGACAAAGTTGTGTCCAATTCCCAAAATGACCTAATTATGGACGGTTCGTAGAGCGAAACTTGTATGACTTTCCACGTGTCACTGTTTCATCCTTTGTCTCTGAAATTGATAGCCAAGAAACTACAGTTCGTGTACTTGCAACCACTTTTTACGGCACTCAAATCCACTGCCCAGAGAGAGAGTTATTGAACTTTTCCCACGATCACCTCTTTGAGATGAAATTCAGGAGCCTGAAAAAGCACTACCTTCCACAGATCATATCTCCAAAAATATTGCGAACCAAGCTCTAAAATTTTTTGACGAACTTCTTCTAGATTTCAGCTTCGCACCATATGAATTTCAGATTCTGAACCTTCGTAGAAAAAAATTTATAGCACAAATTCCACGATGACCTGTTTAGGAGCCTGAAAAAAGACCTGACTTCCACAGATCATATCTCCGACAATATTGCGAACCAAGCTCTGAAATTTTTATACTAGATTCCTCAAGATTGCGGCTTCGCACCCTAAAAATTTCAACTTCTGAAACTTCGTAGAAAAAACGTTATAGCGAAAATTCCACGATGACCTGTTTGGAGCAGCGAAACCCTAGAATCCAAAGCTCCGATACCAAATGTTGTGTAACCAGCTCCAAAAAGAGAAGAAAAGAGATATCAACGCCTTAGAAATGAGCCACTTCGAGGGGGAAACCTCCAATACATTACATAAATGAACAATTCTTGGATGATACAATTTACAAAACCTCCTTTCTATATATAGGAGTCCATGGGGCCATAATGTAATCCTAGTGGGACACAATGTAATCCTAGCCGACCTAACAATAATAATTTAAGGGCACAATAATAACAAAATGGGGGTTACAAGGGTACAATAATAACAATAAGGGGGTTACACTAACAACAATAAGGGACTATACTAGTAATATAGGGACCTAACAGGATCCCTATTCCAAACAGTTCAAGGTCTAATTGGGACCTTTTACCGGGGAGATCCCCTGCTATTGGCCATACAGATTTTCCCGTCAACAGATGTGTAGGTAATGTTCATTCCTTACATTCATATTGTGTTTAGCGTTTAGAATAATATTCTTGACTGCACTAGCATGATAGCAACGAGAAATATAGGAGAGAAAAAGAAAAATTCAGTTGATCTCATTGACATGAACGAGTAACAGATCCAAATCCATAGTCATTTGGATTGTTCAGATAAATTGGTTGGGTAAGAACACCACCGCCATTGCTACATTTCAGCATTTTGGTTTGACTTTTTCTCTCATTTGAATTTCTAGTTGATAGATAGAGATAGGAAAAAGGAGCTTAGAATTCAAGTGGAATTCAACTGATTGATTCCTGAAATTGTAATTCATACCTTATAATATAAATTTTCCTATACAAAGTGTGCACCTCAGCGGGCTCAAATTTTTTTATTTCTACGCCATCCTATACCAATATCATTAGCAGTTTATCCTTGCTTTTCTACATATGATTCATTCAAGCTCAATTTATTGATGAGTGTATAACATATCGAGGATAAAAACAACTTGTACTGATAATTTATTTGAATCACAATGATTGGCTCGAAATGGTATCAATTTAGATATATAATTAGAGCCAACCTGCATCATCTTACCTCTAACTAAAAGGGGTCAACCTTATACCTAATTGAAATGCGCAATCACTAAAAAATCAACTTCTTGCACTTCGAGAATCCACACCTTTTGAAAAATCATTTTCCTAATAAAACAAAACTATAGATTGTAACCTATAGATTGTTTGTACAATTCAAGACTTCCTATCTGCACTCAAATTCACCAAACACTTCTTGATATCTAGGATCTTGAGTTTTGACAGACCCTCTATCTCCTTGCATTGCTCAGAATCATCTTAGATGAACCTTAGGAGAAAAGAGGCATGCCACATCATTCCTATTTTTTTCATATGATTTAATTGCATTAGCATGCATTCATATATTAGATTTTAAATAGAATGGATTATTGGTGAAAGATCAAGATGAAAAGATAATGGAATAAAAATACTCACTGTTGAATCATAGTTTAATTAACAAAAGTCTAACAACTAGATTACTGCTATGCAGTAGTCTAGTCTAGTTAAGGATAATAGATTGCGGCAATGGGGTCTCAAATTAGTATGACTGCAACACTAATCATCCCAATTCTCTTATTTTTTACTTTTTTCAACCTTCTTGAAATGAAAATCCCTTCCCTTATCTATTAAATGAGACAACACTTGAGATTTCCTGTGCATCCTCTTGCTGCAACACAGGCTCATGACCAGTGGTAAGATACACAGATGAAACCCCATCTTCTCATGCTCAAATCTTTGTATCTGAGAAATTTACTTTTATATAGATTCAGATAGGCCAATTTGTGGAGTCTTATGAGCTTTGATGGTATGGAACCAATTTAAGTGTTCTAAATTGTTGTTTTGAAACATGCATCCGTAAGTGTTAATGCATGTAGGCTTCCCAAAGAGACCTAGATTCTACCTCATAGCTACGATGAGAACTTATATAGGGCGCATTGAGAGTTAGTTGCGTTTTATACCTTGGGATAATTAGTTTCCCTCAATGACATGGAAAGAACAGAAACCTTTCTGGCAATAAATCAAAAAATTCAATGAAGAATAATAAAAACATGAGATTTATAACCTTACAGTGGTGGCATACCATAACTAGGTGGTGCTTTGATACTGATTCGATATACCATGTGCCCACTTAATATGAATTTCAAATCTAAAGCACTTTTCACCCGCAATCGTCAACCAAATATGAATTGTCCATGCAAATATCAAATATGTAAGGTAAAAAGATCAGATAAAGTCTGTCCAAGTAGAAATTTATCTGAAGTGCCCGTTCATCAAATTCTATTATTTGCACATGGAATGTAGACAAAATGAAATGTAATGTACATCATATGAAATGTTGAAGGGTGAAAAAAATTGACAGTATTCGAATCCACTAGACAGATATCCTGCTCACACTATCATCTATAAATAAAAAAAATATTTCACGATATTTTTCACAAACTCACACGATTTGGATTTTGGGATAGCATATTTTATGTTGGAGACTTCATTAATTCCATAAATGCCTCACTGCAAATATTCATATCTCAGCACCATGTACCTTGCAGAAAAATATAGCTGAAATAGCATTGTTATCAGCTACCAACGAACCTTTGGACCAGCTATCAGTGTGATCAATTCAAATTTGAACAGATATATTACTGAACCAATTAAACATGAAGTGAATCATGTCCACATGTATGTTAAAATTTTTGTTCATTACATAAAAAATTCCGTTCATATGAGCTTAGCATTCAACGACTTGAAGGATTACTCGAATCATTCCTGCTTTCGTCTGAGCGCAACCCCGAAGATAGAAACCAAGTGAAACCCCCTCTGTTGCTACAAGAAGCTTCAAGTTGCGCTTTTGTTTCCTTGGTACTTGGAAATGGCCCATATATACCTTCAAGAGTGAGCAGTGCCTCTAAATTTGAGGGCCTACAGACATTAAGTTAGATGTTATTGACAAAAATCCATCACATAATCCAGTGCTTCGAGTCTCTTCCTAGTATTCAAAAGCCTTTGACTTCTCCTGCACTTAAGGGAGCTCTTTCTTCTCCACTAACACAATGGAGCTCTTTCTTCTCCACTAACACTTTTGGCACAATTTGCAGTGACTCGTCTATGTCCGACACTTCCCTAGCCAAGAAGGAGAAGATAGAAACCTGCAGGTCTCAAATGCAGGGGAAGAGAAAGGAACAACCAAGGCCAGGCCTTGAAATGGCCTCACACGTGCGAATACCAGACTTGAAATGACTCTGCATCTATCTACTTTAACAAGAGATGACGAAAATGGGATTTTTGAGGTGATAATCAACCTACTTTAATAGGAGAAGTCGAAAATGGGATTTTTGAGGTGATAATCAACAATACCTGCAATTAGTATTTTCAATCCATTATCACGAGAGGGCCATCAATATTTCTGAGATAAACAAAGTTGAACTCCCCATATCCATTAAAGAAACTGGTCATCTCTTGAAATTATTCAGAACAACAAAAGGATCAATGGAGTATAGTCTGAGCATATTATAGTGAAGTAATGGAATCCATGCAGTCAAGAAGTTCATTTTTTTATTTTGTATTTTATGAGAACCTTATTCTAAAAAAAACACTAGACGATGTCAAATTAAAAAAAGGAGATAGCAGAGAATTGCAGAGAGCACAATGTCACTACACACATTTATTGAAAGGAGAAATGTATATTTATACAAGTCAGAAACAGTTACACATAAACTGAATCTAGAAACTAATCACTAACTAATCTAGAACTACTTCTAAACTAACCGAATGATTAATTCTTTAACACTCCCTCTTAATCTTGAGGGTTAAATCATTTTATTCCTAAATTTTTGACATTGAAATTCATTCTATATTTCTGAAGTCAGAGAGAAGTCTCTTGACTTTTAACTAGATTTGGTTTTTTTTTTCTTTTCTTCCAAATTCTGTAGCCTCTAAATTGTTTCATCATATTTGTCTTATTGTATTGTTCAAACTTCAGAATTTTCATTTGCTGGTGTAGGTATTTTACTATTCCAGGTTGTTTAAGCATGTCCTGGACATCTTCAAGAAATGTGGGCTGCTGCCACATATTGTCTTCCGTATTATGGTTTTCATGATCAATATGCTGCAACATAATATTAGAATAATGTCTTATTTCTTCAAAACTCCAATGCATGAAAATTTCATTGACATGTACATCATGCATGTCACCTTCAACATTAATTTCTACATCTTCTATGTAGATCTCATCCAGACATGGTGTTGCAAGCCATGTTTCAATAAACTTTAACTCTTCTTCATAATCATTTTGTGTACCTGCACATTGGAAATCAATATAAGAATCCAAAATATTTTTAGAATGACATTGGTTCCAGTCTTTTTTCTCTGCAATGAGAGCTTTCTCCTGTTGTGCTTCTTTCTCTATTTCTGCCTCTATCTCTGTTTCCTTCTGTTCTACAGTGAGAGATTTTTGCTGTTGTGCTTCCTTCTCTGCTTCTGCATCTTTCTCTGTTTCTTCTTTTTCTTTGCAGACTTCTTTCTTTGCTCCTGTCTTTGTCTCTTTTCCACTAACCTGTAATGTTGCAAACAGGTTGTCTTCCACTAACTGCAGTGGGGTTATCTCACCAAATAACATCATGCCAATATCATATGTTTGTTGCATCATCTGCAACCAGTCATCATTAGTAAAAAATTCATTATCAAAGTTAACATCAATCATCAAATTTTCATCAGCAAGTTGCGTTGTTGGATTCACCATCTCATCATCAGCAAGCTGTGTTGCTGGAATCAACAAGTCATCATCAGCAAACTGTGTTTCTAGTTTCATCAAACCTTCATCAGCTAGCTATGTTGCTAGAATCACCAAATCTTCATCAGCAATCCATGTTGCTGGTATCAAAAAATCTTTGTCCACTTGTAACTGTGTACAGTGAGGTTCACAAACATCTTCGTGCTCTCTCTCTGCCACTTCTACACTTTCTTCGCATACATCATCCACCCGTTACTGAGCATAGTGGGATTCAACAAACTCTTCATCTCGTTTTGGATCTGCTGCTACAGATCCACCTTCATCTTCAACTTCACTAAAACACCTCTCAAGGGTATCCCAAGCCTCCTTGGCTGTCTTGGCATCTGAAATCAAGGGAAGTATACTTTTATCGACTGATTCTTTTATGCATTTTAATGCATAAACGTCTTTTTTCCTATTTATTTCAAGATCTAAAAAGATTTCGAACATCTTCTGTTTATGCTTTAGCCTCTTGGCTTTTCCCATGACCTCGTTGCTTGACTTCCACAAAAAAACGAGTCTACATATGCATCAAATACCTTGCTTCCAAAAACTTCCAAAATTTATGTAGTAAGACAATAATTTAACAAGGCTTTCACATTTTCACTTTCTCACAACTTAAGTTTTTTTTAAATTCCTTTTCTCAACAAAATCTCATATCCTTTCCAAACTTAAAAATACCTTTTAAAATTGCAGCCCTCTTTTAAATCTCATTTTTTAAAAGAAATCCCAACTTCATTCATGCTCTTTTGAATAAACCTTTTTCCTTTTTAAAAACCTTTAAAAATAATTCTTTAATAAAAAAGGGCTCTCTTTTTTTTCAAATCATATGGGGCATTAAAAACACCTTACATGGCCATATATAAGCCATATGAATTTCATATGACAATAAAAAAAGGATTAAATAAATCGAGACTTTCTTTTTTCCTGAATCACTTTAATGCAATTGCTCCACATTCCTTCATGATTTTAATATTACTTTTAAATGCCTTTTTTTCATTAACCTATAAGCCCTTTTCAAAAAAACTTGATGTTTAAAATGATTTCGTACCTTCACCTCTCCTAATTTTATTTGCGTGGAACACAAAATTTTCAATAGTAGGACCGCTCAGTTCCGCTTTCCCCCAAGACTAAAAGTATGCAAGTTTCCTTTTACTCCAGCGTGCAGAGGGTTTTTCACTCCAGCATGCAGAGGCGGCAGACAGGCTCTTTCTCTCCGGAAGAGGTAGTAGGGCTATGCGAATTGGGACTCTTCCTCAGCGCTTTCTATCCGGCGGCTTTGCCGTCTTCTTTCATAGCCTAACTGTGGCTCGACTATGTACAATGAGTGGCTCAATTTCTGAACGTAGTCTCTAGACTGCTACTCCATCAACAACAAACAATCATGCATTCTCTATAAGTTTCGGCCATCTACAACACATTTCGGTGCATGTTCTTTAAAACCTTCATCGGAGGTCTTTCATATGGAACAAAAAATCTTTGGCAGCAAGGGCAAGGCTTCTTATCCAACCGCAACAGGAAAAATAAAATATGGAACAGAGGATCAGTAGCAACAGTAAAAGAAACCGGCGGCACTTTACCCTTCAACGATTTTCTTCAACCGGTCAAACACCTCCTCACTTGACGTAGTTAATTGTAGTCACTGGCGGCAACAACAGTCCGATGTTTCGAACTTCCACAATCTGCAGACAATTTTTTTCCCTCTCAAACTGGAATCCGACTTGACCAACGATGTTCTCTCAGGTAACTATACCAAAAAAATGATTTTCCCAACTACTCTCTGCTTCTCAAACAAACTCCAGACTAAATCTTGTCTCTGGCTCGGTCTTCTTTGGCTGACAATTCTTTCTCCTTAGCAGACTGCGTTTTCCCACTTCAAACGCAAAGCAAACTTAAAAGTTTTCTAATCAGACTCCTCTTGTGCCTTGATCTCTATCTCTGCTACTCCAACGATCAAACAACAAACAGAAAAAACAGATTCACAAAGAAGATCGACAAGATCAAATCTTAGCTCTGATACCTTGTCAAATTAACAAAAGGAGACAACAGAGAATTGCAGAGAGCACAATGCCACTACACACATTTATTGAAAGGAGAAATGTATATTTATACAAGTCAGAAATAGTTATGCATAAACTGAATCTGGAAAATAATCACTATATAATCTAGAACTACTTCTAAACTAACCGAATGATTAATTATTTAACAGACGACATTGCATGTGGGGCACGTGTCTACGTTAAGGGGCAAGTGCCTACGTCAAGGTTGAAGTCTATTCATAGGAAGTCAATACATTTACCAAGACCACCGACTGCGGAACTTGCTTATGGGAATCTTACTTCATTAAAGAACTAATCAATAATTATAGAGACATGTAGCTTGCACTTTGATGATTATGATGTCACTTCTGAATTTTATGGATCAGTGAAAAGGTTCATAATTTTATCCAGCCTCCAAGGTCAAGATAGAGAGACTCACACACAATGGAGTAGTTCATAGTCAAAGGACCTTTTCTTTCTCTTGATTGCATGTGTATTATCTCTTCTATCAAGCAAGATGTGGTATAAATAAATAAGGAAAGAAATACATAGACACGTAGGCCTATATTCTCACGAAATTCTTGGATTTAGTTGGAGAATTCAGCACTTGGAGCGCACCCAAGCATAATCTACAATGGGTTGGTTTCACAAATTTGGATTGGTTTCAAGAATTTACTATTTCAGTTTTGTTTACTTGCCATGTCATTTCACAAATGGATTATTACTTCCTCCCCAATTTTTCCTTTGACTTGCCCTGCAGGGAATACTAATTTCTCCTTTGACTTGCCCTGGAGGGACTACTGCTACTGCAACACTTGTTATAAATGCATGCTTTTATGAATGAATATGGTTGTTATTTTTATTTTTAGGTTTATTAAAACATAAGATATGCCAAAATCCTTGGTGAACTCCTATCGTGGAATTCCATTTAATATATTCTTTACGATCCTATTAATAAATTTCCAAGTACTACACATTTCATGGCTAACTGATGGGGTGTACCTTCCTCATATTTAGACTTTTATAGACTCAGAGGCGTGAATAGACCTTAAAAAAGTCTAGACTCAATACTCCCTAAGAGTCCCACCACTTTATATTCACATATGCATCAAGTGCACATGCGTAGGCTTGTTGAAATCGAACTTAAAGACAAAATGACATGAAGCTTCAAAGACAGACAAAGCTCAGAATAAACACACAAACTCGAATGCCCCTAATCGAAATACATATTCTTATTTATATAATTTTGAGAGAGAGAGAGAGAGAGCATCTTCTCAAAATATGACCCGTCTGCACAAAATGTACACACTCTAGTTCTCGAATCTAATTTTTCTGTAGATTCTCTAAAATGTGGGTCAAATCCCACCAAAAGTCAGAGAAGTGCTCTAAGTTTTAGATATTCGTCCAAAAAGTTAACCTAAGATTTTAATTTGGAGGACAGAACCCTCCCCTTAGTCATTTTAAACTCTCTTAAGATTTAGATAGTGGAGATTTTATTGGAATCCCACGATAATGGTCACATTCACTATCAGGTGACTAGACATGACTTTACAAATATACTATCAGTCGCTTGGATACCCATAATTATAACTGTCACTTGAGTAATACATATGTTGTGTACTTGGTGACAAATGTGCTTCTGCATGAGGTGGCATGATATTATAGCAGGAAAAGAAAGGAGATCCATACATGTTATGTACTCTTTCATCTGCATGATTACAAAGTGACCCAAAGAATTGGGATATTTCCTTATACATGAGTTTCTCTTGTGGCTAAATACTATGTAATTTAAGTGTGTTGAACAAGTGTTATATCTAGAAACAAAACCATGCCTCAGACTGAGTTGCTATTCTAATGTCTTCTCAGAGGTAATCAATAAATTCATTTTTTCTAATGGTCCAAAATATTCCTTCCCTTGGGCACCAATCATGTAGCAGTATTTTGAACCAATGTGACCAATGGTTGTAGGGATTATTCATAGAGCTACATTCGAACATTAGGTAGAATCTTTTGGAATATTTGGTGTATATCAGGATATTACAATAGTTTTCATAGCTCAACCATGGCTAATCAAGACAAATATATCTTTGTCTTGCAAAAGGTGCAAATCTAATGGCCCTTTGAAACATTTTGGGCGACTCTATAAAATACTTAAGATTACTTGAATTATTATGGCTACTATTAATCCATTTTTCAAGAATCAATTCGTATGCAGGACTCTCGTTGACCCTATCTATGAGACACTGAAAACAAAATTACATATGACAATATTTACATATTAAAACCCACTTAAAACCCTCTGGAGCAGGGGGAGGTGATGATGAAATTGAAGATTATGGACAACTGAACATCTTGATTTCTTTTGGAGCCTCTTCTCTTGTAAGAAATATTGCTAAGAAATTATCTTTTCCCTTTTATATTCAATTTCAAAGTTGAATCCATCCAACCATAGGCTCCATCTTAGTATCTTATTTTTGCCTTGTTCTAACAATCTTCTGTTTCTAAGCATCCCAACCATATGTTTCAGGTCTGTTCTTATAATGAATCTTACTGGCTTTAGGAATAACCTGAATCTTTTGATTCCATTTTTGAAAGCAAGAATTTATTTATGAGAAGATAGATACCTGAGTTCAGTGTCATTTAAACATCCTGATGCATACGAGCAAACGTCTTCCCTTATTGCATGTTTTTTCATCAAAACTCCTGCCCCTACTTCATTGGATGCATCGGTTTCTAAAATGTACAACAATTCATGTCTTGGAAGAACTAGACTTGGAAAATTTTGGACCTTTCTCTTGATAATTTGAACTACAGTAGTCATATATGGGGACCATTCTATTCATTTGAGCCTCTTCTGTAGGACCTTGAAATATTTCGCTTGATTTTCATAAAACTGCCAAATGTAATTGACGCTTCCCAAGAACCTCTGTAATTGCTTGTAATAATAAATGGCATCTCGAAATTCAGTTAAGGCTTTCACCACATGTTCTGGTTATTCAACTTTCCCTCGGAATAAGATTAGTCCTAAATATTCAATTCTAGTTTTTGAAAACTCAAGGTTAGGCTTACTGAGGACTAGCCCATGTTTAAATATCCTGTGGTGAACTATCTCCAAGTTCTTTATATGTTCTTTTAAATCAAAAGAACATATTAGTAAATCATCAATATAAATAATAACAAATTTAAAATATCCAAAAATTTCTTTCATAATTTTATGAAATTAAGAGGGTGCATTATTCAATCAAAATGGCATTACTTGCCATTGGAATTGTCTGTGTGGCACCACAAAAATAGTCTTGTATCTGTTAGATGGTTTGATCCCTATCTACCAGAAACCGCTCTTAAGGTCAAATTTATTGAACACATTATTATTGTTGATTTTCTGAAATAAAGCTTCTTTAGATGACATTGGATACCTGATAGGAAGAAAGGAATCACTTAATTATCTATAGCTAATCACCATCCGAGGTTTACCTCTCCTTTATTCTGAATTATTGTTGACGTAAAATGTTGGGAAATCCCAAGAGCTTTTGCTTGGTTCGATCAAATTTCGTTCTAATAGTTCAACAATCACTTTTTTATAGAGTTCGAGTTCTGGTGGGGACATTTGGTTTGCTGATGACTTCTAAGGTGTTCCACAGTAGTTTTCTTTGTAGGGGAGATCCAAAAATTATCTTTCCCTTTGCGAAAATGCATTGGGTGCATCTGCTGTACATTCTGCTTCAATTTTCTCTTTTATTTCACTGATGTATTCTGGCCACTGGATTTCAGGATTTCTGATTACTTTGTTGATCTTTGCTAGTTTTTCAAGATAACATTCAACTATATCTAGGGCAGGGTCTACAATTCTATTTACATAGTTAGACTTGCTTGGAATTTTTATAGGTCTTCCTTGGATGTTGAGGAAAATGTGGTTTGCTTCTAAAACAAAAGGAATATGTATTCTTACAAAATCTTGACCCAACAAAATATCACTTCTTGTATCAAAACTATACAAATTTACAGAAGTAGGAATTCCATTAAGAATAATCAGAAAATCGGGAGCCATAGCTCTGATAGTCATTAACGTCTTATTTACAGCTCTGAACTGCAATCTTGTGGGTTGCCAAAAATATTTAGGAATGGAACTATGCTTTGCATAGGAATTCATAGATCTCGTGTCTAGTTGTGTATCCATAGAATATTGTTTATAACCACTAACCTTGACATCTATTCTAATAATAGACCTATCTTCAAATCCCTTCATCTGGGGAATAGATGTACCTGGTTCTGGATGGTGATATTCTGGTATGCATTGTAATGCTCACTGCTCCCAGTCATGATCTTCTTCGCCTATGAGCACATCTTCAAATTCTTCTATCATCATTGAATCTTTTAGTTATGAAAGTTATTTTTGTTTTTCAGCTAATTCCTTCTGGTCAACTCTCATACTGGTTAGAATTTCTTTAACCAAGCCTCTTTTTTCTTCAATGGTGGTTTCTAAGTGTTATATTTCTTCTTGTAGTTTGTTGGCATGGTCTGTTTCTTCTTCTTTGTCTAAGATATTCTCAATGATGGGAGTAGATTTTTTAAACCCATAGGATTTTCTATGATGAAGAAAGCAACAAAACATACCAAGGAATCATTTAATTCTCTATAGTTCATCACCAGAAGAAGGAATCATTTTAAACCCATAGGATTTCTATGATGAAGAAAGCAGATGCACCCAATGCATTTTGGCATAGGGAAAATTACTTTTTGGATCTTCCATACAAAGAAAACTACTTTGGAACACCTCAGAAGTCACCAGCAAACCAGATTTCCCCATCAGAGCTCGAACTCTATAAAAAATAGATTGTTAAACAATTAAAACGAAAGTTGATTGAACCAAGCAGAAGCCCTTGGGCTTGCCCAACATTTTACGACAACAAGCATTCAGAATAAAAGAGAGGGAAACCTTGGATGGTTATCAACTATAGACCATTAAATGATTCCTCTATAGTTGTAAAGAATTCAGTTTTAGCATAAATGAAATTTTACTGTGTAAGATGGATTGTTGCATATTTTTATTTCTTTGCTACCTAGTAATTCTTATACTTAGTTAATTATCTATGCTTTTATTTTCAATCCACTTTTATATTGGATACCATAGTTGGCCCTTAGATAGGGTCTCTTTCCCCATTCTCCATAGAAGAGGATTTCTTTGTATTACTTATAGAAATCCTTAAGATAAATCCTTTGTCCTTTAACCAACAACTTCCCTAAAATAGAAAAATCCCACATACACATATATACATATACATTCTATTCATATAATGTTACTTGGATTTACTCATTCACCATATTGAATACACTTAGAAAAACACATATAAATGAAATCCTACTTATTCATTCATAACTTTGAACTACAAAAATAATATACTAACAAATATTTTTCCACATATGTATATACTTATCTAAGGATCCATGAAAATATATTAAAGGCTGCCATGTTCCTCCCAATCGTGAACTACATTTATAAGTAGTTTCCCCCGATCTCTACTCCTCCCTGCTAGGAAAAAAACTCAGGATTTCTTCCTCAATTACACCTCCTTAACTCCAACCAGCATCCTGTTATTTCTGGGTTGAGGTCCAATTTTTCTCTCCCATTAACCCTTTATTTTTTTCTCACTGCCTTTATCTCTCATTGTGCTCTTTTAACAGCTTCCACCCATGACATTTATCTCCAGTCATGTATTCTCTTGCTGATTAGGTGCTCCAAATTATGCTAAAAAATGAAATTTGTTAGAATGGTGTGGAACCTAAATGACCGCATATATCTCATCATTCTGAATCTGATGCAACTTGTTTCATGGAAAATTGACACCGTATGTTCCTTGAAACGGATTCTGTCCACTTTGTCAAACATGCATAATTTTTGAAAAAAAAATTACATGGAAAATCTAGTCAGCAGTTCATACTCTCACTGGTAATGCCCAATGGAAGGTTGACTGGTCAACGGATTTCTTCTGACGAATCAAGTTTTGACACTTGGATTCACGGTATTGGTTAAATATGGCATGTTGTGATTGGCTGGGAATGTGGCCAACCACATGCTGCCACGTGGCCCAATCGGACGCCACCACGTGGAAGCACGGGAGGCCAAAACATTTTGGGTCAAGGTCCGAGTATCAACAGCAGGGGTCAACCCCATGACCTCATAGTCCACAACACAATTCGTTACCACTACGCCATCGTATTGTTACCTAATATACTATGGGTTCGTTATGGTTTTGTTTGGATATGGTTTGCACAATGTGGGTGGGGGTCAGGTTCTAGCCCAAGCCCTAGTCACTGCCTGAGGGTAGGACCATGGGTGAGAGGCTAGCCCTTTACCACCCCCACTGACCATAACCATAAAAATATCCACCCAGCGGTCCCCAAACATCTTCATGTGAACGAACAACCTGGTGGTTACGTTAACCACCAGGTCCTCAAACAGGCAGTCCTAAATGGCAACATGTGAACATTCCCCATAGTTATCACTAACCACCAGGTCTCCACCTAGTGGTCTCCAAGCCGACAGTTACCAAACCACCGATGTGAACATGCCAATTTAATGGTTTTCCATGCGGTTAGGAGGGGGGCCAACCGTGGGCACATGGCCCCCCACATGACCATATTTTTCGGCCATAAGGCCTTATTGGAAAAATTAACGTGCTAACAATTTCACTCGGAATGTGGGCAATTTTGCACTCCGCTAGCGGATTTGGGGGTGAAATTTTAGGATGGTGCCAGACTTGGAGGAATTTATGGAGCGGTTAGTGACAAAATGTAGGGAAGCCATAAATTACTCATTTTTTGACCAAATTCGATGCAGAAAGAGGCTACACATGATGTTTTGGCCATTTTGGAGCCATTGGAACATGTTTCAAAGATGTTTGAGTATTGAAAATATATGTAATCACAATATTTAGCATAATAGAAGAGCGCCAAGCCATTGGAAGCTGGAAAAAGGAGACATAGCCCAGGAGGGGTGAACTTCTTCATCATGTCTTGTTGTGTTATTGTTTATAGTGATGTTCATGTTTGTTAGATGCTACTTTTCAGTGTTTTTTAATGTTAATTTTCTCAAGAGATTAACATAAAAACACATTAAAACTATTGGTTAACTTGAAATTTACCTCATAATCCTCAAGCACTTTGTTTATATTCTGAATTGGAATTTAGCACAACAGATACTAATTTTCCCATTCAAATCATTTGGTATCAGAACAATAGGTTTACTTGTGCAAGGAGTATTTAAATAATTTTCAAGTGTTTAAATTCTCACAAGGTTGAAGCTCAAAAGAGGAGAAGACAAGCTTGTGGGTGCAGTTCTCAGGTTGGAGCAAGGAGAAGGAGGGCATAGTTGCCACAATATCCACCACAAGATTCACATCCTATTGTACCTGAGGCTTCAGCAAGCATGTCTCATGAAGGAGGAAATGATAACATGACAGAGGATGATCAAGTTTTTAGGAAGTCTTTCTTTGACATGATAGAGATGGTGAAAGTCCTCTATGAAGAGAGGAATACAAGGTTGCAGGGTGAAATATCTAGGCCTGCAAGAGGAGAGGGTTATCTAGGAGGAGGAGGTAATGGAAATGGTGATAAGCCACCATCTATTCCACCATCATCATCACTAGCATCTTCACCTTCATCTTCATCCTCTTCCACTACTACAACCCTTACTCATATTCATCAGCATACCTCAAAAGGAATTGGTAAAACACCCTTGTTAAAACTTCATATTAAATTTGAGCTGCCTATGTATAATAGTTAAGTTAAAGCAGAGAATCTTGACAATTGGGTTCATCAGTTGTAGGTCTACTGTAAGATTCAAAACCTTCAAGATGATGACACAAATATTCAACTAGTTTCCTTAAGACTGGAGGGTGCAACACTAATATGGTGGGAAGCCAAGATGCAATGAGAGATGAAAAACCATGGTAATATTTTAATATCTTGGTATGATTTTATTTTTGCAATTAAAATAAAATTTTACCCTCTAGATTATACACAAAAATATATTATGGACCAGCCAAATTTTAGACAGCTAAAGGGAAAAAGTGTTCAAAATTATACTCAAGAGTTTAGGAGAAGACAAATAATTTTGGGTGTCAATTTATCTTCTCAAGACACTTTGTTAAGTATATTGGGGGTTTGCACAACTATCTTAGACATATTATTCTCATGTTAAATCCCACAAAATTAGATGAGGTTTGTGTTCAAGCCACACATCTAGAAGCAAGAGGGAAACATAGTGCATATGAGAAAAGTGATAGTTCCCTTGAGTATGAAGGCAACATAAACGGTAAGTTTAAAGAGAAACTCACATGTAAACATTGTTTGAAAAATGTCCAGACGAGGACCATTGTTGGCAAATCCATCCAGAGTTGAAGCCTAACAAACTGAAAACCAAAGAGAAGGAGAAAACAACTGCAATCATTGAACATGACTTAGTTTCAGATTCAGGAGATGAAACCAATATTAAAACAATGGTTTGAAAGGTAAGAACATAGCAAGCACTATTTCTTCAAGTTGTTCTAATGTAACTCAAGATTATGATACAAGAATTGAACTATTTCATATTAGAGTTGTTTCAAAGCATACTAAAATAGACACACTATTTGATAGTGGTTCTCAAGCCAATTTTATTTCTGAAGACTGAGTTAAGAGATCAAATCAAGAAACTATTGCACATACAAGACCTTATCATTTAGGATGGATATGAAAGAATTCAAAGTTACGGTAACAAGGAAGTGCATCCTAAGGTTTATGATCAATTCAAACTTTCTTGATGAAGTTGCACTTGATGTAGTTCCGCTTGAGATTTCAGGTATTGTTTTGGGAATTCCTTATCTTTATGATAGGAGGGAATTATTTCATCTCCATGAGTATAAGTACCACTTGTTCAAGAATGGAATTGATTAAATAGTTAGAACACATAATAAGAATATGACTTTGTCTCTTATGCATGCGAGACAAATGAAGAGAATAGTGAATGTAAGTTAAAAAAATTCTTTGTTAATATTCAAGCATAATGTTGTTTTGAATGAGACCTTTCAAATGATATGCATCAAATAAAAAATATGATTTCATTGAAGTTGTTAATGGTAGTAATAAGATGTTTTAGGGCTCTAACATGTTGCCTTTGAAAAGAGGTAAACAAGATGTGAAGTATTTGTAGCAGTCGAGATCATTGATAAACAATGATGGGAACAAGATGTCAGTGTTGAATGGTGAAAAAATAAAAGAACAAGTGCCAAAGAAAGATGAAAAATAGGGAATAGGTTTCACAAGTAATTTTTTTGGGTTTCAAAATGGTACACGGAAATGGCGAAAACACTTGGTCAAAATTCGATGCAAGTACAAGGCAAGACAAGCTAAAAATCGCCATGTCGACAATGTTCGAGGTGAGAAAGTTTTCAATTTATTCAAGTTTCCTTTGATTGATGACCAAGAAAAGAAATTTTTTTTTTCTTCAAGGATACTTTCTTGTCCTACAAATTTTGGGAAATTGCAGCATGATGGTATCTACAACAGCAAGATAGGGTGTCCAGAATCGAGGAAAAGGATCAGTTTTCATGAAAGCTCAAATTGTTGAATTCAGGAAAATTACCATGGATTGAGACTAGAAGGGAGAGGGGGTTGTACACTCATCCAAATTTCCAGTAATGAAAGATATTTTGGGGTCCAAAAGCTTCTCTTAGGGAGGAGTGATTGGGTGCTCAAAAATTAATGTTCTCAGAATGGTGTGGAACTTGAACTACTATGTAGATATCGTTGTTCTGAATCTGGCGCAACACATTTCATGGAAAATCGATACCGTATGCTCCCATAAATGTGTTTTTTACACTTTGTTAAACAAGAAAGTTTTTGAAAAAAAATTACAGGGACATTCTAGTCAATAGTCTGTACTACTGATTAGGCATGCCTAGTGGCAGGTTGACTGGTCAACGTATTTATTCTGGCGAATTAGGTTTTGACACTTAGCTTCATGGTATTGGTTTGTTATGGCGTATTGTGATTGGTTGGGAATGTGGCCAACCACATGCTGCCACGTGGCTCAACCTGGGCCACGTGGCAGCATGGGAGGCAAAAAAAAATTGGATCAAGGTCCAAGCAGCAACAGCGGGGGTCGAATCTGTGACCTCATAGTCCAAAACACAAATATTTACCATTGCATCGTCGTATTGTTACTTAATATATTATATGTTCATTATGGTTTTGGTTGGATATGGTTTACGCAATGGGGGTTATGATTGGGGTCTAGCTCCAACCTTGGTCATCGCCTGGGTACGAAACCATGGATGGGAGGCTAGCCTCGCGCCTCCCAACCCCGCCCCCCCCCCCCCAACTAACCATACCATAACAATATCTGCCCGAAAGTCCCCAAACATCTGCATGTGAATGAACACCCCGACGGTTACGTTAACCACCAGGCCTTCAAACCAGCGGTCTGAAATGGCATCATGTGAACACTCCCTACAATTAGCACTAACCACCAGGGCTTCGCCCAGTAGTCTCCAAGCTGACGGTTACTAAAACATCGATGTGAACGCGTCATGTTAAGGGTTTGTTGCGCGGTTAGGAGAGGGGGATAACCCTGGGCACGTGGCCCCCCACATGACCATATTTTTCGACCCTAAGTTCTTATTGGAAAAATTAACGCGCCAACAAATTCTCCCAGAATTTGGGAAATATGGAGCTCTGTTAGCAAATTTGGGGGTGAAATTGTAGGATGGTGCCGAATTTGGAGGAATTTGTGGAGCGGTTAGTGCAAAAACTTTGGGAAGCCATAAATTACTCTGTTTTTGACCAAATTTGTTGCAAAAGGAGGCTACATAGGAATTTTTGGGCATTCTAGAGACATTGGAACATGTTTCAGAATTTTTTGAGCATTGAAAATATATGTAATCACAATTTTGGGCATAATAGAAGAGGATCAATCCACTGGAAGCTGGACCAAGGAGACGTAGCCCAGGAGGGGTGAACTCCTCCATTATGTGTTGTTGTGTTACTGTTTATGGTGATGTTCATGTATGTTATATGATTTTTTTCGACGTTTTATTTATGTTAATTTTCTCAAGAAATTCACATAAAAACACATAAAAAATCATGGTTAACTTACAATTTACCTCATAATCCTCAAACACTTTGTTTATATTCTGAATTGGAATTTAGCACAAAAAACACTAATTTTCCCATTCAAATCACTTGGTGGCATGCTTAAGACAAAAATTCAACTATTATGCAAAGTGGTGGATTTTTCTTTTTCGTTCCTGCCCCATTCTCGAGCATAACTAATTCGAAATCGTTTCCCAGCATTTAGGATTCCAATCTCTCACACAATAACCTTTAATATATTTCCAAGAACAATTCTACACTATAATTTTCCTTTCTTTTATTAATCAAACATAATATCTACATTTTCATAACATTTACTTGTACCACTTGAATTTTCAATCACATGTCCAATATAAAAGTCATAAATATAAATTTACCAGGGGTATCACACACTTGACCCTTGGTAGATATGGAGTTCAGATGGAGCTAGGTTGGCTGGGAGGTATTTTAGTTTTTTAATCCTATATTGAAATATTTTTAAAAGGTTTAAGAATTATACATCTTTCTAAAACTATAAAGTGAAAAAATATATATTTTTTCACTTTTAATTATTTAATATGATTAAAGTTGATATAAAATTATGTTACTTAACAAGTACATCTAAATATTTTGTTTATGTCTAAGACTAAGAGTGAAATATTTTTAACACATATCCTTCATACCAAGTTGCAATACTAAGAACCAACCCAATGAACAAAATGACATTGAGATTATTGATATTTTATAATGCTTGACCAAATCTGTATATTCATTTTTGTTTATTATTATACTTGATATTATAATTTTTTTATTTAGAAAATATTTTATTTTCATTTTAAAAGGGATGTGTCTCAACTAGAGGATAATGATGGGAGTAATTGCACATATATCATATTAAACTGTAGAATTCACTTGTAAATGCAACAATCAACTGAGAAAGAATACTGAAAATGATATTATTGATATTCTATAATGCTTTTCACTAGAACTAACCAAATATGAATATTTGTTTTTGTGTTTTTATTATACTCGAGATTATTTTTTTATGTAAAAAATATTTTCTATCCATTTTAAAAGGGATAGATGTAAACTTGAGGTTGAGCACGAAAGGAATTACATATCACCCTTATACTAGACTGTAGAATGTGCCTCTCAGTGCAATAACTATTTTTACTTACTATTCTTAATCAACAATTTGAAAAAGGAAAAATCATCGAATGTTATTGCTTCTGTAATGTACCCAATTCGGGACAGCTAGCTAGGCATGACTGGAAAATGCAATTTCAAGTAATGGCAGCTGCAGGAATTGAAACCAAGACCTAGATCCCTTAGAATAATGTGTCTAAGTGCTGAATCCAAGAAGAGGCTCCAAAGAAATCCCTCTAGAGTGATTAAAAAAATCTCCCACTACTAGATGTCCTCATAAAGTTCCCGATGAGGGTCTGCAACAATTATTGAACAAGAAATGGAGAGACAGTGTTATTCTATAGCTGTAAACACATGAAGAGATGTATAGCCAACAAATAACACATGAAGAGATGTATAGACAACAAATATATTATATAGCAGAAAATGTATACAATGTGTGGAGGAATCAATCACTCCGGCTAGGCAATGGAAGCCTCAATGTGAAATATACATGACAAATGGAGATACTACTGTATAAAAGAGAGCCCTGGCTAAAATAATGCAGTTTATAGGAGTTACTGCATAATAAAAAATGAGAATAGAATGATATGACAATATCAAATCAAAGAAATGAGTGGGAGAAAGCTCTCAACCCCTAAAAACACTAATACAATAATAATGCACAATCCTTATAAGGATTGGCTACAATACATGTATAAATGGAAAATCTGCAGAAATGTCGGAGTTGCTGGGCAGCAGCTACAACTCTAAAATACTGGAGATGGCTGAAGATGATGTGCAATCTGAAATAACCTCCTCCAACAGATCTATCAAGTGCAAGGCTGATCCCGGTATTGAAGATCTCCTCCTCCAAAATGGTGGTGCAACCCCTCACTGCAAGTGTGCACTTAAATAACATAGTCTTGAGGATGGACTGCACTATCTCTGATGGGAGATTTTGGCCTTAATGCCAAGATGTGAAAATCAGCTCTGAAATCCCTTTCACTAACCTCCTGGAGGAATAGGAACTCCCTCCTCTGAAAGATGAGCCAAAGAGAAGTGTTGTGGAACCCTCCACTACAATACCCCAGCAACACTGCGTTATACTTGAGCAGAAATAATGCAGTATATGAAGAATGGCTTCAGCCTTGAGTCGAGATGTGGAGAAGATGAAGTGCAATCCTCCAATAGGCCTCTCAAGAAGGAGAGGAAATCCTAATCAGGAATCCCTTGTGCTAAGCAGCACTGCAACTCAGCTGAACAACCGGAGTATGCAAAATAGCCTTCAGACTAAAATCATAAGCTCAAAGATATCTCACTATGGCTACCTCTTCCTCCTTTTATGCAAGTGAATGCCTCTTTGCCATGGAACCCACACATTAGGGTTTCTTCCACAAAGAATATTTCTCCCTCCAAAACTGTGTTGTCTTCCCAAGCAAGCTACACCTCTTAGGCAGCGTTGTTGGCTTGGTCAAACTTGACCTTGTCCTCATGTAAATTGCTCCTTTTCACACTGGAAGGTGCAAAATAAGCTGCTCCAATGATCATTTTCACATTATGAAGGATCCTATTCCTACTCATGGGCCTTTTACCCATTTTATTCACCTCCTAAGTGAAATTATCAAAAATTAATATACCAATTTGTTGCATACAAATTTTGGAGTATTACATCTTCTAGCAAAACTATGGAATGAGTGTGAAATTCCTGATGTTTCGAGTGGATGCTCCACTCATCTTCAAGAACAAATCAAGGGAAAAAAATCTTCATTTTTTCCCCAAACATGATTTTACCATCCACTCAAAATGTTATGTGTTTCACTCTCATTCCACAATTCTTCCATAAGAAAAAAAATCGATATGAATTTAGAATGTGAAATCCTACACTCCAAAAGGAAGAAAATCTTGGTTACTGAGAAAGAGGTGGGATATCATGTTCAAATTCCTTTTTATAAATAATTTTATTTTCCTAAACTTGTTTGATTGGATTCTATATCAAAGGATGAAACTGTCTAATCTAAGATGACTTGATTGGAGGGGATCCTCCTAAATCCTTTTTCATCTAATGATTTTTCTCCTCCTTGGTTGCTATTGGCATTGTAAACCCAATGACATACACCCCTCTACACCTTAATTCAAATTTCCTTCAAATATTTTGATTTCATGGAGAGTGGTCTCACCATGCTATTCATAAACCAATAGGTTACCATGGTTACAAGCCCAATATTATACACCCCTCTGCACATCAATTCAAATTTTCCTTCAAATATTTTTATTGCATGGAGAGAAGTCTCACCATGGCCTTAAAAACCCAATAGGTTTTAGTGGTCTTAAAATATTTACTAATCCTAATACCCTACATCTCCTCCATAATTTAGTCTGTTATTAAGTTTTCATTTTTCTACTTCACCTATTTCTAAATATTTTTTATTTGTTCTAACAACTCCACATTAATTTATTTGTTTTTTGCTTCACCTATTTTTCATTAGGGTAATTTTGAGGTAAAAAATGGGCTTCAACACAAAAAATGTACTAACAAAACAGAATTTAAAAGAACCAATAATATTCAAGATGATGATATCATCCTTAGGGGTAAATACTTTAGGAGGGAAAAGAGGACAACTATTTTTTTCTAATTGTATTTTATGCTTGCCTCCATACAACTTTGTTCAAATGTCAAGTGTAAGCACCTGTTGGAAGAAAAATTAAATTCTACACCCAACAATTATCCACTCTACATAGTTTTGAGACAACCCACACTGAATAAAATAAATTACATGAAAGAAAGATGTCATTTTCATGTATTTTGAATTTTTTCAACGTGGATCTGCTCAAAATTATGCATAGTACGTACTCATTGGTTGCACAAGTTAATTCTACATCTAACAAGTGCACACACGTTAAGTTGGAGTAAAGCAATAAGAAAATAAGGCAAACATACAATTAAAAAAAATATATTAATTTCTTTGTTTTCCTTTAAAATTTCATAACCCTTATTTTACTATTTTAAATATTATTTTATTATTTTCCTTAAGAGGCCCCATAATTATACCAATAGGCGAGAGATGGGGGGGGGGGGGGGGGGGGGCGCGGGGAATCAATATAATAAAATTTTGAACAATTAAATCATTCAAGCACAATAAATAATCAATCACATGGGAACATAGAACTCGGGATATACATGGAAAACCATCCCAGAGAAAAGCACAAAATGTCTTTTAATTAATTGTTGTTATGCAGATACCAACCTATTGTAACAAATTATGTAGGCACCCACCTACATGAGACACCTATCCCATTAAATTTGTAAACACCAACTTGCAAGAGACACTAATCCCCTCAAATTTTTGATCCAATCTATTTTGTAGAAATTTTCAGATCTTCATTCCTTACCAACATGTTCGTATTCACACTAAACTGCTCAGATGCCATTTTTTATCACATTTTCAAACTATATCTTTATAAGAACACTTGTTAATTATGCTCGTCCAGACTCCACGATCTCTAATATTATTATTTTACACTTTTCTTAAGCAAGTATATGTTCATTCTTTATTAAATGGCATACCTCTTAGAGATTTCACAACACAACTCTTTTATCTCTTTACATTGACATATCTCTCACACTACACACACCTAGTTCATGCAAACTTGAAACACTATATTTCTTTAACAGTGTGATTTATACATGTAATGGTGTTGTCTTTAATTTTATTTTGTCTTTCACTATAAGCCCTTTAATTCACCTATATAGTGTTATTTTCACATTTAGCTCCCTTTGTCCAACATCTTTGAAACATAGGATCTTGAGCCCTTTACCTCTTTGTGACCATGTCCTTTATTTAGAATTGAGATAGATGGAATCTTTATCCTCCATATCTAGCAAGTGAGATTCAATATTCTCCAATGTAAAACCTTATCCCTTAGCTATACCAAGAGAGCATGCGACCTGTTGAAGAATGTAACTAGGTTCGGTCTTCATAATTGTACTTGAGTCATAATGAAATATATTTATTAAAATAAAGAAAAAAATATTAGTAAATAAATTGACATATTAAAGAATGGATTTCATGCTTGGTTCAATTCTTTTTAGTTAAAGGTCTCCATTTTAGACCTATAGGGTTTATGTCAAGTGTCTTTGTCCATGTGATATTGTAAAGAACCCTTATTGGGAATTACTTGTCAAGAAAGGAAATTATTTTATGGTAAAATAGTTAATTTATGCCTCCTCCACCAAGTCGGTCTCAAAGAATATCAAGTTGGCATCAAGCAAGGTAATTCGACCTCACAAGAAGCCTATATATTGGAGAAAATCGACCTCATTTGTCATACACTCTCATCAAGTTTGATTTGTAGTAAATTACAATTGCTGGTTGCAGTAAAGGGTTTGAATTCCAAGAAAGAATAATCTAAGGGATAGCGAAGGAGAAGAAGTTAATTATTTTTTTATGGAATTTTATTTATCTCTCTATTATATAACATGTGTGAAGTATTGGAGTTTTTCCAAAAGGCTAAAATTATGTAGTTGTTGGGAAGGCCAAAATTCTGGTGTAGTTGAGCCGCAAATTCTACTACTAGATTGAAGTTCTACATTGTAGCTGCACTTTTAAGGGATGGAAATTACAAGGAGGAAGGGTTGACTTGGTGGAGGAGGAAGGTATATTGGTCTATGGTCTTGGTTTTCTCACAGTCATATGAATCTACTAAAGGAATATTTCTTGATTGGGTTTTCCCCTATATAGCATTTTTCCCTGGTTGTCTACCTACATCTAGTGTCCATGACATTCATGTTTTGTTTTTGATAATTTATTGATGGAAAAAATATAAAAGAACGACATAAGAAGTCAATAAGAACATAGTATATCACAAGTAATTATCAACATAATAAAATATTTCTATCTCTCTGATTTTCTAAGATGGGATCAGAGCTAAGGTGACGAAGGAGGAAAAAGGCAGTCTAAAGATATATTGAAAGGAGAATAAGTAGTCTTGGGAAGTTGAATAAGGGTTATCAACAAAGATGAATTATATAAGGGTATAAGCCTACTATCTTCAAGAAACATATCTAACTCATTGAAGGGAGAATACAAACTAGAAGGGGCCTATAACTAGAGGGCATGGAAAAAGAGGAAATATCTCATCCTCGAGAAGAATAATTTTTTGGATCTAGTTAGAGGAAATGTAAAGAATACTATAAACGAATCAAGTGAAGAAAAGAAATCAAAGTTCAAAGAATATGAAATATTACCTATGAACCTAATACTGGATGGAATAAAGGACAACCTCATTCCATATATATCCAACATAGATTATACTCAAGAAATGTATGAGGCTCTATCCAAATTATTCACAATCAAGTAAATTGGTCAAATTTCAAGCCTCAAGAATGAATTAAGAACTATGAAGATGCCGAAAGAAGATATTGTGGAATCCTTCTTTATAATAGTATATATAATTAGAGATGAAATTCAAGCAATAGATGAAATGGTACTAGAATAAGATCTCGTGATTACTTCCCTTCTAGGATTTCCAACATCATGGAGTGACTTTGCATCAGGAATCAATAGTTGGAAGGATACTCCAACATTCGAACAAATATGGAATGCGTGTAGTCAAGAAGAAGCCAAAATATCGATAGTATGAAATGAGGAGAATGAAGAAGAGTACATCTCAAATTCCTACTCTGCTCATCTCAAAGAAGAAGTTTGACCTATCAAAGATCGAATGTTACAATTTTCACAAGATGGGTCACAACAAAAGTCATTGTCGAGAGAGTCCAAGGAATAAGAAGAGAGATAGGGATATGTTAGCACAAGGAGTCACTCCTTGACTACAAAAGGAGTAAGCCTTACACATCATGGTTCATTTCAAATTTTTAAATGTTTGGAAAAGATTTTAAATGGTGGGATGGCTTCTCAAATGAGTTTGAAATGATTACTTTATCCTTTAAGACTTTCATGAATTTGGCAAGCTATGGAAATTACAAATTTTATGGGTAAATGAGTATTATAGGGAGTAGAGTGAAACAATGGAGAGGAGATGGATAGATGGTACCTATTCTAGGAAATAATCATATCTTAAATCAGTCACACAACTATAATTATGACTCTTTACATAAACTCTATTTATGTAAATTAAGCAACACTCAAAAAATAGATTTCATGCATAAAGTATCCCACAAATATTTTATAAAACCCTTAGTAACATGTTCTGCAACATACATATAATTTCTAGAAAACTGAAAAGAAGATAGTTACTATTAAATATTTTAACATCTCTCACTCATATTTTACTAGGTACTGCAACTTATAATTAGAATAAATCAACACATAAGAGAAAACACACCATACATTAGATGTTCTTGAAACAAAAAATCCTTCAACATGAATTACAGAAAGGCTTTTCTTTATTATAATGAGTCTTCTGTAAGATCAACATCCAACTCCTTTAACATGGTATTTACAAATGATATATATAAGAAGAGAGGCACTAACTCCACCTCTTCTAAAAACAAGGAAACATTAATCCTTCCATTACAACTGTAACAATACATTAGAATCTTATCCCATTTAAATCTAACTAAAAGAACAACTGTATAAGAAAGAAGAGAATGTTTTTTGAACTGAATTCCTAAATGCGATGTCTTGTTGCTTCTTTTTCTGCTATCTTATTTCTTCACGTTGCTGGTTCTTAAATTTCCATGTATTTTTATTAAATGCAACCTGCAATAATTTTTAATCTATAAAATATCTGGAACCTTCAACTTTCCCCATGCTGACAGATGTAAAAGAACTTTAGAAACCGATGTTGTTTGAAGTTCATGTAAAACCTCTAACTGCTTTTGAAATCTCACCTTTGTCTTTGAAGACGTGCTGATAGAAATGGTGAAGATGGTGGGTGTGGGTTTGATGCAGGAATAGAATTATAAGAGGAAACTACAGTAGTGGTGAATGAAATGAAAGAACGATAAATATGGAGGTTTAACAGGTTATGGAGGCGGATTAGAAGAGATATGTAATATTCCAAATTAGGAAAAACAAGAATATAGAACATATAACTGGAAATTGCAGTGAAATATCAACACATAAAATGAGAGTAGATAATGAAGCCATTATATTAGACATTATATCAGAAAATGTATAAAAAATCTTGAGGAAAAAAGACACCCAAGCTAGGAAAAAAAATCCTCTAAGAACCCAGCACATGAAACATGAAGAAGAATTGCTATATAAGAATGTCGGAGGCTAAGACAACGCATGTTTTGCTGGGGATAATTTTTGTTGTAAATGACAGTACATGGATCTACTGATATAGTGCTTAAAAAATGTCGGGATTAGAGATCTAGGCCTTCTAGCACAATGCCAATACAACCCAGAAAAGGTTTCCATAAATACACAGAATGCAAAAATACAAAATGCAGCCCTAGGGCTGAATAACGCTCTAAAACTGGATAACTGCGGGGAGGTGGCTGATATGATATAGAAATGGTTGATACACCTCCTCACTGACTTCCCAGATGAATGGCTGCTCTCCTCACTGAAAATCAAGGTCAAGAACTTGGGTACTTGACCCTCCACTGCAACTGCCCTATAAAATAACGTAATTTCTGAAGGAGACTATGCTATAGGTGATGGCTGCTACTTGGCTAGATAATGGATGGTGGAATAATTCTCAAAGAACCTCCTTAACAGCCTCCCGGATGAAGGGTTTCTCCCCTCACTAGAAAAAAATCTCAGAAACTGGGTCTATCAACCCTCCACTACTACTACCCTACAAAACAACACAATCCTAAAGGAGACTATGCCGTGGATAATGGCTAAAGCTTGGCCTGATTCTGGATAGTGGAAATGTAGCTCAAATAACCTCTCCTGAGTGGGCACTCGAAGTCCCCTGATGATGAGGGTGGGATTTCCATTAGGAAACACCCTTGTGCTAAAAACCACAACAAACTCTGCTAAACAGCTGAAGCGTGTAGAAAGTCATAAAAGACAAAAACATAAACAATAATCATAATTCCCTATATGGCTACCATCCCATTTCTTATATGCTTTGTGAGCCTCCTCACCCTTGGTCCCATACATTAAATATGATACTTTCATGGAGACTCCCTCCCACTAACACTGCGATGCCCCTTAATAACTCTCCCCACTACTTCCATACCAACGTTGTTGATTTGGTCAAAATTGACCCCATCCACATGCTTCAACATCTATTCACAACTAATAGTTCCTTATCCAGCTAATAAGAAGATCCACATTCACATTGGAGGTGGTTTTATTCCTACTAAGGAGATTTATGGGTCACCCTACCCACTTATTCATCTATCTAAATGAGAAAAGAAAAAATTAATATTCCAACTAGCTGAAAGCTAGTTAGGAATATTACAGTCCTCCCCTCCCAAATGTTACTTGTCCTCAAGCAACTGCAAGGATGAATGCTGCAAGATCTCTCATCCTTCCCTGGTGGCATCCACATCTGATAATCTCTTCCATTGAACCAAATGTTCTCCAATCAATCTGCCCCTTAGCTGCTCCTTACAAGTGTCCAAGTTATCCTTTGATGATAAAATAAAATGGCTCACATCATAAGGAAGTAGGATATCCATGGAGGCAACTATATGTTGTCTATTGTCCTCATTGAAGCATGGGACATGAAAAATGTTGGAGGTATTACTCCCAATGAACATCTCCAATCCATGTGTTATTCCTCCAAACATTCCAACAAAAATGATTAAAACATCATCAACATATGGAATAAAAATTAGAGATACAATGACTACCATGTGAAATACCATAGAGGGATAATAGTCCCTCAAGTGGAACCATCACAGTTCTACTCCTTGCTGCCTCAGAACACAATGTAGTGAGTAAATTCCTAGCCACTTTCTTGGAGCACATCCTCCTTCAGACCCTCCCATTAGAATCTCTCCCAAATGGCTTGATAGGTCCTAATGAAATCTTGGTGACCCGAAAGAAGTGAGTCATGTGTTGAATGTAAAATTTTTTCCTTGAGCTTAGAGTCTCTTGTCAAGAATACCTGATCCTGGTAATAGATGACTCCACCCATTACTTTATACCTCTCATATGTCACCTGCCCATCAAGCACTTCACATGTGAAGTGATTCTTGGAATAATCCATCAATAGTTGGGACTCCCAATATGGACCTATACTCAACGATGTCAGTTTTGTTGGCCTTTGTGATAAGGCACTTGTCACCTTACTACTCCCCTTTTTAACATGTTCAATTCAAAAGCCACATGTCGGAACACTGTTATCCTGCTTTTGTTGCCTCCCTTGCAGTTGATTCTGCTCAAGTAAGGGTTGAAGTTTATGGAGGTTAGTATTCACTTGGAATCTATTTCCCATCCAAAACTTCCTGAGTTTTTCCAATGTATGTATGAATGCCAAAAACCCTCTACCATAAATGGAAGATTCCTTCATATGTGGAAGTATATTCTGACTCTCAAAGGCTATGGAGTAGCCCCTTTTCACCATGATTATGTCATCATCCATTCCTGAAACATCTCCTCTCAGCGCAAGAGGCTTGGTGAGATTTGGTAATATTGATACTGGGAAAATATCCATATCCTCCTTGAGCCTACAAAGGACTCTCTGCGCTGTGCTAGACTCACCCAAGGGTCCCATCTTAGCCAGATCTATGAATGGTGAAACTTGTTGTGAGAACTCTTTAACCAACTCTCGGTCTGGGGGCCTTCCTGGTGGAATGCCTCCAAATAATACAATATCATGGTTCAGAGTCAACCACATATCTGAGTGGACTGATGTGTCCTTGCTCCCTCTGCGCAAATCAAACTCCATCTTATGTGCAAAGGCTACCTGAGGTGGATAAGTGTGCATTCCCCTGATCATATGATGCTTACCACTCTTCTTATCTACCCATTCCATTTGCAAAGTCTCTCAATATGTAGTGACTTTCCCCAATGTAATCAACCACTGCGCACCCAATATCACATTGGTGTCAGGAATGTTGACCACAAATAATTTATAAGTCAAAGTATATTTACCTAAGGTTACTCAAAATGCCAGAACATACTTCATACACTGCATGGTTCTAGCTCCTAGGACCAAAACTGAGAATCCCTCAAAATCAACAGTGGGTATTGCTCTCCTCTGTACTAACTGAGAACCAATAAAGTTGTGGGTAGCCAATAAAGTCACACAGCTATAATTATAACTCTTTACATAAACTCTGTTTATGTAAATTAAACAACGCTCAGAAAATAGATTTCATGCATAAAGTATCCCACAAATCTTTTATAAAACCCTTAGTAACATGTTTTGCAGCATACATATAATTTGCAGAAAACTGAAAAGAAGATATTTATTTTTAAATATTTTAACATTTTTCACTCATATTTTACTAGCTACTACAACTTATAATTATAATAAATTAACACATAAGAGAAAACACACCATACATTAGACTTTCTTAAAAAACAAAATCCTTCAACATGAATTACAGAAAGGCTTTTCTTTATTATAATGAGTCTTATGTAAGATCAACATCCAACTCCTTTAACATGGTATTTACAAATGATATATATAAGAAGAGAGGCACTAACTCCACTTCTTCTAGAAATAAGGAAACATTAATCCTTCCATTACAACTGTAACAATACATTAGAATCTGATCCCATTTAAATCTAACTGAAAGAACAATTGTATAAGAAAGAAGAGAATTTTTTTTGAACTGAATTCCTAAATGCATGTCTTGTTGCTTCTTTTTCTGCTATCTTATTTATTCACGTTCTTGGTTCTTAAATTTCCATGTATTTTTATTAAATGCAACCTGCAATAATTTCTAATCTCTAAAATATCTAGAACCTTCAACTTTCCCCATGCTGACAGATGTCAAATAACTTTAGAAACCAATGTTGTTTGAAGTTCATGTAAAACCTGTAACTGCTTCTAAAATCTCTCCTTTGTCTTTGAAGACGTGCTGATACAAATGGTGAAGATGGTGGGTGTGGGTTTGATGCAGGAATAGAATTATAAGAGGAAACTATAGTAGTGGTGAATGAAATGAAAGAGTGAGAAATATGGAGGTTTAACAAGTTATGGAGGCAGATTAGAAGAGATATGTAATATTTAAAATTAGGAAAAACAAGAATATAAAACATATAACTGGAAATTGCAGTGAAATATCAACACATAAAATGAGAGTAGATAATGAAGCCATTATATTAGACATTATAGCAGAAAATGTATACAAAATATTGAGGAAAAGAGACACTCAAGCTAGGAAAAACAAGCCTCTAAGAACCCAGTACATGAAACATGAAGAAGAACTGCTATTTAAGAATGTCGGAGGCTAAGACAACACAGGTTTTTCTGGGGATAATTGTTGCTGTAAATGAAATTACATGGATCTACTGATATAGTCCTTAGAAAATTTCGGGATCAGAGATCTAGGCCTTCTAGCACAATTCCAAGACAACCCATAAAAGGTTTCTGGAAATACACAGAATGCAAAAATACAAAATGTAGCCCTAGGGCTAAATAACGCTCTAAAACTGGATAACTATGGGGAGGTGTATGATATGATATAGAAATGGTTGATACCCCTCCTCACTGACTTCCCAAATGAATGGCTGCTCCCCTCACTAGAAAGCAAGGTCAAGAACTTGGGTACTTGACCCTCCACTGCAACTGCCCTATAAAATAACGTAGTTTCTGAAGGAAAATGTGATGTAGGTGACGACTGCTACTTGGCCAGATGATGGATGGTGGAAACATTTTCAAGGAACCTCCTTAATAGCCTCTCGGATGAAGGGTTTCTCCCCTCACTAGAAAAAAATATCAGAAACTGGGTCTATCAACCCTCTACTGCTACTACCCACAAAACAACACAATCCTGAAGGAGACTATGCTATGGATAATGGCTAAAGCTTGGCCTGATGCTGGATAGTGGAAATGTAGCTCAAAGAACCTCTCCTGAGTGGGCATTTTAAGTTCCCTGATGATGAGGATGAGATTTCCGCTAGGAAACACCCTTGTTCTAAACAACACAACAGACTTTGCTAAACAGCTGAAGCACGCAGAAAGTCATAAAAAACAAAAACAAAAACAATAATAAAAATTCCCTCTATGGCTAACATCCCCTTTATTATATCCTTTGTGAGCCTCCTCACCCTTGGTCCCACACATTAAATATGATACTCTCATGGAGACTCCCTCCCACTAACACTGCAATGCCCCTTAATAACTCTCCACTACTTCCATACCAACATTGTTGATTTGGTCAAACTTGACCCCGTCCACATGCTTCAACTTCTATTCACAACCAATAGTTCCTTATCTAGCTGATAAGAATATCCACATTCACATTGGAGGTGGTTTTATTCCTACTAAGGAGATTTATGGGTCTCCCTACCCACTTATTCATCTATCTAAATGAGAAAAGAAAAAATTAATATTCCAACTAGCTGAAAGCTAGTTAGGAATATTACAGTCCTCCCCTCCCAAATGTTGCTTGTCCTCAAGCAACTGCAAGGATGAATGTTGCAAGATCTCTCATCCTTCCCTGGTGGCATCCACATCCGATAAGCTCCTCCATTGAACCATATGTTCTCCAATCAATCTGCCGCTTAGTTGCTCCTCCCAAGTGTCCAAGCTAACCTTTGATGATAAAATAAAATTGATCACATCATAAGGAATTAGGATATCCATGGAGGAAACTATATGTTGTCTAATGTCCTCATTGAAGCATGGGACATGAAAAATGTTGGACATCTTACTCCCAATGAACATCTCCAATCCATGTGTTATTCCTCCAAACTTTACAAAAACAATGATTAAAACATCATAAACATATGGAATAAAAATTAGAGATACAATGACTGCCATGTGATACATAGTTCTGCTCCTTGCTGCCCTGGAACACAATGTAGTGAGTACTTCCCAGCCACTTTCTTTCTGCCCCTATCTGCTCATCTTCCTAGGGGTAGTAATTGATGTTTGGTTTCAACTGAGTACACCCCAAATAATATATCATATGCCCAAATTCTCCTAGGAAGTGGCCATCCCCATCACTGATTGTGGCTCAAAGAAGACCATGAAGTCTAAAGAGAGGCTTGCAATCTTATGGAGAAAATCATTTTAAATGAATGTAAAAGAAATGCAAATACTTTGTTAGTTGACCGAATAGTACAAAGATACAAACTTTACCATAAACTGTTGGCAAGTTGGTGAAGAGGTCCATAGATGATCTCTCCCATCTCTATACCGGAAAGGGAAGTGGTTGTAACAACCTTGCAGGGTGGTTTCTTTCCTCCTCATTCTTCAAGCAAACCATATATCTCCTGATATGATGGAGCACATCCTCCTTGAGACCCTCCCATTAAAATATCTCCCCAATGGCCTGATAGGTCCTAATGAAATCTTGGTGACCTGAAAGGAGTGAGTCATGTGCTGAATGAAGAATATTTTCCTTGAGCTTAGATTATTTTTCAAGAAGATCTGATCCTGGTAATGGATGACTCCACCCATCACTTTATACCTCTCATATGTCACCTGTCCATCAAGCACTTCACATGTGAAGTGATTCTTGGAATACTCCATCAATAGCTGGGACTCCCAATATGGATCTATATTCAACGATGTTAGCGTTCTTGGCCTTTGTGATAAGGCACTTGTCACCTTACTGCTCCCCTCTTTAACATGTTCAATTCCAAAGCCACATGCCGGAACACTGTTATCCTGCTTTTTTTGCCTCCCTTGCAGTTGCTTCTGCTCAATTAAGGGTTGAAGTTTATGGAGGTTAGTCTTCACTTGGAAGCTATTTCCCATCCAAAACTTCCTTATTTTTTCCAATGTATGTATGAATGCCAACAACCCTCTACCATATATGAAATATTCCTTCCTACGTGGAAGTATATTCTGACTCTCAAAGGCTATGGAGTAGCCCCTTTTCACCATGATTATGTCATCATCCATTCCTGAAACGTCTCCTCTCAGTGCAAGAGGCTTGGTGAGATTTTGTAATACCGATACTGGGAAAATATCCATATCCTCCTTGAGCCTACCAAGGAATCTCTGAGCTATGCTAGGCTCACCCAAGGCTCCATCTCAGCCAGATCTATGAATGGTGCAACTTGTTGTGAGAACTCTTTAACCAAATCCCATTCTGGGAGCCTTCCTGGTGGAATGCCTGCAAATAATACAATATCATGGTTCAGAGTCAACCACATATCTAAGTGGACTAATGTGTCCTTGCTCCCACTGCACAAATCAGGCTCAATCTTAAGTGAAAAGGCTACCTGAGGTGGATAAGTGTGCATGCCCAAGATAATCTAATGCTTGCCACTCTTCTTATCTACCCATTCCATTTGTAAAGTCTCCCAATCTGTGGTGAATTTCCCCAATGTAATCAACCACTATGCACCCAATATCACATTGGTGTTAAGAATTTCGACCAAGAATAAGTGATAAGTCAAAGTATATGTCCCTAAGGCTACTCACAATGCCAGAACATAGTTCATACACTGCATGGTTCTAGCTCATGGGACCAAAACTGAGAATCCCTCAAAATCATCAGTGGGTATTCATCTCCTCTGTACTAACTGAGAACTAATAAAGTTTTGGGTATCCCCATTGTCAATCAACAATGATACTCTATGATACTCTATGATCTCAGACTCTCAAAGTTATATACGTGGGTACTCCACGCAAAGATGCAAGGTCCCCTCCAACCGTAGAAAATGCCCCATTCCCACCTCCTAGTGCTAGTGGATCCTCCCCTGCTATCACAGCATTGTTATCTCCTTCTAGCTCCTCTTCTTCCTCCTCCTCGCTATTAGAGAATACCTCTATATAGTGTGCCTTCCCTTCATCACACCGATGCCCCGGTGCCCATGGTTCTTGGCATGTGAAACAAAGCTTCCTTCTCCTCACGTCTCTTCGGACATCATCACTAAGAGGCCCTTTGTTTTGGTTCTCCTTTGGAGGAATAACCTTCACAACTTTCCCCTTTGACTGAAAGGGTGGCCTTTGCTGAAATGGAGATCTTTCTCTTGGCAAAGCATCCTGTAAATCTCTAGCCCTCTCAATAACATCTTGGAGAGTAGTTGGTTTAGTAGATTTTACCAACCCATACAGAGTCTCTGCTAGCCCATCAATGAACATATAAACCCTCCTAGCTGCAGATAAAGCTGTAAGAATGACATAAAGTTTTATAAATTCAGAAATAAAGGTCTTTAGATCATTAGGGGAATTTTGAGGTCTAAAATGGGCCTCCTAAGGAAAATGTACAATCAAAATTCACTTTATTAGAACCAATCACATATTAGGAGATGGCATCATCCCCAATGGTTGAGGTGGCATTTCTTGAGTTAAAGATACTTACTTGTTACAATCTCAATGGTGGATAAAAATTCATGGTTAATCATGGTAGTGATAGAATTACTTTTAAAGTCATAAAGTAAAGTAATAATAATAAATGTCATTTCACACTCTATATTTTTTGAAATAAACAATGCATATCCCTACATAATCTTCATGAATTTACACATTTTCCAATAAATATTATATTTGTATATTTTCATATATTTATTTTTAAATTATATATTCATCTCATTTTATTTAATATTATCATTTCAAACTAATTATAAGTTAATATAATACATATATATTATACATATGAAATCAAGATAAATAAAAATGTAACCTTGTAATTTCATGATAAATCAAATCTATGAATATTATTATTATAATATTAATAATAATACAAACATATTAAAATTAAAGAAAAAAAGTATATTAGTTGTATCATGAAAAAATGTACATTAGTTTTGTATGTTAAAAAAAGGTATATTAGGCTCAACATAGTTTTAGGCAAAAAAAGTCTAAAATTTCAAGGTGCAATGCTGATATTTTGATGGCTTCCATATCTGGTATAGGGTTCATCTGGAAGTAGATATCTAGCTTCTCTACCCAAGTCTTCATTGTGCACTTGGATGGCCCATCAAAAGTGGGAAAAAAGAATCTACCCATAGTTCGTTGTAGATCATTGTTCTACATGAATCCTCCACTTCTATTATTATGTCGAGGTCTCCAGTTGTCCTTTATCTGACAAAACTCTTGAAAGTTCAGGTTATCTTTGAATCTCTGAGATTGAGACTCATACTCTAGAAAATATTCTTCAAGAGTCTGTTGTGAAACCAGCTCCAAAAAGAGAAGAAAAGAGATATCAACACCTTAGAAATAAGCCACTTCAAGGGGGAAACCTCAAATACATTACATGAATGAACAATTCTTGGATGATTCAAATTACAAAACCTCCTTTAGATATATAGGAGTCCATGGGGCCATAATGTAATCCTAGTAGGGCCACAATTTAATCCTAGCCGACCTAACAATAATAATTTAAGGGCACACTAATAACAATATGGGGGTTACAAGGGTACAATAATAACAATAAGGGGGTTACACTAACAACAATAAGGGACTATACTACTAATATAGGGACCTAACATGCCCCTCTCCTTCAAAAAAGTGTTGTCCTCAACGCTTGAGTAGCTCTGGGTGCTTCTGTATAAAATTCTCATCCTCCCATGTAGAATCTTCAGTGGGTAAGTTCTTCCACTTGATGAGATACTCTGAAATTGATCGATTCCGTAATTGTCGAGTTCTTGTTTCCATGACCGCTTCTGGTTCCAATATGATTTTTCCTTCCTCATCAAGTTCTGGCAATATTGTTTGAACTGGAAGATTTTCACCTATAACCTTCTTTAAGCATGAAACATGGAAATTGGATGCACTCGTGAAGAAGCAGGAAGCTCCAATTTGTATGCCATAGTACCAATATTTTGCAACACCTTGTAAGGACCATAGTACTTTGGCGATAATTATTATCCTTCTTAGCTTGCTTGAGGGACATTTGTTTGTATGGTTGTAGCCGTAAAAATACCCAGTCTCCTACATCAAAACTTCTCTCGCTGCGATGTTGATCTACCTGTTGTTTCATTCGATTTTGTGCCAAATTCAGGTTGTCCTTTAATAGTTGGAGAACTTCTTGTTGATGCTCGATGTGATCTTCCACTGCTTGAAACTTCAAATTTTCTCTTAAAGATGATGTGATGGATGGTGGATGATATCTATAAAGTGCCATAAATGGGGTCATTTTTGCTGCAGTATGGAAGGAAGTGTTATACCACCATTCAGCTAGAGGTAACCACTTGACCCATTGTGTTTGTTTATCAGATACAAAACAAAAAATATATCCTTCCAAACATTTATTTACTATCTCATTTTGACCATCGGATTGAGGATGATAATATGACCTATGAGCTAATTGAGTACCCAAACAAGAAAATAACTCCATCCGAAAATTTCCAGTAAAAATGGGATCTCTGTCGCTCACAATAACCCTTGGGTTTCCATGTAGCTTTTGAATTGTGTCCATAAATGTAGTAGCAACTATAATTTCTTTAAATGGATGAGATAATGCACAAAAGTGTGCATACTTGGTAAGTCTATCAACTACCACCATGATGAAACTCTTTCCTTCGAACTTAGGTAAACCTGTGATAAAATCCATTGAAATCTCCTCCCAACGTTGACTTGGAATGGATAAAGGTTGTAGAAGTCCCGGGGTCTTAATTGTCTCAACTTTATTCTGCTAGAAAACCAAACATTCCGCCACAAACTTTTGAATATCAGATTTAAGGCCATCCCAAAAAAATTCTTTCTTCACCCTATGGTAAGTTTTTAAAAATCCTGAGTGTCCTCCTAAAGGAGAAGTGTGCAATTCTAGAAGAATCTTTTGTTTTGGTTGGGAATTCTTACAAAGATATAAGCGATCTTTGTACCATAAGGAATCATTTTTCCAACTAAATGTATCAGATGTACTAGGATCTTGCTGCAACTTCTGAATGAGTGTCCATACATCTTTGTCCTTCTTCCATTCATCTCTTGCTTCGGTTATCCAATACGGTTGGATAATAGAAATGGCACAAAGCAATGCTTCCACCTCTTCATTCTTTCTTGAGAGTGCATCTGCAACAACATTAAGCTTTCCTTTTTTGTAGATTATTTCAAAGTCATAACCCAACATTTTTGTGACCCATTTTTGCTGCTCTTCTGAAGATAGTCTTTGTTCCAAAAAGTGTTTAAGACTATCATGATCAGTTTTTACCTTGAAGTGTCTTCCCATTAGGTAATTTCTCCATTTATTTAGTGCATGCAGTATTGCTAACATTTCCTTCTCATAAATAGGTTTCTGTAAATACTTATTTTGGTTTTTCGTGACTTTCAACAATAGGTCTTTTATGCCACATTAAAAAACACAATTCATTCTGACCTCATTCCCAATAAAGTTTTGTGGCGTACGGCATAGCTAAAGTAGTGCTAGAACCCTTTTCTCTTCTAAGATTTTTCAAAGCCTTGAATTGCATAAGATCACAATGACTTTCCTTCCATCTCATCTTCCCAACAAGTCCCACCCTATTCTCCCATAGTCATAGCCATCAATGCATCTGTATATTACTTTAAATCATACATTTCCTTTATGGATATGAGACTGCCATTCCTGCATCAAGCACAATTTTTTTTGAGTCTATACTTACCCTGCGTAGAATACCTTCATCTGTTGAATGTTCACCTCTTGTACTCCAAAGAAACATTTGGATGTTTATCATATAATTGTTTCTCTTGTAATAGTTTTAGCACCCTGTCAACATGTTGAACATGATCCTTCCAAGACCTGCTGTAGATTAGTATATCATCAAAAAATACTAGCACAAATTTTCTAAGGAAGGGTTTGAAAATGGAATTCATCAACCCTTGAAATGTAGAAGGTGCATTGGTAAGGCCAAAAGGCATTACCAAAAATTCATAATGACCCTCATGAGTTCGAAATGCTGTTTTTGGAATATCTTCAGTCTTCATTCTAATTTGATGATATCCTGAACGAAGATCCAACTTGGTAAAATAAATTGCTCCATGTGATTCATCCAATAATTCATCAATCACAGGAATGGGAAATTTATCTTTAATGGTGAGCTTATTGAGCTCCCTATAATCCGGACACATTCGCCATGATCCATCCTTCTTGTGTACCAATACTACAGGAGCAGAGAAAGAACTTTGACTAGGTTGAATTATACCCGCTTCTAACATTTCTGCAATCATACGTTCAATTTCGCTCTTTTGGACATAAGGATATCTATAAGGCCTGATGTTTGGAGGAACACTTCTTGGAATCAAATGAATAGCATGATCATGATCACGAATAGGTGGGAGTCCTTTTGAAGTTTCAAAAACCTTGGAATGATTGTCCAAGACTTTTTGGAGATCTGCAGAAATAGATGATTTTGATGTTGGAACTTCTAGTGAGAATAATTGTGCAATTATGTCTCGCTGTTCTTTATTTAGAAGCTTTTTCATGACATTAGAGCTTATTATATTTCTTGGCTTCCTTGCAATACCCCATAATTCGACTTCCTTTCCTTTTGAAAATTTTTTCAAGAAAAGTTCTTGAAAATTAAAAGCTATCGTCCCCAAAGATTGTAACCATTGTACTCCTAGTACAACATCAACACCTCCCATAGGAATGGAAATAATTGGACTATTAAATACATATTCCCCCATGGTTAGCTTGATATTATGGCATTTTCCAGAGCAATTTATAGTTCCTCCATTTGCAACCATCACTTGACATTCTGGTGCTGGGTATAGGAAACAATTCAATTCCTTGGCTACCTTACAATGAATAAAATTATGGGTGCTACCTGAATCAATCAACACTATTATCTTTTTCTTCTTGATATGTCCTTCTATCTTGAGAGTTTGAGGAGTGGTAATTCCTGCCAGTGCATTACATGATATGGTCGGATTCATTTCTTCTTCTTCTAGGGTTGGTTCCTGGTGTATATCCTCTTCTTATTCATTTTCTTCTTCCTCTTCACAATCTATGTAAAATAATTTCTTCTCAACATACTTATGACCTTTAGTGTATTTTCTATCACAACTGTAGCAAAGCCCTTTTGCTCTTTTTTCTTCCAATTGTTGTGGTGTCAACCTTGTGGGTTGTGGAAATCTAGGAGTAGCAACACTTCCATCTTTATAGAAGTGAGTGGTAGGCTTCCTTGTCACCATAATTTTACATTCAATTTTTCTTGCCAACCTGAATGCCTTCTCCAATGAATCAGGTTCCAAAACGCGAACTTCATGTTGGATGTTATCCTTTAAAGTACATATGAAGAGATCAATCGTGTGTTCCTCTGGAATATCAGTTACCCTTATATTCAATTTTTGGAAGTCCTCAATGTGCTCCCCCATTAAACCCTTTTGTTTGAGATTTATCAATTTGCTAAAGAAGGTGTTTCTCTTTGTATCCTCATAATGTGCTATCATTTCCTCCGTAAAAATGGACCAAGTGACAATTTTTTTACGGGAGAAAATCCATCGATACCATACAAATGTATTTTGTTCTAAATGTAAAGTTTCAATGCGTAACTTTTGTGTGTTTTGCAAATTATGGAGATAAAAATATTGCTCCATCTGTAGTATCCATGTTACAGGATCCTTTCCATCAAAATTGCTCATATCCATTTTTGGAATATGGTGGTTCTTCCCGCCAACATTAGATTTTATGAAATCATGATTCACATTTATTTTGATCTCATCATGAGTTTCCTATACTATATTTTCACCATTAGGAAACATTTCTTGTATCAAATTTGTCAAACCTTCCATGTCTGCTTTTAGATCATTCTTCATGTTTTCCATTTTCTCTTCCATGTCATCCATCTTATATTCCATGCCTGATTCCATGCGATCTATCTTAGATTTCATGCCATTATTCAAACCATAAATCTTAGATTCCACACCTTTCTTCAAACCATCCATCTTAGTTTCCACGCCTTTCATCAAAACTTCCATGTCATTTTTTGTTGCTCTTTATGAGAGCGAAATTTTTTGCACTTGCTCTTGTAATTTTGATATGTCATGTTTCCATTATTCGACTTCATGAGTCATAGTAGAGATTTCTAAAGGCTTAATGGGTGTTGGATTATTTTTAGGGGCCATTTTAGAATCCAATACTGATATCTATTCTACAATATGCCCTCAGAATCAATTCAACTTGATTCTTTAAACAAGACTTATGCAATTCGGAAAAAAAAATACACACCTTTTACTTGCTTTTGAGGAGCTCGATATTGAAATTGAATTATATCTATAATTTCAAATAATAAATATCTAAAATTCAGCCCTGTAGTAGCCCTCTGAAGCTTATTTCAAATGCCATGGGTCTGATCTGATTTGGATTCTTCAAGGAAAAGTTATGTCCAATCTCCCACAATGACCCAATTTTGGACTAGTTCAGTAGAGCGAACTTGTACGACTTGCCATGTGTCATTGTTTCCTCCTTTGTCTCTGAAATTGATAGACCAAACACTATAGTCTATGTAATTGCAGCCACTTTTTACAGCATTCCAATCCGATGCTGAGAGAGAGAGAGAGCTATGAATATTTTCCCACGATCACCTCTTTGAGATGAAATTCAGAAGCCTAAAAAAGCCCTAACTTCCACAGATCATATCTCTGAAAATTTTTTGAACCAATATCTGAAATTTTGCGACGATGTTCCTTAGGATTGCGGATTTGCACTCTAAAAATTTCAGCTTCTTAACCTTCGTAGAAAAAAAGGTATTACGAAAATACCACGATGACCGCTTTAGGTTAAATTCAGGAGCCTGCAAAACGACCTAACTTACACAGATCATATCTCCGAAAATATTGCGAACCAAGCTCCGAAATTTTGTGACGATGTTCCTCAGGAGTTTTTCTTCGCACTCTAAAAATTTCAGATTCTGAACCATCATAGAAAAAACTTTATAGCGAAAATTCCACGATGACCTGTTTGGAGCAGCGAAACCCTAGAATCTCAAAGCTCTGATACCAAATGTTGTGAAACCAACTCCAAAAAGAGAAGAAAAGAGATATCAACGCCTTAGAAATAAGCCACTTCGAGGGGGAAACCTCCAATACATTACATGAATGAACAATTCTTGGATGATTCAAATTACAAAACCTCCTTTCTATATATAGGAGTCCATGGGGCCATAATGTAATCCTAGTGGGGCCACAATATAATCCTAGCCGACCTAACAATAATAATTTAACGGCACAATAATAACAATATGGGGGTTACAAGGGTACAATAATAATAATAAGGGGGTTACAATAGCAACAATAACAGACTATACTAGTAATATAGGGACCTAATAGAGTCTCTTGTTCTTGGGGTCCTCCACCTCCATTTCCCACTGCTAGGAATGTAGGCATAGTGGAGCATTGGGAAACTTACTGCTTCATTGGTTGATCATACCAGTGATGTGAAATGTCAGAGCTTTCTTCATGTAGAAACCCTCTAGGGGATTCTTTATCTCTCTCGATCCCCATCTCCTTGATTTCTCAAGCAATATCCTGCATGGTTTGGAGAAGAATCTTGGGAAACTCCTTTTCATGATTCTCCCCTGATATTAGAGTTTAAAATTTGTCCTCTTTGTTGTCTGTATAGTCATATCTCTGGTTTCTATTAAGATACCACTTTTCCTTTCTATGAGAGGCTCTTCTTCTTCTGATGACATAGCTGTTGTACTACACAAGTTGAGCCAAGATTATGATTTGATACCACTGTAATATTCCAAATTAGGAAAAATAGGAATATAGAACATATAACTAGAAATTGTAGTGAAGTATCAACACATCAAATGAGAGAAGATCATGAAGCCATTATATTAGACATTATAGAAAAAAATGTGTACAAAATCTTGAGGAAAAAGGCACTCAAGCTAGGAAAAACAAGCCTCTAAGAACCCAGTACATGAAACATGAAGAAAAATTGTTATATAAAACTACCGGAGGCTAAGAAATCACAGTTTTTGTTGGGGATGTTGGCCCCCTTTAAAGTTTTGACAAGCAAACAGGGAGCTAAATTGTTTGTTGAGCCTTCAAGGAATGCATTTCCTCTGAAAACACATCATCCTTGAAGCCTCCCTGTGCCTTTGCCCTTTGATAAATCCCCACTGCTATTTACACAAGAAAATCCTCTCTGCTATGAAGAGAATTCCCAAAAAAGGCCTTTTCCCTCTTATTTCATCCCCGCTTAACCTCTATCTCTTCACCTTTTTCCCCTCTCTTTTTTCCTCCCTAAATCCTCTAAATCATCCTTTTCCCCTTCTAAGCCTCACAAATACCCTTTTTTTGGCCAAATAACCCCTTTTCCTCTCTACCGTTACCCCTTTTTTGGCCTTAAATTGCATTGAAAATAGGCCAAAAACCAATATTATTCATCTATTAGGCTAGCCCCATCGGCCCAGCCCCAAAACCACTTCCCCACATGACCCAGGTGCTAAAACCAAGCGCTAGCCCATAAAGCACTTATCGCAATCAGATAAATGGTCGGGAGCGCATTCATGTGTTAAAACAAAAGCTCTGATGTGATGACGCTTTGTTCTATTGGTCTTGGGAGTGCTATCCACCATCGATTCACCTTTAATCCGACGGCCAACGCAAGTCCGCTCCGATCGCAATCGCAGTTTTTAAACTATGCCGCCCGCTGCACCCCCCGATTGCGATTCATGATTGTAGTCTCCGCTGTCGATTTCTCGTTAATCTGACGGTAATCGCAGGTCCCATCGCGCCCCTCTTTCCCCTTGTTACCCCTCTGATCACATATCGACCGTCGATCTGATCTGCAGATCAACGGCCCACAAATCAGCCACCCCAGTGGTCCCCGTGGTTGATCACTATGCAAAACTGACAGTTTTGATCGCACCGCTTTTAGAAGTAAGGTTTTTTTTCCCATTCGGCAGAAATCAACGCCACAGGCTGACACGTGGCCTCAAGCTACTCTCCCTGGGCATTAAAGGCTGACTGCGGGCCCGACGGGATATGATCGTACGTCGTCCGATCTGAGGCTAGTTCATCGGATGACAATCACACCCCAAAGAAGCTCGGGGGATAAACCAAGGCGAAAAAGACCCCGTGCCCATAATCAATCGCCCTCTGATGCGATCGAAGCCGTCGATATCCTCCTGAGATCTGACAGTCTAGAATAGATCGCCCTCCGCCAATGACCGGGTCCCACTGCCTAAGGTCCATGTCATATTTTTTCATTGCATTTTCCCATTTCCTTTTTATTTCGCCCAACTTCCAAAGTCTTTCCCCTGTTCAACCTCCACCATTGATCATCGCCTCCAAACCTGATCGGATGGCCCTCGATGCATCGTTGGACTAAGCCTCCATCTGTCTAGTCTTCCACTATTTTTTCATTGTTCTTGCCTGATTCACCATTCCACTTCATTTTTCACCATTCCGCCACCATTCCATAGGCCTCTGAAGCATCCTTTCATATCTCCTTAGATTTCTTAATGAGTTTTTCTTATTGTTCAGGGTTGTCGCAGAGTGATTTAATCACTCTGTATTCCATGGTTGCAGCTGCTGTGGTTTAGAGCACAAAGAGGCCATTACAGCCGCGGACAATGTTAGAGCCTGGTATTGTAGGAAAATGTTTGGGAAGGCTTTGACAGGAAATATTTCATCAAAGTACAAGGTTCGACTCTGTAAAACCTCTCCAACATCATTTAAAGTTCCAATTTCGCAAACAGATACAGTCATGATGCGGAAAAGAGTATCACTAGAGAATTAAAGGATTCTAATGCCCATTATTAAAGGTTTTAAGCCTTAACCTAGTGTTTTAAAGAAAAATGTACCAGATTGAAGACCTCATGATTATCATAGAGGGCCTAATAAGGTCTAACGCATAGAAAACAATATCATCAGTGTCTCACATCGGCAGAAGTTTCCTCCGGAGAAAGTACACAGTACCCATACTGTCCTTATTCTACATTGTGTTCCTGAGAGGTTTTTCACCCTGACCACAGTCCTAATGCTACCAGAGCATTTGTTACATAGTATGGAAGACCTCATAACCTTTATCTTGCTTTTTTTTTATTCACCAGACTACTGCAGAGCACTACAGTCAGAGATCACATCAAGGACATACTTGGAGTAAATTGCAGCCTGTCGAAGACCACTCTTTCATCCAAAGAGTAATAAAGTTTAATTCTCATATATTAAAAACCGAATGGGCTTCAAACCACTACTCCTACTCTATTTTAATGTTTCATTTAGTGTTTCATCTACCTCCTTCGCCTCTCTTTCAGATATAAAAACTCATGAGAAAACATTGTAATGGTTGTTGATCGGATATCTGTGAACTGTAAGTTGTTTTTATTGAGACATAGTTCTCTGTGTAAAGTTGTAAGATAGGCTGAGGAAGATGTTTTCAGAATGAATATCAATACTGTTGGCAATATTGTACATGACTGGTGTTGCTCTTTAATATGACAAGCACATTTCTTTGGATCCTGATTTAAAACAACGGTGATGTTTTTCTTACTTTGACTTGGTTTTCCTTTGTAGTTCAACACATTTCATTTCTTCTGGCATGCATTAGAAATCTGGCATAGGATTTACCCTTGCTTGGTACCCTATTTTTCTTCTCTCCCTGCCTTCAATGTTTTCTGTTGTATGTGTTATCTGAGGATTGATTCAAGAAAATTTAACCAGTGTAGTAGCTAATATTTACTGCTAGCTGATGTATGAATTTATGAATCTGTTCTTAGATGTTATTGTTAGGCTTTAATTGAATGAATTGGGATACTGGGAGTTTATAACTCTGCCTCTGTCTCACTAGGATCCTTTTCAATTAATTTAACCTTTCTAAGTTCCCTTAAGCTGAAATGCCAAAGCATTGAGAGTTCAAAGTCTCTCTCTGATCTCAGGTTTTCACCTTTGTGTTTAAATCTTTAATGTTTCCTTGTCTGAAGAGTTAACCTTTTAGGTTTTGGATCACAGGTCGTCTAATGGTGTGTCCTGTCCCTGGATCTGATTCCTGAAGGGTCACCTTGGAGGTTTCCTTGCTTTCACCTTCTCTCTTGCCATTTCATGCCACACTATCATCTTTAAGATCCAATGCTTTAGATGACTAGCCCAACTGAAAGCCTGCATATTGAATAGCAAGTAAACCCTTTCCTGACTCCATTTTCCAATGGTCCCGATGTTCTCTGAGTTATCTCTCCTTTGCCTAAAATCCTCTTTGCTCATTCTTGTCTTATATTGAACCCTTCTTTCCTGATTCCCAACAACCAAAAAAAAATCAAACCAACAAATCTCGTGCCTATAACTAGCCTAATATCTGAACTTTCAAGCTTCAAAGACATAAAACCTTTGCCTGTATAGAGAGATCCCTCTCTGGACCTAGGAGGGCTAGATCCTGAGGTCTGAAAGTGGTTCTGATGTTGTCTCATCTTTTGGTATTGCCAAACTTGACAAAACATGGGAACCCCAACAGGGGATAGCTGTTGCTGTAAATGAAATTACATGGATCTACTGATATAGTTCTTATAAAATTTCGGGATCAGAGATCTAGGCCTTCTAGCACAATTCTAGGACAACCCAGAAAGGGTTTCTAGAATACACAAAGTGCAAAAATACAAAATGCATCCCTAGGGCTAGATAACATTCTACAACTGGATAACTAATGGTAGGTGGCTGATCTGATATAGAAAAGGTTGATACCCCTCCTCACTGACTTCCCAGATGAGGGGCTGCTCCCCTCACTAGAAAGCAAGGTCAAGAACTTGTGTACTTGACCCTCCACTGCAACTGTCCTGAAAAATAACACAATTTTGGAAGGAGACTGCACTGTAGGTGATTTTTTTTTCTTGGCTTGATGCCATATGGTGGAATAATGCTCAATGAATCTCATTTCTATCCTCCCAGATGAAGGGATGCTCCCCTCACTAGAAAACAAGCTCAAAAACTGGATCTATTAACCCTCCACTGCTACTGCCTTGCAAAACAACACAATCCTGAAGGACATTGCGCTGTGGATAATGGATGAAGCTTGACCTGATGCTAGATAGTGGAAATGGAGCTCAAAGAACCTCTCCTGAGTGGGAACTCGAAGTCCCCCGGGATGAGGGTGAGATTTCCGCTCGGAAACACCCTTGTGCTAAACAACACAACAGACTCTGCTAAACAGCTGAAGCATGAAAAAATTCATAAAATACCAAAACATAAACAATAATAGTAATTCCATATATGGTTGCCATCCCCTTACTTATATGCTTTGTGAGCATCCTCACCCTTGGTCCCACACATTAAATATGTTATTCTCATGGATACTCCCTCCCATTAACAGTGTGATGTCCCTAAATAACTCTCCACTACTTTGATACCAATGATGTTGATTTGGTAAAAATTGACCCCATCCACATGCTTCAACCTCTATTCACACCCAAGAGTGCTTTATCCAATTGATAAGATGTCCACATTCATATTGGAGGTGGTTTTATTCCCACTAAGAGATTTATGGGTCTCCCTACTCACTTATTCATCTATCTACATGAAAAAAGAAAAAATTAATATTCCAACTAGCTGAAAGATAATTAGGAATATTACAAGATAGTAGAGTTTTATTCATCATTAACGCTTTTCCTTTATAATCATAAAACCCCTTTCCCTTTAAAAAAAATAGCAAAAATATCTTTCGATTGGCGGAAAAAATATTTTGAATAGAATTAGCATGGAAGCGACATGGGGCAGAATGATAAGAGGAACACGTCGAATTTGGACCATCGAGAGAGATTATTAAATTAAAAAATGAGCGGGAGGGGAAGAACTTTTATACATATCTATCGTAGATCAGGGTCAAAAGGAAATTAAAAATAAGACATGAAAGGGAGGAAGTGGGAATATGGATTTGTGATGGGAGTGATGACGTGGCGGTGGAGGGATATACTAAGTGCATCAGGGAATGGAATCGGGATCGAAAATCACAATATTCGGATAATAGGGCATTGGAGGAGTGAATAGACTTTTCATTTTTCAATTTGAGAAATAGAAAATCTCGAAGTCAAACTTATCACATTTCTAAGGTCATAGGTCCATCGCAATTGCAATCGGGAGTAGTGAGACTTATCGCATTTCACAATTCAAAGTTTATCGCGAATCGAGGATTTGGAAATATCGCAATCGGGGACTAGGAAGGTTATCGCATATCAGGTATCAGAGGAGTCGAAGCAGGAAATGGAACGATTGGGGATTGAAAATGTGAAATGTGATAGCAGTTGATGACATGACATGGAGAGGTTCCCACTTTATTATCACAATCGGGTAAATGGGAAGGCGAGAGTGAATGCGGTATGTGAACTTTGCGAAATTTTGATGTGAAAAGGTAGGTGGGGCCCATTAAATGACTTTTAAAAGTGGATTAAGTGAAAACTTTGTTAAGTGAATGAATATGGTAAAATCCGCCCGAATCATAATATAAATAATTTTTAAAGTGTTTCGAATGTTATGAATATGATCAAATGGAACAATGGGTCCCACCAAATGTCACATCGAGAAGTTTGTAGGATTCAACTTTTAACATAAATGAAGTTTAAAACTTGTGATATGTTGATTACAATGAAAGGTAGGTGATCACAATATGGTTAAGTGCGGAAAGTAATATACATATAATATATGATATATTACAAAGGTTTGTTGTGTTAGGGGGGGAGCTACAGTAATACAAAATATTTGTGGTAAGGTTGTTTTGTGGGGGGCGGAGCTGCTATAAAAGTCCCAAAAGCATAACATATTTGGGTTTGGATGGTTTAAAAGGGAAAGATTTAAAAATGGGATTTTAGACTTGGGTTTTGTTTTAAAACAAAAAATAAAAATAAAAAGGAACTAATGACTTAGCAAAGAATTGTGCTAACATTGGCTCCACAGGGGATAGAGCTCTCCCTATGAGGCTCTAAGAATATTTTGCAGTTTCAGTGCCTTTTCGTTGGGCTATGGAGTCATAAGCTATATTTCAAACTTTTGAAACTTGTTTTGACATGAATGAAATACAGAAATCAAATTGCAATCTAAAACTGAAAAGAAATGCTCGAGTGGCGAGCTCATTCATCCTCCTACTTCTAATCAACTGAAAAATTTCCTAATCAAGTATAACTTGATTTCCAATGCAACTATAAAACAATTTGACCAGTAAAGAGAAACTCTTGCATGCAACTGTTTGAAAATATCCACAAGGGATAGAATATATGCAGCAAGAAACGAATTGGCAACATGTACTTATTACTATAAACCGCGTGTGTCATTTCAATTGCTAGTATATTGGAGACCCCTACTGAAAATGAATCCATCCAATCAACAACTGGATCATGAAACATATGAGGAATGCTTAGTTAATCCAAAAGACCAAACTGTTTTTTTTTTAAATCTGCTATGTCAATAAAACTGGGCTACTCTTGTCCTCCTTGCAACAACTCATTAATTGCATATGTTTCATTACATTTAAGGGCAACAAAACCTTCTTTAAGTTTTTTATTACTTTCTTGGAAAACAAACTCGTTAGAGGCAGTCAAACCAGCAGAACTAAATGGCAGCAATATATCAGGTTCCAAAGGAAGAACATCATGTTCATCGGATTCTTCATACTGAGTACTAGGAAGAATTGGATCCATATGAATCTGGTCTGGATCCATACCTTTTTCAAACTCTTCATAAACGTTTTCCATAACACTGCTAGAAGAATCTACTTTATCATTCTGAACATAACACTCGAATTCTTCATAGAAATTATCAAGAAACAACTCAGATGAATATAGTCCTTTACAATAATGATGAAAAATTTCCTGAAATTCCCTTAAAGAAGAAATAGTACCAGCAAGTAAGGACCGAAACCATTTGCGCGCATCTCCATCAAGGGAAAACACAAATATTTTCATGAGGACATCTTCATGAAACACATTCAGCAAGTGCATAAGCTCATTAAATGAAATCAGGTACTTAGCAGAATATTTGTCTTCATCTCCTCAAAATCTTAAAAGATGATGTTTCCATTCATCTATAGAAGGAACTAGATTATGAAAACCATGAACTGCCAAAAAATTCAAAGGATGAAACCTTTGAGCTAATATGGCATCAAAGGATTTCAACATTCTGAAACTATCGAGATGCCACTGCTTTCTTTGTCATGGAGTCACCAAGTGAAATGTCACAATCTTATTCAAGTCGGCAATTATTTTTCACCATCAAGAATTGATGATAAAAAATAAAGGAAAATACTTGGGAGAATACTTCGTTTCAAGGCCTTCATCTCCCTATCCCTAGTTCTATTTCTTCTAGGAGCCATAACTTCTCAATGGAGTCGCCAGCTGTAAAGAAATCTAAGAAGACAGTTAGAATTGTACACCTTAGAACCAGACTTATAACTTTGTTGTCCACCGAGGGATAAACTTCAATTCGCCTCCCTGGAAACAGTTCCAAATATCTTAGCGCAAAGATTCACTCCATGACTACAAAAGGAGTAAGCCTTACACGTCGTGGTTCATTTCAAGTTTTTAAAGGTTTTGAAAAGATTTTAAATGGTGGGATGGATTCTCAAATGAGTTTGAAATGATTACTTTATCCTTTAAGACTTTTATGCATTTGGCAAGTTGTGGCAACTACAAATTGTAAGGGTAAATGAGTAGTATAGGGAGTACAATGATACAATGGAGAGGAGATGGATAGCTGGTACCTATTCTAGGAAATAATCAGATCCTAAATTAGTCACACAACTATAATTATGACTCTTTACAAAAAATCTATTTCTGCAAAGTAAACAACACTCATAAAACAAATTTCATCCATAAAGTATCCAAAAAATCCTTTATGGAACCCTCACTAACATGTTCTGCAACATACATATAATTTGCAGAAAACTGAAAAGAAAATAATTTACTATTAAATATTTAAACAACTCTGACTCATATTTTACTAGCTACTGCAACTTATAATTAGAAAAAATTAACACAGAAGAGAAAACACACCATACATTAGATGTTCCTGAAACACAAAATCCTTCACCATGAATTTCAAAAAGGATTTTCTTTATTATAATGAGTCTTTCATAAGATCAACATCCAACTGCTTTCAAATGGTATTTACAAATGATATATATAATAAGAGAGGCACTAACTCCACCTCTTATAAAATAAGGAAAAATTAATCCTTCCATTACAAGTGTCATAATACATTAGAATCTTATCCCATTTAAATCTAACTAAAAGAAAAAATGTATAAGAAAGAAGAGAAGAATTTTTGAATTGAATTCCTAAATGCACTGTCTTGCTGCTTCTTTTTCTGTTATCTTATTTCTTAATGTTCCTGGTTCTTAAATTTCCATGTATTTTTATTAAGTGCAACTTGCAATAATTGTTGATCTCTGAAATATCTGGAACTTTCAAATTTCCCCATGTTGACAGATGTCAAAGAACTTTAGGAACCGATGTTGTTCAAACTTCTTGTAAAACCTGTAACTGATTCTAAAATCTTGCCTTTGTCTTTGAAGACTTGCTGATAAAAATGGTGATGATGGTGGGCACGGGTTTGATGCATGAATATAATTATAAGAAGAATTTGTGGTAGTGGGGAATGAAATGAAAGAGAGGGAAATATGGAGGTTTAATAGGTTATGGAGTTGGATTAGAAGAGATAGAAAAGTTTTATTCATCATTAACCCTTTTCCTTTATAATGATAAAACTCCTTTCCCTTTTAAAAAAAATAGCAAAAATATCTTTTGATTGGCAGAAATTTTTTTTTGAATAGAATTAACATGGAAGTGACATGGGGCGGAATGATAAGAGGACATGTCAAATGTGGGCCTTCAGGAGAGATTATTAAATAAACAAATGAGTTGGAGGGGAAAACCTTTTATACATATCTATCGCAGATCGAGGTCGGAAGGACTTTAAACATAAGACATGAAAGGGAGGAAGTGGGAATAATGATTTGCAATGGGAGTGATGATGTGGCAGTGCTGGGGTCTACTAATCAAATCGGGGAATGGAATCGGGATCACAAATCACAATATCGGTATAATAGGGCATTGGAGGAGTGAATAGACTTTGAGTTTTTCAATTTGTGAAACTGAAAATCAAGAAGTAAAACTTATCGCATTTCGGAGGTCATAGGTCCATCACAATCACAATAGGGAGTGGTGAGACTTATCACATTTTTCAAGTCAAAGTTTATCGCCCATTGGGGATTTAGAAATATCGCAATCGAGGACTGGGAAGGTTATCGCATATCAGGTATTGGGGAGTTGGAGCATGCAATGGAACGATTGGGGATTGAAAATGTGAAATGTGATAGCGATTTATGACATGACATGGAGAGGGTACCACTTTATTATCACAATAGGGTAAATGGGAAGGTAGAAGTGAATGCGGTAAGTGAAATTTGTGAAATTGCAATGCGAAAAGGTAGGTGGGGCCCATTAAATGAATTTTAAAATTGGATTAAGTAAAAACTTCGTTAAGTCAATGAATATGGTAAAATCCATCTGAATCATAATATAAAGGATTTTTAAATCATTTCGAATGTTATGAAGTAGATCAAAGGTAACAATGGGTCCCACCAAATGTCTAATAGGGAAGTTTGTAGGATTTAGCAATTTTAACATAAATGAAGTTTGAAACTTGCGATATGTTGATTGCAATGAAAGGTAAGGGGTAACAATATGGTTAAGTGCATAAAGTAATATACATATAATATATGATATATTACAAAGGCTTCTTGTGTAGGGGTGGACTTGTGGTAATACAAAAGATTTGTGGTAAGGTTGTTTTGTGGGGGGTGGAGCTACTATAAAAGTCATGAAACCATAACATATTTGGGTTTGGATGGTTTAAAAGGAAAATATTTAAAAATTGGATTTGAGACTCAAGTTTTATTTTAAAACAGAAAATAAAAATAAAAAGGAACTAATGACTTAGCAAAGAACTGTGCTAATAGGATCACACAAATATTTCCAATGAAGGTTCAACAAAGAAGAACAAGATAGAAGAATTCAAAGTCAAAGAACTATTTTATAAGGACTCTTAGGGACTCTATCCCTTACATATCCTTCTATTCTAAGTTTTGAATTGTTTTCCTTTATGTTTTGATTTCTACAACCTATAGGACTAACATGTCTTGGTAGAACATTTTTGAACTATTTTGATAAAGTTATAGGTATCCATCAATACTGGATTAAGAGGGAGCCCTCACCATTTTACCAAAGATAATTATCTTACTTCTTGTATTATCCTTTTATATTTGGTTTCTCCTCTTATCAAAATATGTTTGTACTACATGCTAATAAATTTTATTTTTTATTTTTTAGGAAATCTTGTTGAATGCTCAAGGGTTATGGACAAGACCTCGGAAGAAAAAGCACGTTAGAAGTTTTTTGCAAAGGAACCTCTTCAAGATTTGATGTACTACATGGTTTGATAAAGAAACAACTCAAAGATATGTCTTAGACCATAATTTTTTGTTCTCTTCATAATAAAGGTATATTCATTTCTTTTTATAATCTTCTTTACATTACTAACATCATTATGTCTAGGAATTTGAATATCGACGCTTAGTGTGATTAATCATTAGATTGAATCTACCCTCATTAAAATCATCATTTTTGTGGAACCCTAAGAGATTCTATGTAAAGCCTTAACCTAAGGGTGTGTCAATATTGAGTATGAACCCCTAGTCTTCCTAGGGTTATGTTGTAGGGAAAACCCAACACCCCCCCATTTTTGAATTATTTACTTCAATAATGGGGACCATTTTTATTAATTTTTCGCTAAGCATATTTTACAGTTTTCATTTAAGTTAATCATCTTACAATTTTACCATTTCTTCATTGTTTTTTCTATTTCCATTTTGGCTGTTTCATTGAATCCTATTTTTCACAAGCCTTCCAACGATACTTGTTTCACTTCATTTGGTCAATCGGTTGGTAAATGGCACTCCTTTGAAGTATGATCATTTGTGTTGCGTAGGTTAGAAAATGTACATAAAATGCACCAATATTTCAAATTTTGTAGTTAAAATAGTCATTCATTGTAAATATTAACTTTTAGTTCATTTTTACTATTTCTTTCATTTTTCACTAATGGTCCTATAAAATGACCGAGCTAAATTGTACAGTGGACTAAAACGCATTTCCAGATCTTGGTAACTTACTGTAATTTATTATTTTAAAATAAATTACCAAACCCAAAACTCCAAAATTGCAAAGTGGCTGTAGTCTAATTTGTAGGATAGTTAATCCCATGTGAGCCCCACTTCTAACCACATCCTCTCTTCCAAAAATCCTGATTTAAAAAATAAATAAATAAATAAAAGTACGATAGCGAAATTGCGATATCGCAATATGGCATATTGAAATTTTTTATTAAACACCTCAAGCTCGTCCCTTTAAAATGTGCGATGTGTGATTTTGGTTTCTGCGAGAGATTGTTTATTTTTAACATAATGTTTAAAATTGCTTATCCCTCCTAAATCCGTGACCTCACTCACCCTCCACCTCACTCACTCTGATGTCACTTTTCGTCCACCTCACCTCCACTCCTTATCTCCATTACTTCCTCACCTCTCCACCTACCTTATAACTCCATTCTCACGTGAATGTATTAAAAATTTTATATTTTAAATCTTTTTATATATAATATTATATTAATATTATAATTTTTTATATTAATTATAATTTTTATATGATACAATTATAATATTAATATAATAGTATTTTAATTAATCATTAAAATAATTTAATTATGTTAATATATAATTTGTAATTAATTAAATTTAATAATGTAGATGTAATTAATTAGTATTAATTAATTAAAAACTGTAATCTAATTTAGGATTAAAATTTAATTACAAATTTTGATTTTTAGCCCAAGCAACAGAAATTCTAGAATTTTGTCCATTTTTATATACCAACTTTGGAAGCTCATAAATGGAGTTTTACTTGGTTAAATGAGGCACGAGATGGCTCATTCGATATATAATATCATGGAGAACATTTATGAAGTGGTTTCATTTCCAGATTTGATCATTTATTGGGTCTAAAATTCAGCAGAAGATCAAGCTCCAATTTTTTTAACAAAACTAATTTTCTTAGTTTAATTTTCTGCATTTTCATTTTCCCACAACTTCTTCTTAGTGCAAATCCATTCGTCAATAATACCCTTGACCAATTATATCATCACGAGAATCAATAGAAAGCTTATATTTCATTTTCAATTATTTATTTAATTAAGTTTTGATTGTATTTATTTTTATTCCAGATTTGGCATTTTAATTTTATTTTTACATTTTAATTTTGTTTTGATTTGTTTTTTCAGAAAAAAATTGAAGAGATGAGAAGAAGAAAATATTAATCAATGATAAGGCTCCAGCAATTGAAAAATATGATTTTCAACCAATGAAAATTGATTAAGAAAAACCACTCTTCAACAACTTTCTAATGAAGAATTCTTTTGTAAATATTATAAATAGCAGATTGTAGAATGTAATAGGACTCCTCTTCTCTGGAATTCAGAAATTCTTGAAGGCACTATTGTATAAAGGATTTAGAGTTTTAGGGTAGATGAGAGAAAACTCATATCTGAGGATTATTGAGGATTTTTCCTTTGCATTTTGAATTTTGTATGGAGAACGAAGTTTTCACTACTGTAGCTCTTGTTTTAACAACATAAGTTCAAGCATTTTTAAGGATTGTTGGAGATTGGAGCTAGAGAAAGAATTCAATAAATTGGTATTTCTAATACTATTGTTTGAAATACTAGTTTCATTTAATGATAGCAGGATGTGTCATTTTATTCATATTTGTGCACTATTGTCAATATGAGTAATGCGTCTCAATTATATGTTATTATTTATCTTTGCTCTCATGGGTTGAATTTTGATTTCTGAGTATCTATTTACTTAGAAATATGTGGTTTTAATACTGATTTAACAATCAATATAATTTTGTAAAATACTTCCTAAATGGTGTTTGATTGATTATCCTAATTAATAAGTCTCTAAATAGAATGTGTTTCGGTATTCATAATGTCAGTTAATTGAACTGTTTTGTTAATTTGATATTCATTATAAGCCAGACATATTTAAATCTCAATTGTTTAAATACCTTGCTCTCGGTTGGGTTAGATCTATATTTGCCTAATTGAGATAGGATTAGGACAAATTTCCTTTTTGCTTGCATTTTAGAATAATTTTGCAAATAGATTTAATTCTACATTACTAGAAGTCATTTTCCCAAAGAGGAAAAGCTTTAGTTCTGGTTTTACTGAGCCCCAAATTAGCTTAGAAAAATGATCAGCTAGAAAAATAATCTGATGGCTCTTTCCCATTGGTAAATAAAAGTTATATTTTAATCCATTGGAGATTGAGAGAAGGTAACTGGACCTATTTAAACCAATAGGAGCCACCATTCCAAACATAAAAGGAGCTTCTTTAAGGTCCCGACTGGGTGGTCATCCTCCATGTTGTTATAGCGAGTTTCGAGACTTCAACATTTTGAAGCTAAAAGGAGGGCCCAAGACTTATTTTCCTTTGGAATCTTTGTATTCTAAAATTTTATTTTTATTACAATGTCTCCTCTAAAACTTCCAATTTGGAGTTTTATTTCTGGACGTGCATCTTCCAATACTCCACCAGAAATAGTAAGACTCTTGTCTCAGATAAATTTTAATGGTAAGAGAAATACTTCTACATTTAATGATGCTTTACAATTCATTCAAAAAAATTCAAATTATAATTTTCATGATATTGAAGAAGGTATTTTATGGAGGATTTTTACTCTTACATTCTTGGCAAAAGCCAGAAGTTGGTGTCAATAACTTCCAGTTTCCTCAATTCATAGTTGGTATCAATTTATTACAATGTTCCTTTGTAATTTTGACGGCTATGACTATGACCAAGTATGTGACGAAATTGAAGATCTATGAAAGTTTGAAAGTGAATCTTTAATTGATTTTATCATTAGATTTCATTTAAATTATTTAAAATTTAAAACTGAAGACAAACCTTCAAAAGATGAATTATTTTATTGGTTTGAACATATTTTCTCTCTTCCTCTCATTCATAATCCATGTGAAATTACTTCAATATTTGATCAATCTCCTTCCAATTTCATTAACATTATCGAAAATTCCAATATGTAGGTGCAAAAAAATCATGATGAAGTGGCCTCTATTATGTATGATCAATTCCTTCATTTAGTGCAAACTTCCTACAATATTGATAATGATCAAGGTGCACCTTCACATGTTAATGAATCTCAATCACAAAGCTTGGTAAATTTCACTATTAAACTGCAATAAGATACTAGCAAAACTCTTGAAGAAGATACCGCTTTGAAATCTGAAAATCAGTATGAGTTAGAATCAGAAAATCAGAGCATAATCCAGAAAATACACGCAGTGATTAAAGTTTCTAATAATACACAATCTATTGTAGACATTTCTGAATTCTTTTATGATAAGAAAATTTCAAATTCAGAACAACAAAGAAAAATTCTTCAAGAAAGCATAACTAGCCAAGTAAATGATCTTAAATCTGAAATTTGCAATGAAGAAAATACATGAGAGTTCTCAAATAGAGACATTTTCAAATGCATTGTTTCGGATTCATATTTTTCCCTTTATCCTAATAAATTTTCTAATAGAAATTTATCATCTCCTCACGTTAAATATATTCTATAAAAAAAATAAGCTTATCTAAATGAATTTTCGATTAGTTTTTATAAAGATAGAGAATTAATTATTGATCATTCTCATGGAATTAATGAATATGAGCTCAATATTCCTTCATGTTTTGATACATTGAATGAGATAGAAGGGAATTATAATTAATGTCTTGAGGTCATTTATGATAGCTACCTTGACATTGAGGATATTGATTTGTCTTCTTTACAATTGAATCCTCATGATTAAAGTCTAATCACATGTGAAAATGAAGAACAATCTAATTCAGAAATTGTTTTAAATAGTTCTCATTTTCAAACAATAAATCATATTCATGATTTCAACATTCAAGAAACCATTCCAATCTATGATTTATATGATGATCAAGCTCACATTCCTATTCATAGTCATAACCCTTTCTCGAATTCATAAATTGGTATCAGTAATCATTCCAATTTCATTATTCTACCCAATTATTGTGAAGAGGAAACTACTTTAAGTTAGCCCCAATTGTGGTGTAACAATAATTGTAACACTAATGTAAAATACGATTCAATTTCGTTATTAGTCCATCATTTATTTCTAAATTCATATTTATTTTATGTTTTTAGTCTTAGATTTTTGGATACTTTGTGTTTGCATATTGAGCAACTCAATATTGAATACTCAATTGACGCATTGCCTCAATGGAAAAATGAAGATTCAAATTATAATCACGAACATCATGAACTATTAATCATCCAATTTCAATTGATGTTTATTTCTTATCAATCACTTCTTTCTTCTCAAAAGCAGTGCCAACAAGAGAGTGTATTTTCACAATATGACCAGCAATGTAATTCAATTAATAATCTTTTGTTGGATCTATCAAATTCCATCCATTTTTCATAGATCCATTTGAAAGATGATTTGGAGACTTTTCCTTTAGAGAAGATTGGTAATAATCTTACATATGTACTTAACACTAACAAAATCATACATTCCATTGTTTCTGAAAGATCATTTCCACAATCTGGTATGCCATCCCCTCTTTTGAACCTCTTCCAACCAATAATGGAAATCCATCCAGATTTCTATGTTCGAATTGAAATTCAGCTGGAAGAGACATTTAAAGAGAAGGTGTTAGTGTCAGCCTTTGCAGCCTTCCTTCAGTGATCAAACATGCTATTACAAAGTGATTTTAAGGTGTCAAGGTCAAATTTTGTCATTTCAGTGAGTCTTCAAGTAAAATTTGGTCACTAGGTAGTAGGTCTAAGGTTTACTTTTACTCCTGTCAAAGTTGTCCAAAATTCGGTCCATGTCACCATTCAGCTGAGTGTACCATCATTCAGAGGGTTTTCATAATCATTTCAAGTTCCACTGGGTCATTTTACACCTTGTTCATGCTTCATTTGTGCCTAGGTAAGGTTCATTTCCCTCTCCTAGGGTTTTGAAGGTAATTTCTCTTGGATGGTCAAATCATCAGCCAAACTTGTATCCTGATGTTCATACACCTTCCCCTATCCTGAATTTACCTTATTAAACACTTCCCATCACTGAGATCCCCCAAATTCCTCATTTTTGCACAAACCCTAGTTTCTTGCTACAAGTTGGCAATTTTCTAGGCTAGGCCTGTGTTTTTCCCTTTTTTACCCCTTCCCCTCACTCAACATTTGAAATTCCACTTTCCCCTACTTCCTAACATCCCTCCCTACTTCCCAAAATTTTCTCAAGAATTTCTAAGCCCCTTATCCCCTTCATTTCGCTTCATTTCGACAAATCCCTTGTTCCACACATCGGGATAGGTTTTACTCCAATGATGTTTCTAAGCAAGAAAAGATGAATTTGGGACAATTGAGAGAGATTTTTGTCCAAAAATGGCCAAGGAAGAAAAAACTCCTTCAATTTTTACACAGGTGTCATGGTTTTATAGAAATGTCAAAAATACAGTTGCCTTAGGAGAATTGATGCACCTCTGAAGTGACCTTGGGAAAATCAAGATTTCTCCTAGCTTGGTTGGCCAAATGACTTTCTTGTTGAGTCAAATGATAACTAGCCAGGTAGAGCTTTCCAACGAGCTATCCTACGCTCAATTTGGACTCTGTGAAGGCCCTAAAAATCAGCTCCAAAGTGGCGCGACACATAGATATTTCAGGTGCGGCGCATTGGGAATTTTGGCCTAGTTTTCACTCAGTGACTTAGTTTTTCACCTATTTTTGGCCAGTTTGACTTTTTTATCTTCAAATGTGCAACTCTTGATGTAACTTGATGTAATTCCATGGTTTTTTATGTAAATTTGACTAATTTTCACTCATGTAAGTAGATTCATTCACCAAAAAGTGAATTGTAACTAAATGAATTAGTTTCCTATCATATAGAGGCAAGTTGTTTCATTGCATATTTTCCAATTCTTAGTTTATATATGGTTGGAACAGCTCCTATAATGGTGAGCTCGACCCCTAGACTCATGGGGATGAGTTAGGCTTGTCTATATCATGTAGTTCTTCAGTCATTTTCAGGGTTGGACACTTGGGATTGCTTGGAGCTTCATTGTACATTTCATCTCTGCAATTTTGGCAAAGGAATAGACCAGGGTTTGCAGCACTCTTTGGGATCCATGTGGCTCTATGTTTTGATGGTGTGTTTCTCTCTGTGATTGTAAGTTTACTAAAGTTTCATGTATATCATTTTCCTTCTTCTTTCTTCTCAAATTAAACAAACAAGTTATAAAGGTAGAATTCATTAGATTGACTTGCTCTGCCTTGAGTTTTGTTTAATTTTCCATGTTTTCATCTGTTTGAAGAGGATTCTTGAAAGCCTCTTTCCCTCTTCATCTCCTCACTGGTTTGAGCTATTCATTCAGTCAATCCAAAGCATCAAAACATTTGCCTTCCTTGCCCCATTCAGAACTCTGCAAAAACTAGGCCTCATCCCCGAACCCAAAATATGCCTTTCCCTTTGATCCAACAAAAACTTTCAAAATAAAATTCAACCTCTTTACATATATACCTAGCCTAAAATCAGCCTTTTTTCAAGTCATATCAAGCTTCACTGATCAATTCTTCGTTGAGATTGACAAGGAGAGAGCCCTCTCCTGATCTGGTAGGGCTAGCTAACAGATTAAGCGTGGTTTGATGTTACCCTAGACTCTGCCTTCCTTTAGCCTGAGGTATATTTAGGCAATAACAGAAGGTAATGGTGAATAAGCTAGTAAAAATAAATATACATTCTACTTTCAGTTTTTGTTTCCTTAGTTTAATTATATTTGTATTTTTGTTACTAATGTTTGACATGTACATAAATGCAAGAATTAAAATGAGAGAGTGGTTACATTGGAAGTATGATTATACCTAGCCATGTTTCCCTCATTAAGTTATAAATAGGAATATATTAATTTTATTTTATGTTTGCATTTATTTCATTATTTCAGATTTTCAATAAAGCAAGTAATGAATCTGATTTCTTTTGGGCATCCCCTTTCAATTGTGGAAAAGAATATTAGAGAATTTTAGTAGCTCTTGAATAATCAGATCATACATATTTTTGAACCCCGTTATTGTATTTTTATGTAAAAAATAACTACATAAATCATACATGAATAAATTCTAGAATTTTCTACAACTTAACAATTTTTTACTCAGTATTTCTGAAAAAGAGCTCACTTTCACCACTATTTTCCTCTGATATAAATTTGAGGTAGATGCAATTTTAAAATTCATTACTTACCATTTTAGATTAAAATAAGAAGGTGATGTTGAACATATGAAAATTTTGAGAAACTTTGGGAGAACTTGAAGCTTCATGTGGTCTTCATTCATTTGATTATGTAGATCTGAGATAAGCAAGCAACCGACACTTTTCTCAAATCTGCAACATGTTCAAGGAAGTATTTATGATTTCGTTTTAAATTTCAAGGCTATCTAATTTTTCTTATATTCATTAAAATCTTGATAAGTCCTAATAAATTGTTGGAAGAATCATATTAGATCATGATATTTCATAAATATCTTCAAAAGAAACTTATGATAAAATTACTTTTCGATCATATATTCCGATAGTTAATTAAATTATTAAAGGGTTATTTATTTAAAAGCAAAGTCAAATTAGTCGCTTTCTTTTTGAATTAAATACTTCAAGAAATCATCAACCACATATATGGCATGTCATAATATTGTAATTCGCATATCGGGGATTCTAAAATGAGCATACTCCAAATATCTTCGATCGCCCATTTTTCTCATTCCCTTCAATCTCCGATGAACCTTTCTGTTAGATATCACATCATCTGTATCACAATATGTTGTATCACAATATTTAATCATAGGAAGCTTTTACCATTTCCCGATAATAAACCTCCAATGCAAGTCTTCTGATATTCCTTCTCGCTCATTTTCTGATAAACGACTTCGCCAAAAAATTGTGATCTTCACACAACCTCGGACTCGATACGACATTTAAACTTAGTTCGTAAAGATATCACATTCATTGATAAATCACTATTTTGATAGGGGCATATGTTTAAAGGTTCCGACGTCCCAAATCCGATATGAAATTAATTCCATATAATTAAACTATCAGGTCTGTTCTTCATCGCACATCGGCGTATCATTGATATCATTTCTCATGCTAAAATATTCTGATTGTCGATTTCTTATAAAGTCCAAAGTTGGTCCCACCAATGAGCCACATCATCTATGTCATTCCCGCTATCGCAAGAATAATATCGATGTTTCCTTTTATTGAACAACTTCAATATTCTGATATGATTATTCTCTGATATCGCCATCATTCCATTGCAATTTATTGTCGCACATGTTCATATCACAACTTTTCCATCACAAAAATTATATCGCATAGCAAAACTTAAATGAAGCTTTGTCTTAATATATTCCAATGTGATAAACACCAAAATATACTTCTTTTTCATTGTCATTTAACTCTTATAGAAAATTCTCAATATCATATTGACAAAGGTGGAAGTTGCAGCTTTTAAGTTATGCATGGAAAATAATCTCACAATGCAAAACATTAGGCAAGGCACTGACCTATATGATGGTTAATCCATATTTTAATTTTCTTTTTATTCTGAATTTACCTCCATACTTATCATATAAACATTCAAAACCCCTTCATATATTGTTATATTATTATGGATTTTGAATCAATTTCAATATTTTGGGGTTGATATAAATTCAGAATGGAAGAAGGAAAAAGAACATTCATCGTTGCAATTCATAAGAAGCATATCTTCATCCTAATTTCTGATGGATTAGATTTATTTATGATTCCTTGAACATGAAATATTTATTTCTTTTTGTTTACTGTTTGTTTTACTTTAGATTTAATAAATAATGATTTTGGGTCAATCAAACTTTTTCATGCTTTTAATTCTAATTAAAGGAAGAATTTATCTTTTATTGGATAAAATAATACCTTTAAGGTAATATGAAATGAAATTCTCCATTGGTAAGTTTTATATGCCCACTTTCATTTATTTTCATTTCTTTACTTTTTTGTTTCAATTTAGTTTTTGCTGATATTGAACTCTACTTCTACAGGTCTTCATGAATCTTCAACACCTCTACTAGATCAGTTTTCGAAGTTCATTTTCTTTTACTCTTTGAGATTCTTGAAAGAAACAATAATGATCCTCATCGAATTAGCTAAATTGGGGAGTTTCTGGACCTCTAGCATGTATATTTAAGCATTATTTTTATTATAAAATAGTAAAGATGCTTTTATGCAGGTTTTGTATTGAAGAAGAAAAATTTGCAATGGATAGAGACTTCTCATTCAATTTATTATCTATCATCACTGCTATTCACCCTCTACATTTTGAGAGCCTCATTTTGTATAACTCTGCAAGATAAAAAAATTAAATCTCAACATAGGAATGAACATACTATTGGAATAGGGTCTCCTACAAGCTACGAAACTGGTCCATTTTGAATACTTTTGATTAGATTTAGTCTAGCGCAGGGGTTTTGGGGTGGTTCAAAGCCCCGAAATAATTGTAATGGGTAAAAGGGTAAACCAAGGGTCCAAAAACCATGGTTTGCGGACCATAGAAAATTCTAGGCTAGATTATTATAAATAGAGGATCATTTTGTATTGTAAGGCAGAGAAGAATGAAGAGCTATTGGTGCGAATTGCGGTTTAAGCTATCTGTTTGGGTTTTGGGGAAATGACTCCTTCTGGCTGTGTGCATGGAGATCCAAGTCCAGCTGTGTGTGGAACCTGCTGCTGTGTGCGCAGGTTGGGAAGGGAATTGTAAGAAGGAATTGATGAATGAATGAATAATAAATATTGATAGAGAACTGAATCTATGAGTATTATTTGTATGAATCGTTGGTAATTATTTCATTGTGCATTTTCTGTATTTAAGCTGCGAAGATCTGTGCAAGTGGATTCTCTATATCTGGATCTGTCTGTTCTGTTTATGTAATGATGTGCTACTGTTATAAAAGCATATAACTATAGATCTAGCACACGTGGATGCAAATAGAGGCCTAATTGACCCTGCATAGAATAAGGTAATCTGGGAATTATAGGGCCTAGCACAGCTCTTCTTGTCTTACCCATCCTTTCTCAGGGTGCGGAAACCTGGTTCCAGCACCCACCCAAACTACTTCGGGTGAGACTTTGACCTGCGCAAGTGGGTCACTATCGAAAGGGCCAGTAGTATAGGGGTTTGTTGGCAAACCTTGCACACCGAACGTGGGTCAGGACCCCTCGAGCCAAAAAATGGTTCCGTTGCTAGGACCTGAGCATTTTGAGAAAGGGTTTTGGCACTAACAAGAAAATGCGGGAAACTTATCAAGAAGGAGACATGGCGGTGCACTTGAAATTACCTACCTTTAAAGGCACGGCCGATGAAGACATGGATCAATTCTGGTTTGTGGTAGACTCGGTATGGGTTGCGCAGGGCATGGTGAGCGATACTGTGAAAAAATCACAGCTATCCCTAGCCTTCGAAGTGAGAGCTTTGGACTAGTATATGGGGTACGTATCTCAAAATGGGGCCGCATCTATTCAAAACATTAAGGACGCCCTGAAACTACAGTTTCAGAAACCTAAATCCTACTCTCAGGTTGTAGAAGATATAAAAGATTTCAAGCAGGGAGCAACTGAGTCTGTGTGGGAAGCAGATCAACGCCTAAAAAAAGCTATCAGAGAAGAATAATTTCAGTATGATGACAAACAACTTACGGAATGGTTCATCACCATGCTACTCCCTCACCTACGCATACTTATGGGTCACCAAACTTTTGATTCACAAGATAAAGCTTTGGAAGCTACCATGAAACTAGAGGCTACGCCTAGGAAAGATGTTGCATTTGAGGTACAGCAGATCCAGGCGCAACTTGGGGCTATGCACCGGGAGATTCAGGATCTACAATGGGAAAAAGGAAGAGAGGCTGGCATGGAACTAGGGCAAACGCCAGGCCACCTACGAATACGAGAACCTAGTCCAGGGCACCCGGGATCAGGGGGGCCTAGCCTAGAACAATGGAGCTCAAGTGTGTCTACATTCTAGTATGGGGATAGCCGTATCGATGGGATGCACAATACCAACCACTACCCCTGCCCAGGAACTAACGTTTTGGAACCAAAACGATGTTGGTGCCAGTTTTTCCAGTCAGTTGGCCATGAGTAACAGGACTGCCGAATCCATAATTTAGTAATATACTGGAGAAAGTTGCCGAAAGTACAGTTAGACCCTACCTCACCCAAAACTCCCACGGGCAGGGATGACTCCCCCTCCCCAGGAGCTGAAGCGGAAGTGCAGGTCGGGGTCAGGGCTAGTTGATCTGCTATAACTGTGGAGGCACGGGGCACTTTGTGAAGGATTTCCTAGACCCCACATGAAAATACTATAGGTATTGTAGACAGTTGGACCATACGCTGGAAGATTATCTAGCCCTGAAAGCAAAGATACAAGAAAATTAGCTCCCATCTACGCAGAAGGTGCGAAGGGTCCAGACTGAGCTAAAAGGTAAGGACCCAAAGGTAAATGTGTTAATGCGCAGTGGATTGGTGACTAGGGGAGTTGAGGAGAAAGATGAAACTGAAACACTGATCCGTGGAGCAATTAGCAACCAAGAAGGGCTGGACCTAGACAAAGCAAGGGAAACGTTTATGGAATCTTGGAAGGACTTCCTAGAGAATAAAGTCTCTACGTCTGCACGCCCTAGGGATTTGAAGGTAGCTGAGGAGGTTAAACCTTTCCTACAGACATGTATGGGGCTGCTACACAACCCCCAGGTAGTATGGACTCTGCAGGATTTACTAGAGCGCTGCGCAACACACAATGCCCTATCACCCAACGTTAAGGATGTGCATAAGTTATAAAAGTATCAAAGACGCACTGGCAGGGAGATGCAGTTGATAGTCCATATCGGCAACTACGAGATGGATAGGGTTATTTTAGACCTCGCATCAGACACCAATGTATTACCTAAGAAAAATTGGCAACGCATGGGGGAACCAAAGCTGGAAGGGTCCACCATCCAGCTTTGAATGGCCAATCACCAAAAAATAGTACCCCTGGGGAGGATCTCTGGGATTATCATGGATGGCGCAGGAGTAAGAGTCTGGGCTGACTTTGAAGTCATTCAAATCGTCGAGGATGAGGACCCCTACCCTGCGCTACTAGGATTGGATTGCGCCATCGACATGGGCAGCATCATCAACTTAAAAAAATGAAGCATAGTATTTGAAAATAATGGCACAAGGGTAGTCATGCCATTAGACCCTGTAGAAGGTAAATGTTATACATAACCCATACCAAAGGGGGGAGATTTGGATTATATCTATAAGTTGATGGTGCAAAACGGGGATGACCTAACCCAGGATGTAGTACTGTGCTACGAGGGGGATATGGAGGGTTTTTCTAATCCCAGTGAGGAACTAGAAACTTGGAAGAACTGGTTAGGTGAGGCCTCTATGCTGCATTGTCTTCGCATCACAAAGGACTTCCTCTCTATGGTCCTAGAGGAAAGGACCTAGACGGAGCTAGGCTTGATCAACTGCTGCGAACCAACCCCAGGAGAGGGTCAGGCTGACCCACGACCAGGAAACAGGCTTCCTATGACAACTATAGGCTCGGTGGGTAGCAGCCCCATGCATCGAGCCATCTCTACAGTGACGAAGTAGCTAAGGGTCAGGCGGTATGTTTCGACAATAGCCCCCTTGGGGGCCTTAGTAGGACAGATGATAGGATTCTCTTGGTCTTGGGTCATGAGTTTCCTAGGACGCAAGCCTGTGTTTGGGGAGGACATGCAGCTGTCAGAAATAGGTAACCCTAGCAAGACAAGTACGTCAAGTTCACTAGGGACGCAAAAACTAGCCGTTGGAACAGTACCTATCGGTAAAAAAACAGAAGTTACCGTTGAAAAAAGCAGCTCTCGAGCCTCTAACAGGATGATTTATGTGAAATTTTTACCATTCCTTGGGGAACCCACCCTGAGTAAAGTGTCCCTCTCCACCACACATTTGGAAGTGCTTAAAAGGGGGCAGGATAGTACAGTTAGAGGTATTGTCTCATTTATACAACTGGCCTACCTCAAGCGTCTCAGGGAAGCATTTGAGAAACAATATTTGTCATAACCACAGTGTCCCTCCCATGTCTGGTCAACCTCCTCCATATGATAGTATTCACCCAGATCTAGGATTCATTTTTCGCACAAGGATGCCGGCTACTACCCCTGCCGAACCCTCAGCCTTGATCAAGCCTGATGTTGAAGAAGTCCTAGAGGTCGACCCTGAATTAAAAGAAGTTCCCCCCCACGATGGTCACAAGGAAAGGCAAGGAAAAATCACAAAGCTCGAGGAAAACCTCGAAAGTGGCAAGGAGGCCTCGAAGCTCCCCAAGACATGCCAGGCCCCCACCCTCAGAACAAGATGAACAAGAGGGTGCTCTGCCGACTAACCCGATCAATTGGTTACCCCCCTTTTTTCGGCCACGAAGGTCGTCTACACGAACGCCAAAAAACTTGGATGGATTGGTCACCTACCTGCAAACCCCCCTAACCCCAGGAGAGGTCCCCATCCTCAGTGATCCCTGCGGATGCCTCCATGAGGTCAAGTTCAATGATCACGATTTGGCGGACTATGAGACCCTCCCGGAATTGGCCCCTGCATTATACTTTGATACAATCTATAAGGATGATGGAGTCACGGTAGTACCTCAGCGTTGGGTATGTGGCTTGGCAGGATCCGGACTTCTAAATCTGCTCTGAATGTCCCACTTTGGCCATTAAAACATCACACATCGGTTGGCTCACCAGTTACTCATCCTCGTTCATGATGGTTGCTTATGGATTTGTGAGAGAGTCCCTATTGATGCTACGTTGATCCACAAGATTACAGGCCTCCCGATGCAAGGGACGCACCTGCTAGCATAGGTCGAAAATAAGTATGAAGCCGCTACCGTTGCGTTTGTCCGAGAGACCTATACGGTACAACAAAATCAGCGTGGGTTTGTGATCCAAACTATCAATGACTCTGCCACGCAGATGGGTACTCGGCTCTTAGCCTGCAAGCTAATGAGGAAGTGCCAAGTTGCGACTATCCTCGCCTATGTAATCCAGCTAGCCAAATAGTGCGCAAAGGGTTTTTTTTTCAACTGGGCTCAATACTTGTGCGAAGAATTTCTAGCTAATGTCCACGAATTCCAAGAGCAAGGGACATATTTCTTCTATTCATGGTTATTATTCCTAATAGCACTAGTCGCCTGGGACAAACCCGAGGAGTCAGTCCTTCCTGAGCTCCCTTATGGGATGTGCGAAGGCGCTTGGTATGCTCACTTATGGGACTTTAAGGATAAGCAGTGCATCAAGGATAACAATGTCTTTTGGATCCTCTTCTAGAGCAGTCTCACAGCCGTTATAAACTTTGGACTTCAGTTATCCCAGACAATATATGACAAATATAATAATGTTGCGGCATTCTAGATTACCATGCACCATGTCCGGATTCATAGCCTTGCCAATTAGACCTGGACAGAACTCCCTTATATGGTAGCCGATGAAGAAATTGACCTACTGATCTCGCTATGGCCCCCTGCCTAGAAAAAGGGCCTCAACGACACTCCTGGGGAGACCGTGGCGCCCCACCAGCAGACATCAGCGGCAGCCGAGCCCAGAAGTAACCTGCCGCAGTAACCCGTAGCAGCTCTGGCCCAGGTAGGCTCTGACAAAGCTACCACCCCTCCCCCAGGCACTAAGAGGACAGGGGAATCAACATCAAGACCAAAAAAGAAACAACAAGCCCATCACGCGCAATATGATGCGATAGTCACACTAACGGACGGTGACCTGGAACAGATCACAGACACAGTCACCATGGCTACGGAAAATAAGTGGGCATTTTTCGAGACCCAGTGGCAGGCCGGGGTCGATTCTCTCTAGGCCGAACTCCGCGCTCTCCATATAAAAATTGATACCCTCCCAACCAACATGGGCCAGGCACACCCCCTGTCAGTTTACAGTAGTTCAACGCCACTCGGGGAGGCTCGTCGTCTCTGGGATATCCATAATGGTGCCTTGGTAGGAACGCAGCCCTCGGCCACCACAAGAACTCAACTAGACCTGGCTAAGCTACCCAATGCAGCCTTACGCGGCCTTCATCACACCGTCTTTGAGGAGTTTTTCTCCCGTGATCAGAAAGTGCACCAACAACTTAGTACAGTTGAACACACCATTGCGCAGCAGGCTGCTGATCTGCTTCTGGCCGGGTCACAACAGGTGGAGCTTGAAACTGTGATCCACCAGCTCTGCATGTAGGTTGCCGATGAGATCCTGGTTGTGGATATGCCTCGGGATAAGGTGGAAAAACTGGTTGCTGCTCTGAAAGGATCTCGGATGGAAATACACACTGTCAAGGCATAGCTAGAGCAACAGATCTCTGACTTGCAGGCCAAACTACAGCCCAAAACACCCCCAAAAGTCTGTGCCCAGCGTATTGCCCTAGTCACCGATGCGACCACTATTATTTCGAGGCAAATTGCTCAAGGTACCTAGTTGCTGGAGTCATCCATCCAAATTTGGACTAGGGTCCAGCGCGATCCAGTCCTCCAACAAATCAATCAGGACTTACAGCAAAAGGAAGAAGTCTTCAAACAAATCAACGCTATGCTGCCTACTTTGGTGCCTGCCCAGCAATTGGCACGGTTAAAAACTAGCAATGATCTCCCGGATGAGATTGAGAAACTCTTGCATAAACAACACATCATGGCAGAATGTCTGAAGCCTTGGACTTCCACAACCCTCCGATTATCACAAGACATTGATGGGGCGACCAAGCGACTTAATTAGCTTTTTGAAAGCGTTACCTCGGCCACTGAAGGACCGCCCTCCCAGAAGTTGGTCAATCTTGCACAGAATGTTGTGGCCCAAAGTCAGGATGTACTCCCTCGACTCAGCAGTGCTCTTGATACCTTGCATGCGCAGATCGAGGCCACAGCACCACAGTGACTCGGGACAAGTCACAAGATTGTGTTGGGGGACTGTTGGAACATGGTCTCCTACAAGTTGCGAAACTGGTCCATTTTGAATACTTTTGATTGGATTTAGTCTAGCGCAAGGGTTTTTGGGTGGGTCAAAGCCCCGAAAGCATTGTAATGGGTAAAAGGGTAAAACATGGGTCTGAAAACCATGGTTTGCAGACCATAGAAAAGTCTAGACTAGATTATTATAAATAGAGGATAATTTTGTATTGTAAGGCAAAGAAGAATGAAGAGCTATTGATGTGAGTTATGGTTTAAGCTATCTGTTTGGGTTTTTGGGAAAGGATTCTTGTTGCTTGTGTGTGCGGAGATCTAAGTCCAGCTGTGTACAGACCTTGCTACTGTGTGTAGAGGTTGGGAAGGGAATTGTAAGAAGGAATTGATGAATGAACGAATAAGAAATATTGATAGAGAAATGAATCTATGAGTATTCTTTATGTGAATCGTTGGTAATTACTACATTGTCCATTTTCTATATTTAAGATGCGAAGATCTGTGCAAGTGTATTTTCTATATCTGGATATGTCTGTTCTGTTTATGTAATGTTGTGCTACTGTCATAAAAGCATATAAATATAGATTTAGCGCACGTGGATGTGAATAAAGGCCTAATTGACCCTACGCAGAACAAGGTAATCTAGGAATTACAGGGCCTAGCGCAGCTCTGCTTGCCTTACCCATCCTTTCTCAGGGTGCGGAAACCTTGTTCTAGCACCCACCCATACTACTTCGGGTGATACTTTGACCTGCGCAAGTGGGTCACTACCAAAAGGGCCAGTAGTATAGGGGTTTGTTGGCAAACCTTGCACACTGAACCTGGGTCAGGACCCCTCGAGCCAACACATACATATGCTTAATTTATTTTATAATCCTTTGTTGATAAATTATATAAGCGGTCTTGTTGGAGTTTATCTTTTAAATTTTGTTTTTCTTTTATTTTTTTCTTTTCTTCATTTTTATCTTTTCATTCGCTGACTTATTTTCTTACTTTAGTTTAGGAATTATTTTCCTTTTTCTTTCAGTTTTGATTTTATTTTGGTGACTTTGTCATGATTTATGTGGAAGGCCTTTTTCTTACCTTACAGTTGTTGACATACATGGGATATATTTTACTCTCTCCATTTAAGTGAATTCCATTTATCATTAAAGGCATTTCTTTATGGAACCATAAATCCATCTTGCTTTAAATATTTTTCATGGAGGAACACACATCCTTTCTAAGTAAATGTGTTACTTTTTCAAGGAACAAACCGATTTGAGTTTAACACAATGAATCTCTCCCACCCCTCCACATAAAAGCCTTTGATTGATAGTTCTTGGGAAAGAATTTGGAGTAAAAATTATAAAAGTATTATGTCCATTAAACATAAATCTCTATTACCATCCCACCTCCTTCACTCAAAAATATCATAAAATAAAATCTTGCAAATTCTCTTATCAAAAGGGTGATCAAAAGAGGAAGCGTGGGAAATGCAAGTAAACCTATCTGGGCTATGGACGCTCACTGGCAGCAGGACTAGGCTTATCTGGAATAAAGACAACTTCATCGGGGTACTGTTCAGGCTCGTTGGTAGCAAAGAGATGTTAGAGAAAATCATAAAATGGATATATAATTTATCAAAAAATCCTATCTCTACCTTCTTATATTTTACATATGAGGTAGTTTCAAAACATTTTTTTCCCAAATTTGGATTCATCACTTTACTCGAGTTTGTTTTAAGTACTTATATTTACAAACTCATATTACTTAATCTATTTATGTGAGACCTATGGAAATGTGTTACTGTTAGACGATTTTGTGATTTCTATTATTTTAAACATTTGGATAAATTATAATTCATTATTCTTAAATCAAAGATAACTGGTCCTTCTCCCATGTGTCGCCATTGTTGTAAGGAAAATGTAACACCCCCCCCCCCCCCATTTTTGAATTATTGACTTCAATAATGGGGACCCTTTTTATTAATTTTTGGCTAAGCATCTTTTATAGTTTTCATTTAAGTTAATTATCTTACAATTTTACCATTTTTTCAATTTTTTCAGTTTTCCATTTTGATTGTTTCATTGAAACCGATTTTTCACAAGCTTTCCAATGATACTTGTTTCACCTCATTTGGTCAATCGATTTGTAAATGGCACTCCATTTAAGTATGATCATTTGTGTCACCTCGGTTAGAAAATGTACATAAAATGTACCAATATTTCAAATTTTGTAGCTAAAATAGTCATCATTGTAAATATTAACTTTTAGTTCATTTTTACTATTTCTTTCATTTTTCACTAACGGTCCTATAAAATAACCCATCTAAATTGTACAGTGGACTAAAATGCATTTCAAGATCTTAGTAATTTACTGTAATTTATTATTTTGAAATAAATTACCAAACCTAAAACTCCAAAATTGCAAAGTGGTTGTAGTCTAATTTGTAGGATGGTTAATCTCAGGTGGGCCCACTTCTCACCACATCCTCTCTTCCAAAAATCCTGATTTAAAAGAAAAAAACCAAAATAAAAGTGCGATTGCGAAAGTATGATATCGCAATATTGCATATCGCAATTTCTCTTAAAGACCTCAAGATCGCCCCTTTAAAATGTGTAATGTGCGATTTTGGTTTATGCGAGGGGTTATTTGTTTTTAACATAATGTTCAAAACTCCTTATGTCTCCCGACTTCGCAACATCACTCACCCTCCACCTCACTCATCCTCATGTCACTTTTTGTCCACCTCACCTCCACTCCTTATCTCTCCACCTTATCCCTCCATTACTTCCTCACCTCTCCTCCTCCCTTATAACTCCATTCTCAAGTGAATGTATTAAAATTTTTATATTTTAAATCTTTTTATATATAATATTATAATTTTATATATTAATTATAAATTTTATATAATATAATTATAATATTAATATAATAATACTTTAATTAATCATTAAACTAATTTAATTCTCTTAATATATAGTTTGTAATTAGTTAAATTTAATAATGTAGATGCAATTAATTATTATTAATTAATTAAAATATGTAATCTAAATTAGGATTAGAATTTAATTAAAAAATTCTGATTTTTAGCCCAAGCAAGAGAAATTCTAGAATTTTGTCCATTTTTATATACCAAATGTGGAAGCTCATAAATGGAGATCTACTTGGCCAAATGAGGCCCATGATGGCTCATTTGAAGTTAAAATCATGGAGAACATTTCTGAAGTGGTTTCATTTCCAGTTTTTATCATTTATTGGGTTTAAAATTCAGTGGAAGATCAAGCTCCGAATTTTTTATCAAAACTAATTTTTTGCATTTTCATTTTCCCACAACTTCTTCTGAGTGCAGATCCATTCGTAAATGATATCTTTGACCAATTATATCATCACAAGAATCAATATAAAAGATTATATTTCCTTTTCAATTATTTATTTAATTAAGTTTTGATTGGATTTGTTTTTATTCAAGATTTGGCATTTTAATTTTATTTTTACATTCTAATTTTGTTTTGATTTGTTTTTTTAGGAAAACAATTGAAGAGATGAGAAAAAGAAAATGTTAATCAATTAGAAGGCTCCAGCAATCGAAAAATTTGATTTTGAACCAATGAAAATTGATTGAGAAAAACCACCCTTCAACAACTTTCTAATGAAGAATTCTTTTGTAAATATTATAAATAGCAGATTGTAGAATGTAATAGGATTATTGAGGATTTTTCCTTTGCATTCTGAATTATGTATGGAGAATGGAATTTGCACTATTACGACTCTTATTTTAACAGTAGAAGTTCAAGCATTTATAAGGACTATTGGAGACCGGAGCTAGAGAAATGAATTCAATAAATTGGTACTTCTAATACTATTATTTTAAATATTGGTTTCATTTTATGATAGCAGGAATGTCTCATTTTATTCATATTTGTGCACTATTGTCAATATGAGTAATGTGTCTCAATTATATGTTATTATTTATCTCCGCTCTTATGAGTTGAGTTATAATTTCTAAGTAACTATTTACTTATAAATCTATCTTTTTAATATTGATTTAACAATCAATATCATTTTTGTGAACTACTTCCTAAATGTTGTTTCATTGATTATCTTAGTTAAGAGGTCTCTAAGTAGAATGTGTTTTTGTATTCATAATGTCAGTTAATTGAGCTGTTTCGTTAATTTGATATTCATTATAAGCTAGACATATTTAAATCTCAATCATTTAAATATCTTGCTCTCGGTTGGGTTAGATCTATATCTGCCTAATTGAGATAGGATTAGGATAAATTTCCTTTTTTCTTGCATTTTAAAATAATTTTGCATTTAGATTTAATTCTACATTACTAGAAGCCCTCCTCCCAAAGAGGAAAATATTTAGTTGTGGTTTGGTTGAGCCCCAAATTAGCTTAGGGATCACTCTCTTACCTGATCAGCTAGAAAAATGATTTAATGGCTCTTTTTCATTGGTAGATAAAAGTTATATTTTAAGCCATTGGAGATTGAGAGAAGGTAACTGGACCTAGTTAAACCAGTCGGAGCCACCATTCCAAGAGGAAAATAAGTTTCTTTAAGGTCCCAACCGAGTGGTCATCCCTCATGTTGTTGCAATGAATTTCAAGGCTTCAACAAGTTATTGAGGAAATATAGAAAATATTATTCATTTGATGTTTAGGGTTTTGGTATAATGGAAATTCTAGTACTTTAGGGCTTTTTGTATTTAAGACCTAGGTCTTTAGGGTTTATGACCAAAACCCTTATAATATCTTTAGTAAGCTCCTCAAAATGAAACCTTAGGTGTAGATTTATCTATCTGACCGAAACCCTAGGCTAATCAAAATTGTCATATGTCTAACTTTAATGTATTGATATTTGTGTCTTGGGTTTACCTAATACATTTGATATGCTTGTGCATGATTATGAAATCCTAGATATGTATGCTAACATAATTATTGATGCTCATAGTTTTTGAATTCTAATATTTGTAACTAAGCCCTAATAAAAGTTTGATATTCTAGGATATGGTGATATTGTTTTCAATATGATGATAAAATCTAGGGTTTACAACAAACCCTAGTAAAAGTTGGCCAGATTATTCAAACCTTAGATTTTTCTATGATTGGTTTTGATTGTTGACATATAAATATTATTATCTTTAAGATGTATTCTAGGGTTTGCAATACATCATAGTAGATTCTATCATATCTCTAAAATTAATATTTAGGCCCTAGATATAATGAGACTAATATATTGATTGAGCCACTTTAAGTTTTAATGATGTGATCTAGGGCTTATAATAAAACCCTAGCTAGAAATTAAAGTATAGAAGTATGTGCCTCTTGTTGATTATGAATCTAACTAAGTTTAGGTCTTTCATATCTAAAATCTAATGTTTCCATTATTATGTGATTCTAATATAGTTAACTTCATATGTATTTGGTTGTACTTCCTATTAAAGTGTTACAAGTACATAATCTTCAAGATAAAGAAGATATTTGTATAAGCATGATGAGAAAAGCTATAATATCAAGATGAATTTTATAAGAAGGAATGAAGCCATGAAAGACTCTCTGATGTTACAAAAAGTAGTTAATCTCCCTAAGTTAAGAGGGAGCCTCTATAGAAGAAACCATATATCTCCCGAGTTGAGAGGGAAGGCATATCATGATAATCATGGTCAACAACCTAAAATAGAAATTAGAGAATGAATGCACTACAAAGTATTGAGGATATATTGGTATTGTTGAAGTAACGAAATACATAAAGCTTCTTGCTAGTTGCATATGAATAACTTGATATAAGTGACATCAGGATGATTGAATACCCCAAAGGTTTGTATTTACTTATATGTATTTGAAAGTTTGTTTTTAGATTGGGGTTATGTATGAACAGGTAAATATCTCCTCAAAAGGTCAAATTTTTGGAAGCATGTTTGGATTTGTAACTTAGTCTATAATCATGTGTGATTTATTTAATGTTACTGATCTAATTGATCGAGATATATTTTATGTTACTGATTTAAATAATCGGGAGTGTTGAGGCATCGTGTGTAATAAAAAATTCCTAGGAGGACATCTACATGTGTCTAATGTCTAGATCTAGAAGTAGGGAGGGTGGCATTGGTCATAGAGCTCTAACCTTGTATACGCACCTAGATCCTTGTGTTTATGGTTAGTAATTAAGCTTAATGGTACCTATAGTGGATGAAATATTTATTCCATGTTAGTCCCACCCAGATAGATTACCCTAGTCAGGAATCTAGTCCATGGAATTGAGTTTTCCATAAATTTTCGTAGTTCATTTGGAGATCTTTCATGTACCTCTATAGATATAGGCAATTATTAATACCTCCCTAGTTAAGAGGGAGTGTTGAATAATGTAAATAGGTTTGGTATTCATAAATGTACTTGAGTCATAATGAAATATATTTATCAAAACAAAGAAAAAGAAATTTTAATATTAAATAAATTGACTTATTAAAGCATGGGTTTCATTCTTGGGTCAATTGTTTTTAGGTCAAGGTCTACATTGTAGACATATAGGCTTTATTTCAAGTGTCCTTCTCCATGTAATGCTGTAAAAAACCCTTATTGGGACTTATTTGAAGGAAATAAAAGTCTTTTATTGTAAAATAGGTCATTTAGGCCTCCTCCACCAAGTCAGCCTCAAAGAATATCAAGTCAACCTCAAACGGGTTAATTACAAGAACCCTATATATTAGAGGAGATTGACCTCATATGTCATACACACTCATCAAGTTTGATTTGCAGTAAATTACAATAGTTGGTTGGAGTAAGGGGCTTGAATTCCAAAGAAGAAGAAGCAAAGTGCTAGTGAAGAAGAAGGTCATTATCTTGCTAGGGAAGTCAGTTTCTCTTTCTATTATCTCACATGTTCAAAGTATTAGAGTTTTTTTGGAAGGCCAAAATTCAATACTTTCTGGGAAGGCCGAAATTTTGGAGTAGTTGGGGCAAAAATTCGGTTGTTAGATCAAAGTTTTGCATTGTAGCTACACTTTGAAGGGCTGACATTTACAAGGAGTAAGGGATGACTTGGTCGAGGAGGAAGGTTTGTTTGTCTAGGGTATTGGTTGTCTCACTATCATATGAATATAATGAATGAAGAGTTCTTGACTGATTTTTCCCCTATATAAGGGGTTTTCACTGGTTTTCCACCTACATCTACTCTCCCTGATCTTCATGTTTTTTTTTTTTTTTTTCGCTAATTTCTTGATGGAAAAAAGATAAAATAAAGACATAAGAATTTAATAAGAACATATTAATATCACAATTAATTATCAACACAATAAAATATTTCATCCTCTTTGATTTTCTAACATTGATATCGTGGTCTTAACTTCATTCCAATGAATTTGGAGTTAGAGTCATTAATTGGTTGGGAACAAAGAATTAAAGAGAGAGGGGGCGGGTGAGGGGTGAATGAATAATTGTAAAATTTTTACCTATTTAAATATACTTTTTTTAGAAATTACAAATAATCACACAAAAATAATGTAATCACAATCGTACATAGTGATTTTAACCTAGAAACCCTTCCGAGATAAAATCCACCAATTTTTTTTTTTATTATGATGTAAATTCAAAGCACCAACTATGTTTACATCATTTCTTTCGCAAGCACCCACTTGTGGGAGGCCAAAAACCCCTCAAATTAGCAAGCACTGTCTTGCTTTAATGCACCAACCTCATATTTGTGCATGCATCGACTTGCTTCTACCTGTTAGATTTATTATTTCATAGAATTTTCAAACTCAGACCTCCAATAATGTTCTTTAGTTTTATTTCAATTTGATATCACTTCCCTTACACAACCATCTCTACTTCTACAATGTACATATGCCTGATCAGACTCTTTGTTCTTTTGCAAGCATAAACAGATGCAATGTGTAGCACAACTCTTCTGCAAAATTAACTCGCTATTTGATTCAGTTGTTCTTCATTTGCACTTATCTCCACACAGTTCACATTCACACTTTGGATGCATCACACTCTTCTTTACAGCACTGTGGTTTTTTTCTAGGACAGATTCCACATTGCTCAATAACAAAAGCTTCATTCAATTCTCACTAAACTCAATAAATGGCATCACTAAATTATGTATTGCTTAATGAAGTACTTCATCTATAATTCAGCTCCCATCCAACCTGTGAACTTTCGGTTCTATAATTTTGACACTCTGTTTTGAACTACAAAGTGTCAAATCTTATCTTTAATTCCTACCCACCATAGTCTCACCTAAAACCTTCTTATTTTGAGCTTATTTGTACCTTTATGCAAACTCCATCATTTAATTTCCTCTCAGCTAGTTTTTACATGTTCGCTCATATTCAGTTTCAGAACTTATCATTGTTGTGCTCGATCAAATTATCCCAAATGTCAAATTGTTGAACTAACACTTGTTTCGGGTCCCACTATCTAGTTTTTTTTTTAAATTCAGAAATTCTACAACACCATAAATCACCCACAAAAACAATCCACTAACAAACATCCCAATGTTATTCCACGTCATCTATTTACAACACTTCTCATGCCATGGTGGTTTCATCATGATACATGGTGATATCAAAATGATGCCACATGTCACATGGATTTGATCCACTTAGCCATCAAAAACTCCACATCTTCCTATTATGTCTCATTTTTCCATTGTGCCATGTCATCACTCAGTTTAGTTAATTCCACCTCACTATCCATGTCCTTATACAATTTTATCAACCTATCTGAAGAGGAAGGGATAAGTTCTTATCTTTTTCTTGTTTATTTGTTTAGGGTTGAATGCCTAGTTTATATTGGAACCTTAAAAAATCATGAAAGCTTAACCAGAGGTCCAAATTTGGGACTCTTATGCACATGCATCCTCACACAAAATGACAAACCTAAACATCCAAATAATTATGGTCTAGTTCAAAGTTACATCCTTTTGTCACCCAGTCTCATTTTTCTTCACAAATGACCCAAACCTACGAACTTCTTCGGCCAAGGCATACCACCTTACTTCAAAATTTTTTATCTTTTCAACCCTTGGGAGATCTTCTAAGTGTCATATAGTTGTAAAGGTCTCTCTGAGAGCTATCCATATTAGAAATTTATGGGGGCACCTAAATTGATCTTCTATGCATATTTTGTTTGCAACAAGCAAGCCTCTGAGCCATAAATACACCAGCCATAGTCGTAAAGATACTAAGGATTCATAATGTATCCTACTACTATGATGGCTCTCAACAAATGACCATACATACTAGCTTGATACTTCCCTTGACATCAATTACTGCACAATCAGTCTCCAATTCCAATATTTTTCACCAATCACTAATTCCAATCAATGATAACACTCTATTGAACATCATTAAGGTCACACTTTGAACACATCCAGATACATGGATACACATATTACTTTCCATGACCCTTTAGCTCTAGGTTCTAAAATATTAAGCACCCATGATCATATGTTATGACCTCAGTCTTAAATTTCTCTAATGAATCTGGAGTCTGTGTCATTCATTGAAGTCACCCTGTTATGCAGCCAACTCACAAAATAGAATAAAAGATGGATCAACGAATTAAAAATTAGCCTCCTCGAGGGTGAAACCTCCTTTACATTAAACAAAGAATAAATTGTTGGATTATTAAAATGAAAAAACCTCCTTTCTATATATAGGAGTCTGAGGGGTCATAATATAATAAGAGTCGACATAACAATAATATTGTAAGGGCATAACAATAACAATAGTGGGCTTCTATGCGGCACAATAATAAAAATATGGAGACTACATGGGTACAACAATAACAATAATGGGGGTATACTAACAATAAAAATAAGGAGATACAATAGTATTATGGGGACCTAACATTCCCTTCTCCTTCAAAAAATTGTTTTCCTCAATACTTGAATAGTTATGGATGCTTCTGTATAAAATTCTCATCCTCCCATGTGGAATCTTCAGCAAGTTCTTCCACTTGATGAGATACTCCGAAATTGATCGACTTCATAGGTGTTGATTTCTTGTTTCCGTGACTTCTTCCGGTTCCAATATGATTTTTCCTTCCTCATCAAGTTCTGGAAATATTGTTTGAACTAGGAGCTTGTCACCTATAACCTTCTTTAAGCATGAATCATGGAAAACTGGGTGCACTTGGGAAGAAGTAGGAAAATTAGGGGAATTTTTAGGTTTAAAATGGGCCTCCTAAAGAAATTATAAAATAATAGTGTAAATAATAAAATAAGATTAGATTACATCATTAAATTTTGGAGGGAAAAAAGAAAAAACCATTTTTTCAACTCTTATTTTCAACTTATCTCCCTATGGGTTTACTAAAATTTCAAGTGGAAACACTTGCTAGATGCAGAATGTTATTACCTATCCAAGGAGTACCCATGTTACATACTTTTGATGGACCTTGCTACAAGAAAAAATGAGAAATGCATGAAAAACGTGATTGCAATCACGCTTTTTCATGTATCTCTCATTTTTCGTGTAGCAGGGTCCGTCAAAATTATGCAACATGGGTGATCCTTGGATGATGAATTAAATTTTGCATCCAACGAGTACTCTTGCTCAAAATTTGAGTAAAACCTTAGGGAGATAAGTTGAAAATATGAGTTCAAAAAGTAGTTTTATTATTTTTTTATTTTTTTATCTTTTTGTTTTTTTACTCCAAAAATGGTGAATCATCCCCCATGGTTGACAACATCATATTGAATCTTATTTGTTCTTGTAAAGTTTATTTTGGTTGTACATTTTTCTTACGAGGCCCATTTTAGACCTCAAAATTCCCCTAATGGCTCCAATTTTCATGCCATAGTACCAATATTTTACAACTCCTTGTAAGGACCATAATACTTTGGTGATAATCTATTATCCTTCCTAGCTTGCTTGAGGGACATTTCTTTGTATGGTTGTAGCCGTGAAAATACCCAGTCTCCTACATCAAAGCTTCTTTCACTACGATGTTTATTTTTCTATTTTTTCATTTGATTCTGCTCCAAAGTGAGGTTATCCTTTAAGAGTTAGAAAACTTGTTGTTGACGCTCGTTGCGATCTTCCACTGCTTGAACCTTAGAATTTACTCTTAAATATGATGTGATGGATGATGGATGAAATCTATAAAGTGCCATAAATGGGGTCATTTTTTGTGCAGTTTGGAAGGAAGTGTTATACCACCATTCAGCCAGAGGTATCCACGTGACCCATTGTGTCTGTTTATCAAATACAAAGAAACAAAGATATTCTTCCAAACATTTGTTCACTATCTCATTTTTCCCATAAGATTGAGGATGATAAGATGAGCTATGAGCTAATTGAGTAACCAGACAAGAAAATAATTCTGTCCAAAAATTTCCTGTGAAAATTGGATCTCTGTTGCTTACAATAATATTTGGGTTTCCATGTAGCTTTGGAATTGTTTCCATAAATGCAGTAGCAATTGCACTCGCTTTAAATGGATGCGATAATGGACAAAAGTGTGCATACTTGGTAAGTCTATCAATTACCACCATGATGACACTCTTTCCTTTGGACTTGGGTAAACCTGTGATTAAATCCATTGAAACATTCTCCCAACATTGACTTGGAATGGATAAAGATTGTAATAGACCCAGGGTCTTAATTGTCTCAAATTTATTTAGTTGGAAACTAAGCATTCCGCCACAAAATTTTGAATATCAATTTAATGCCATCCCAAAAAAATTCCTTCTTAACCTTGTGGTAAGTTCTAAAAAAGGCTGAGTTCCCTCCTAAGGGAGAGGTGTGCAATTCCAAAAGAATATTTTGTTTGATTTGGGAATTATTACAAATATATAAGCGATCTTTGTACCATAATGAATCATTTTTCCATCTAAATTTATCAGATGTAATAGGATCTTGCTGCAACTTTTGAATGAGTGCCCACACCTCTTCTTCATTCTTCCATTCATCCCTTGCTTCGGTTATCCAATCTGGTTGGATAATAGAAATGGCAGAAAGCAATGCTTCCACATCCTCATCCTTTCTTAAGAGTGCATCTGCAACAAAATTTTTCTTCCCTTTTTTGTTGATGATTTCAAAGTCATAACCCAACATATTTGTGACCCATTTTTTCTGCTCTTCTAAGCATAATATTTTTTCTAAATCTTATTTAATACTATCATGATACATTTTTTCCTTGAATTATCTTCCGATTATGTAAGGTCGCCATTGCTTAAGTGCATGTAGTATTGCCAACATTTCCTTCTCATAAAAGGCTTTCTAAATACTTTCCTTTGATTGGATGACTTTCAAAAGCAACGGGTATTCCTTCTTACATTAAATAATCACCAATTCCATTTCCTAAGGCATCACATTCCATAATAAAGGTTTTTGTGAAGTCTGGATTAGCTAAAACCGGTGCTTGTCACATTGCCTCTTTAAGATGTTCAAATTACTTAGTTGCTTCTGGAGTCCAAGAAAATTCATATTTCTTCAGTAATGTTGTTAGAGGTGTTTCTATTCTCCCATAATTATTTAAAAAATTGTGATAATACCCTGTCAACCCAAGAAATCCTCACAGATGCTTTATGGTGGTGGGGATTTTCCATTCCTTAATGGATTTAATTTTGTTAGGGTCTACCTTAACACCCTCATGAGATGAACCAGATATTGAACCTCATGTACTCCAAAGAAAAATTTGGAGGTTTTTGCATACAATTTTTTCTCCTCCAATAGTTTGAGTACCCTGTCAACATGTTGAACATGATCCTTCCAAGACTTGTTGTAGATTAGTATATCATCAAAAAAAAATAACACAAATTTTCCTAGGAAGGGTTTGAAAATGGAATTCATCAAACCTTGAAAAGTAGAAGGTGCATTGGTAAAGCAAAAATGAATTACCAAAAAATAATAATGACCCTCATGAGTTCTAAATTTTGTTTTTGGAATGTATTTAGTCGTCCTTCTTATTTGACGATATCCTGAATGAAGATCCAACTTGGTGAAGTAAATTTCTCCATGTAATTCATCGAATAATTCATCAATGATAGGAATGGGACATTTATCTTTAATAGTGAGCTTGTTGAGCTCCATATAATCTAGACACATGCACCATGATCCATCCTTCCTATGCACCAATACTACTAGAGCAGATAAATAACTTTGACTAGGTTGAATTATATCGGCCTCTAGCATTTTTGCAACCATAAGTTCAATCTCACTCTTTTGGGCATAAGGATATCTGTAAGGCTTGATGATTGGAGGAAAAAATTCTAGAATCAATTGAATATCACAATCATGATCATGAATATTTGGGAGGCCTTTGGGCGTCTCAAACACCTTGGAATGATTTTCCAATAATTTTTTGGATATCTAGAGAAATATACGATTTCGATGTTTGAACCTCTAGTGAGCATAATTGTGCAATCACGCCTCGTTGCTCTTTCTTCATAAGCTTTGTCATGACATTAGAGTTGAGTATATTTCATGGTTTCCATGTGATACCCCATAATTAGACTTCCTTTCCTTCAAAAAAAGAAATCAAGAAGATTTCTTGAAAATTAAAAGCTATAGTCCCCAAAGATTGTAACCATTGGACTCCAAGTACAACATCATCACCACCCATTGGAATAGAAATCATTGGACTATTCAATACATATTCCACATACGTTATCTTGATATTATGGCACTTTCCAAAGCAGTTTTTAGTTCCTCCATTTTCAAACATAACTTGATACTCTGGTGGTGCATATAGGAAGAAATTCAATTCCTTGGCTATCTTCCAATGAGTAAAATTATGGGTACTACTCGAATCAATCAACACTATTACCTTTTTTTTCTTCATATATCCTTATATCTTAAGAGTTTTAGGAGTGGTAATTCCTACTAATGAATTAAAATATATGGTTGGATTCATTTCTTCCTTCTCTGGGGTTGGTTCCTGTTGTGTATCATCCGCGTTTGACGTTTCTTGTTCCTTTAATTTCTCCTCTTCATAATCTATGTTAAATAATTTATTCTCAACGCACTTATGACCTTTAGTGTATTTTCTATCACAACTATAACAAAGCCCGTTTTCTCCTTTTTCCTTCAATTTTTGTGGTTTCAACCTTGTAGGTTTTGGAAGGGTAGGAGGAACAACATTTCCATATTTATAGTTGTGAGTGGTATAATTCCTTGTTGCCATAAATTTGCTTTCAACTTTTCTTTCCACCCTAAATTCCTTATCCGATGAATCAAGTTCCCAAAGGTGAATCTCATGTTCGATGTTATCCTTTAAAGTCCATATGAATACATCAATCCTTTTCTCCTCTGGAATATCTAATACCCTGATATTAAAATTTTGGAAGTACTCAATGTGCTCTTCTGTTGAACCATTTTGTTTGAGATTTATCAATTGGCTAAAGAAGGAGTTTCTCTTTGTATCCTCATAATGTGTTATCATTTCCTCCGTAAAAATTGACCAAGTGAAATGTGTTTTATGAGAACAAAGCCATCAATACCATACAAACTGATTGGGTTCTAATTATAAAGTTGCAATGCATACCTTTTGTGAGTGTTGCACATCATGGAGATCAAAATATTGCTCCATTTCTAGTATCCATGTTACCGGATCCTTGACATTAATCTTCTTCATATCGATCTTAGGAATTTCGTGGCTATTAAACCCAACATTGGAGTTTCTAAAAACACAATTCATATTCCTTTTGTCCTCATCATTATTTTCAAGATTACCTTGTCACCACTAGAAAGTCTTGCAACAAATTTGTCAAGCCTTCCTTCAAACCATCCATATTAGCTTCCATGTCATCCATATTAGCTTCCATTTTTCTTTTAAACCATCGGTGTCATATTTTGTTTCTCTTGGTGAGAGTGAAATTTGTTTCACTTGGTCCCATAATTTTGATATATCATGCTACAATTCTTCCTCTTTATGCGTCATAGTATAGTTTTATGAGTGATTAATTGGAGTGAAATTATTTTGTTTGGGAAGAATTTTAGAACCCAATAGTGATATATATATGCTTCAATATTCCCTTGGAATCACTTCAAACTAAATTTTCAAACAAACATTACACAATTTTAAAAAACATAAACACCTTTTTATTACTTTTAGGAGCTCAATCTTGCAACGGTTGTAACTATGAAATTTTCAGATCTCCAAGGTCCTAATTTTGGTCATATTGCAGCCATATGAATCTTCTTTCCAATTCCATAAGGCATATGAATATTGTATTCTTCAATATATATTTATGCTAAATCTTCCATGATGTCCTTATTATGGACTGGTTCAGTAGTGCGAAGTTGTACGAGATGCCATGTGTCATTGTTTCAACATTTGGCCTTGAAATTGCCACAGGAAAAACCAATTTCCATGCAATTTCAAATACCTTTTACATAATTCAAATATGATGCCTGAAATGAAATTTATGAAGATCTTCCCTACATAACCTGTTTGAAATGAAATTATAGAACCTGCAAAAACCCTAACTTCCTAAGATCATATATCTGAAAATATTTCGAGCCAAGATCTCAAATTTGTGCATGAAGTTCATAAATATTTCTAGTTCATGTGGATGAAATTTCAGCTTCTGAATATTGGTATAAATAATGTTAGAGTAAAAATTCCAATATGACCCATTTCAAGAAGCGAAACCCTAGAATCTAAAGTTCTAATACCAAATGTTATGCAACTAACTCACAAAATAGAAGAAAATATAGATCAACTACTTAAAAATTAGCCTCTTTGAGGGGGAAACCTCCTTTACATTACATAAATGAAAAATTCTTAGATGATTCAAATTACAAAACCTCCTTTCTTTATGTAGGAGTCTAAGGGGTCACAATATAGTCAAATCCGACATAACACTAATAATTCAAGAGCACAAAAATAACAATAATGGGATTCAATGGAGCACAATAATAACAATATGGGGACTAAATGGATACAACAATAACAATAAGGGAGGTAAACTAACAATAACAAAAACGAGATAAACTAGTATTATAGGGACCTAACACACCCTTTGAACATATCTAGATACACAAATACCCATATTAATTTCCATGACCCTTTAGCTCTAGGCAATAAAATTTTAAGCACCCATCATTGTGTGATGTGACCCTCATCTTAAATTTCCCCAATGAATTTAGAGTTTGGTTTATTCATTGAATTCACCCTTTGAACACATCCGCATATGTAGATACTCGAATTACTTTCCATGACCCTTTAGCACTGAGTGCTAAAAAATTAAGCAACTATAACTGAATTATGTGACCTTGGTGTAAAAACACCTGAACCTAGTAGGCGTACTATTAACTGATAAAATTTACAAATTATTGAAGTTTATGGCACTTTCATGTTATACTAGACCACTAGATACCATAAGCTTTGGCATGTCATTCATTCTAGTACCTCGGTACCCCAGTATATGGTCCACAAGCATTGTGCCCTTGGATTTTTGCAACTAAGTCCCACAACTACACCCTTTCAACTTATTAGCTCCAAAAAAAACACACGAGAAGAAACTTTGTTGAGATTTATCCTAACATTAGTCTCGAGACATATAGGTCTGCCACATCACTCCACCATGGACTAATCACAATCTGCCAAATGCTTCTTCTACTAATTAGATAACTTTTGAGGTCTAAAATGGGCCTCCTAAGAAAAATGTACAACAAAAATAAACTTTACAAGGACCAATAAGATTCAAGATGATGATGTCAACAATGGAGGATGATTCACCATTTTTGGGGTAGAAAAGTAAAAAGATTAAAAAATAATAAAATAATAAAACTACTTTTGCAACTTGTATTTTCAACTTATCTCCCTAAGGTTTTACTCAAATTTTGAGTGAGAGTACTTGTTGGATGCATAAGTTAATTCCTCATCCAAGGAGTACTCATATTGCATAGTTTTTAAGGACATTGCTACAAGAAAAATGATAAATACATGAAAAAACGTGATTCCAATCATATTTTTCATGTATTTCTCATTTTTCGTGTATCAGGGTCCATCAAAAGTATGCAACATGTGTTCTCATTGGATGAGGAATCAAATTATGCATCCAATGAGTGTTCCCGCTCGAAATGTGAGTAAACCCATAGGGAGATAAGTTGAAAATACAAGTTGAAAAAGTAGTTTTTTCTTTTTTCCCTCTTAAATTTGATGATGTGACCCAATCTTATTATATTATTTCCACTATTATTTTATAATTTCCATAGGAGGCCCATTTTAGACCTCAAAATTCCCCTAATTCAGTGACCATTTCATGTATATGCGACATCTCATTGGATATTGACCTTTCCTTTATACTATATGCCTAAGGGTCAATACCCTAGTGCCTTGGTATGGTGTCCCACCATTTCCAGGTCATCTACCACATGTCTTCCACATGGTGCCATGTCATGGTCTATTGCCACCATGTATCATCCACAAATTATCTAGTTGGTCATCCATAAAGGGAAAAATTGAGTGCTATGTGTCACCTCCTCAAGCCACCACATTAGCAATCTCATCAATCGTCATCCACGTCACAGCGAAATATCTACTGACTGGGCTCCACATGTACACTTACTAGCCATGATCGAAGTTTCAAATATAGTTCATTTGGTTAAGTGTTTAGCTTAACGAGATACCATACACTAGATGCCTACGTATAAGCATGACCAAAATTGAGTATGGTGCTTCGTACCCCAGTATGAATCCCTAAAGGCACTTAACCCTTCATGTTATACCTTAGTGTTTTACGATCAAGGGTTACGACCAGGTGCCTACTATTGGATCTGATAAGTTGTATTTTCTCCTTTCCCTAATAGAATTGCATGCGATGAGCATGTTTGAACTCTTCATATTCCTTTTCATTATCCACCAAAGACTCCTTCTATTAACTATAGTACCCCTGGTGAAATAAAATTTTATTTAGAATTTCGTGATTTTGAAATTTTTGAAAATGCTTGAGGCTGAAAAGTAAAGGGAACATTTTTATGTGAATTTAAATATTTATTTACTATTAATAAAATAATGTTGTTTTTTTTCTTATTTCTATTTTTGGAAATACAATAGGAGCACCACATGAGTAGTTTGACTCCCAAATGTTAGGAAACAGTTAGAATTAGTTACGGTCCAAGAAAAGATAGAAAAATAGAAAAATAAAATCTCTCATTTTGGGAAAGGGATTATCCATTTTTGTTTATGACCACTAGTGCTATCATGACCCGAGATAGATGTCATGTGTGGAAGATGATTTAATAATAATATTATTAGAGATAAAGGAAATCTAAATTTGAAAACAAGGTACCAATGGGAGATAAATATTAGACCTGTGTAGAAAATTAATTTAGCCCATAATTAGCAATACGGGGCTTGGGGTTGAGGAGGTGAAACAATGAAATATTGTTGATTTCTTTCCTGATAGAAAAGGAGACTAGAGCTATGTAATGTCCCTAAATTAGATTCAGCTAATTTGGACATTAATTTTGCCTTATTCATTTTTGTATTTCATGATTGATGAATAAAATGTAAAGGAGGGCAAGAAAAACTCCTTAAGTCAAAAAATAAATACATGCCCAATGTGAAAAGGGATAAATCTAACCTTTTGTAACAAAATCCACTTGTGTGTGAACAGAAATTGGACCACCTTGGAGAACCAGTGCAGTTTTAGAAGAACGTTCCAATGTGAAAGGGGTTAAGTCCATTGAAGTGGTTTAGGGTTTGTGCACCCCTTCAAGTTATAAAAAGGAGGTGAGGGCTCAAGAGATGGTTGTTGATGATATTTCAAAATAGAGGTTTCTTGAGCAACTCTAGCTCTCTAGGTTGTTTAGCCTAAGGGAAGAAGATTTCTTGTTTAGGAATCCTCCCTCCTTCCTTGAGTAGCTCTTGGAGAAGAATGTACTGAAATGAGCCACTATCTGGTTTGAGGCCAAGCTCCATATTCATGAGCAGCACTGATCCTGTTGAGGGTTTTGCAGCTGCTATCTTTTGTAGCAAGTGGTATCCTAGATCTACAGAGATCTAGTGTTTTGGAGGAGTTCTCTCTCAAAGAGGGTGTCTTGTGACCACCCGGAAGAGGATCTCTCTCTTATTTGTATTTCAGATCTATATTATATAGCATGTACTTCATTTTTATTCAGCTACTGCACAGTCCCTCTCAAGAATTGTGTTTCTGCACTTGAGGGTTTATTTGTTATTTCAATTTTGTGCAATAGATGATCTTCAGTGATTGAGGCTTGCGTCTCACCTTGTAAATCTTTGATGTAGCTATTTTTTAAGATATTTTCAGATCTGATCTCTGCTATAATAAATTCATCTTCATAAATTCTGAGCATTCTGCAGTTCTGTAGCTTATATGTCAGATCTACACTTATTCCGACATTATTTTAATGAAATTCCAATGGGATCTTGTAGAGGAGGCTGAGTAGTTTCCAGATCTGGTATGGATCTGATATTTCAGCCATACATCTTTTATAGATATGAGTTTTAACTTTCAGCATCTGAATCTTCAGGAAAATAATGTTGGAATAGTCTGCAATCTTTTTCTATGCATTGCAGCAACTCATTGCAGGGTTTTTCTTCATGGAAATGTCTATTTTTATTTGCATAAACCACATGAGCCTCATTCTGATATTGAATACTGACATTTATGCATAAAATCAGCCAAGACATTCATAAATTACGCTCTACAAGCTTCAACACTTTTCTGCATAATTTAGGTCATGGGAAATCAGGGTTTTTCTTGACTAGTCAGGAAGGAGGAATTTTTTAACATAGGAAAACGCCTTTTTTTGAGCTGAAATTCGACATGGGAGTCCCTCTTAACCTAATATAACATATTTCAGAACCTTCACCCTTAATTTTACTCATAATTTTTTATACACCTATTTTAGTGCATAAAATGCTGCTTTTCCCCACCTTTTGGATGTTAAAAGCTAAGTAAAGAGTGTATTATTTATATTGATTGCTGAGAATTATCAGACATATTATATGGTATCTAAAGCCATCATACCTGAATAATTCATTTTTTAGGCATGATTTGCTGAGTAAACCCTTTTGGGATATTACCTCTCGACAAGAGTCTATAGACAGAGTCTAAAAAGGGCCAGATAGCCTCTGAATCTCACCCTCTCTTTAGAGGTGAAATATTCAGTAAATTAACCTTCATTCAATCTCTGGTTTAGATCAGATTGTCAATTGTTAATGTCTTAGGAGGAAATATCTCACTGATACCAGTTTGTGGGAGATCTGTTTAGTGCATCTAAACCCATTTTTTTCTGATGATATTGCATACATAATTCCCCCATATCATATTCAATAGGAACCAAGATTTTTCCTGCATTTTATTTTCCCATATTTCCTTATGCAGCGTTCCCATTGAGCAGACTGGCAATATTCCTAAAAAAAGAGACATTACAAGCTAGGGGGGACTATAGAGATAGTAGTTCAATAGTTGGGAGGAGGATGGTAGCTCCATTTTTATTTCAAAAATTTCAGATAAGTATATGGGTTGTTTATGATTATGTGCTAAGTATATGAATTCAAGATTACTTTATTATTCAAGTAGAAATAAGAATGAGAATTTTCATAGAAATATTTTGCATATAAATGTCAATTTTGGTATTATTAGACCTATTGTATATGAATTAATTATGGCCAAATTATTTTATGATTATTGATCAATGTGTGTGTGTGTATATATATATATTTTTGTGTGTCTGTGTTTGTGTAGAAATTATACAACAAGCATGTATATCATTGATTCAATCCGATCTAACAATGTACTAAAGCTAGATAGTGAATCACTTCTACAAATAAATTGCAGAATTAAAAACATGATCGCCAATCACATGAAGTAAAGAAGAATCAATAAAACCACAACACAGATAATTTCCCGGGGAAAGCTTGCTGCTCAAAACCACACTATATTCTTTTGTATATTGAGCATGGATACATGAAACAATTACATACAACTCTTCTCACAAGAGTCGTCCTGTACTCAGTTAATTGTCTCACACCGTACTGGAAAAAACTGACCAAAACTGTAGCCAATTCTTAGCCTCTAAAAAACCTTCCTTGCTTGTGCAATTCATGTGGAATGCAATCCCTAAAGAATAGGAATTTTGGCCCTCCTTGAATGCGCAAGGATCATGGGAAATCCAATATGTCTTTGGTTGCATGGGTGCAACCTAATAATCCTACAACTGATAGTCAACTTCCATTTCACCTAGATCTCAACTGGGTCTCCACTGGAACTGACATGCATGCAATTAATAATAGTAAATCCTCAGTTGCATGTGAGATCACTGATTGTGAATTAAATAATATTTAATTCACTTGATCTCTCACTAGTGTATCAAACAATTACAACTAGCACAACTGAGTTAAACTTATTACAACCTGCATTAACTAATGCACCACTGCACTTCGAACTCTATTACAACTAGAATTACTCTGCATGCCTCACCAAATACCCTCAACTCAAAATTCATGAGTTAACTGATTTTATCACACTCAGTTAACTATTACAAGATATTTTGATATTATATTACATTTTACTGTCCATCTTAATTAAGGGATAACTAAAATAGACATGCACCAAATTTAGCCCACACCAATGTAGGTGCTACTAAGACCTATGGTCCCACACTAATGTAGGTGTTTCTTGGACCTCCTGATCCCACACTAGTGTAGGTGTTGAAATTTCTTGTTGAACTTCAACACTCCCTCTCAACAAGAAAGGGATTATCCTTTACCCCGATCCTGCCTCTATGGTATTCAAATTTTCTCCATGTGAGTGCCTTCATCAAAATATCTGCATCCTGATATTCTGTGGGAATGTACTGAGGTAATATTATTCGCCTCTGCACACAATCTCTAAGATGGTGGTACCAGATATCTATGTGCTTAGATCTATCATGAAACACAAGATTAATCGAGATTTTAATGCAACTCTAATTATCACAATGTATCACTGTCGGATCCATTTGAGAACCAAACAAACCAACCAAGATATTTCTCATCCAAATAGACTCACATGTAGCTTGACTTGCTTCCATGTACTCTGCTTGCACTGAACTGAGTGCCACAGATCATTGTTTCCTGTTGTACCAAGAAAATGTTGTTGATCTTATGCTGAAGATCCCTCCTGATGTGCTCTTTCTATTTGATGGACTGCCTACCTAATCTACATCTGTGAAACCTTGAAGCTTCACTCCATCTGTCTGTCTCTACCATAATCCATACTCTGATGTGCCCCTCAGGTATCTCAAGACATGCTTCCCCACCTTCCAAAAGAGATTGGCAGGCTTAACCATAGCTTGACTCAGCTGGTTAACTACATAGAAAATGTCTGGTATGGTGTTCATTAGATACATCAGTGAACAAACTAACAGCCTGTAGAGAGTAGCATCCACTACCTCTCCAGAAGTAGCATCCTCTTTCCTCCAATTTCCTGGAAGAGGAGTGTCCATGGGCTTGCAGCTCTCCATGTGAAACTTACCCAGTATCTCTATGGCATACCTTCCTTGAGAAACAAAATGTTCATCATCTCGTTGCCATATTTCGAAACCAAGGAAATAATGAAGGAGTCCCATGTCCTTCATTTTGAACTCCCTTGGAAGATCCTCCTTGCATGAGTGTATGAGTTGCTCATCACCAGTCAAAATTAGATCATCAACATAAATTACAATAATAAATCGCTTACCCTCAACCACAATCTGGTACAAGTTTGCATCAGCTTCACTTTTGGTGAATCCCAGTCCGGTGAAATATCTTTCAATCCAAGTGTACCAAGAACAAGGTGCTTGCTTCAGCCCATACAATTCTCTTTTGAGTCGACACACATGCGACTCACTGTCGAAGATCTCAAAACCTTATAGCTTCTCTATGTACACTTATTACTCAATAACTCCATTTAGAAATGAATTTTTCACATCCATATGATGAATGCACCACCCCATCTACACTAAGAGTGCAAGGGTGGATCTAATGGAAGATTACCTTGCAACTGCTGAAAAATTCTCATCATAATCGATCCCCTCAATCACTGAGAACCCCCGGGCCACAAATCTAGCCTTTTACTTCTCCACACTCCCATCAGAAGCTTGATTTACCTTATAGATCCATCTAGATCCAACCACTGATTTGCCGACCAGTCTTGGGACAATCTCCCATGCACTATTCTTGACAATGGAGTCATATTACTCCACCATTGCATTAACCCAAATTGGTTGCTGCACTACCTCCTGAAAGGAAGATGGTGCAGTCACAATACATTTTTTCATAAGAGTCATGTATCCAATAGACCTGTCTAGAGACTGTATCTGGCTGCGCTAGGAAGTAGGAGCTCCTACATTCTCTGCGGCATCAATTCTCAATCTATCAACTTCCGTGGTGCGCCTTCTACCATTTCTAATGGATTTCTCTGCATCAATGTTTTTTCCACTCCATGATCCTCCGCATGTGGTTGTTCCACATCTTGAGGCTCATCCTTGGGAACCAAGAGTTCCTCCTCTGCACTCAAATCCATCTCCCACTCAAGGGACAATCGCATGGCTTTCTCCTCATCAAATTTTATAATTCGTCGCACAAAAATCATTCTGTGTTTGGAAAATACACCTGATATTTGTGGGGAGTTTCAGTGTACCCTAAAAAAATCCCAATCTCAACTGTTGGTTCCAACTTCTTCCTGGTGTCTTTGGTCACATGCACATAAATAGATGATCCAAAAATCTTAAAATGTGAAACATTGGTTTTCTTACTAGTGAAATCCTCTTATGGTGTACTCATGCCAAGTATCCTATGAGGACAACGGTTCTGCACAAATACCGTTGTGTTGCATGCCTCCACCCACATATTCTTAGATATACCTTGATCATTCAACATTGCTCTTGTTGCACCCACAATTGTTCTATTCTTTCTTCAAGAGACCCCATTCTATTGTGGGTTATGAGGCACTATCAGTTCTCTCTGAATTCCCTCTTTGTTGTAGAAGTTCTTGAATTTGTTAGAGATGTACTCACCACCATTTTCACTCCTAAGAGCCTTCACATGCCTCCCTGTGTCTTTCTCCACCAGTGCTTTAAACTCAAGAAACTTTGAGAATGTTTGAATTTTCTTCTGCATGAACTAGATCCAACACTTCCGTGAAAAATCATCAACAAATATCACATAGTACTTATACTTTATTGTCAAAGCAACAGAGAATGGTCCACACACATCTATGTGAACTATCTCAAGGATCCCCAAGGATCAGTTCTCCTTCTCATGAAAGGTGGACTTTAAATATTTTCCCACAGTACATCCCTTGCATGTGTTTTATTGCGGAAGTGTACCCTTGGGAAGACCCGTAGAAAACTGCTGCATGAATTTCAAGGCTTTTTGGTGAAGATGACCCAATCTTCTATGCCATAACTCACCCTCATCCCAGCTCACCACTTTTTCTACCTTTATTATCAATGTTGTGCACCCATCTACATCCAGATTATAGATATTCTTAACTCGAATCCCTATATTCTTGGCTTTTCCTATTGTTTTGTGTCGCAGGAAATATTTTCCTTCAAAGAAAACAACATCATAGCCTCTATCCTCTAACATTGCAACTGAGACCAAATTTTTCTTCAAGCTTGGTACATGCATTACATCCTTTAATTGAAAGTTTTTAAATGACTATATCTCAAAGGTAATGGTACCAATCCCAGTAGCACTGTACCTCTCATCACCCATTTCAATATGCATCTGCAGGTCCTTCTCCTCCAAACTACTGAAAATTTCCTTATCTCTCGTCATGTGAAAGGATGCACCACTATCCAAATACCACACCGATCCCAATGCACTTGACACCATGCATGCAATCAATGATAATTCAAGCTCAAATTGCGAGGCCAAAGCCTCAGCAGCTGCAGATCCAGAAGCATTCTTGTTATTCTTCTTTTGTGGATAGTTAGTAGCATAATTCTTATGCTCGTGACATTGAAAACACTTCACTCTATACACGTCGCGCTTCTTGCCATCTCTGGACTCAGATTTGGAATGGAACTTCTTTCCTTTCCCCTTTGATCAGGATATCAAGTCATATGCTCAAAAATTAAAGTGCTCGAAACAACTCCGAACCTAAGCGTCTGGAAGGGTCTCGTCGTTGTGATTCCGACACTGTGAACGGTTCCAAAAACTGATGTCATATGAGGAATATATCATGTTCTATTTGTTTTCCCCAATAGAAATTTTTTGGTGACTGGATGCCCGGTCAGCTTGCAGGTACAGTCAGTGGAATATTCTGGGAATATTCAATTTTCTTCTGAGCCAATGTGGTGGCGCCATGTAGCACATCATGGGCCATTGGATGTAGATGGCATGAATTGATTTAGACTGTTGGATGAAGTTTTGGTTGGATGAATGATTGAGTGACACATGGCAAGCTTGCACGCTGCCACGTTTCATAACAATTGGGTAAATTTTTTGTGGAGTCGACTAGGGTCGAACCTGCAACCTCCTCTCCTCACGCAAGACCTCTTACCATTTCACCTCTGGGGTGTTTCTTACCCCTATAGACCTCCAAAATTATTTAAATTTTATTAAAAAATGCGCTGAGGGCTTAGGAGGCCAACCCCGAAGGGCCAACCCCCCTCACATGTGACCTTAGCGCCGGAACCCTAGCTTCGTGTTAAACTTCAGCATCAAATCTAAGCCGTTAGAGGGTGGTCTAACCTATTCACATGGAGAAAGTTAAAGTTAAATGTGACGGTTAAGGGGTGGAACATCGCACTCCAGGTTCCAAACATCTGTTAGGTTGTCTAACCTTCAGTATGAAGAACTATTACATGGCAGTTAAAACATTTAATATGATGGTTAAAGTTGTGGGTTATGGAACCGCGTTACTCGGGGTTCCAACCTCAAACGACGAGAGTTCAAACTATTAGCGGAGGATTCGGTGGGGGTAGCATGTGACCACCCCACCACTCACAATTAATGTTAAACCTTACCTGCCCACCAGTTTTGGAGCGTGCCCCCAAATTTGGGGTTAACTATTAAATTATCTGCAGTTAACTGACAGTCTCCACATTTAGTGGATCTTTTCTAGTTTTCATTGGGAAAAATGCATTGGGAGGTCAATTTTGGACCAATTTTGGTGAAACAAAAGTCTACCCAGACTAATTTGGGCATTATGGAGCCATTGGTGTAGAGAAAACAGCCATTATAGGCCTGCAAATATATGTAATTTACAATTTTTAGCATAATGACAAAGAGGTACACGTCATTGGGAGTTGGACCAATAGATGTAGCCCAGGAGGGATGAATTGCTTCATCATGCCTACTATGCAAAACTTATGTGTGAATGTTTTTCCCTGTTATGCACTATTGTTCAGTGTTTTTAAGGCTTATTTACATGCTTAAATTTCACTAATTCGTCATGGTTAAAACTCTCATACCTTAAGCAAACTTATGGAGACAATTTGTACATGTTTATTTAACTGAAATGACACTTAGCACAATAGAACTAATACACTCCTTTCATATCAAGTTGGTATGATAGCTAGATTTTTATCTCTGTTGTTTTTATGTGCAAGGATTTGTTAAATATTTGCAACGGTTTTCATGCTTACTAGGCTCAAGCTTAAGATAGGAAAGGCAAATTGGTGGAATAAAGAGGTTCTCAAAGTGATCCACAACAAAGGAGGGAAATATTTCCACATTCTCCACCACCTAGTTCACCTCCAAGAGAAGCAGAAGCAGCATCAATCATGCCTCCAGGAGAAGAATAAACCCATGAAGAGGTGGATCCCAAAGAGGAAGAAAGAGTTTTTGGGAATGAATTCCTTGACGTGACTGAAATGGTGAGAGTCCTTTATTAAGAAAGGAATGATAAACTAGAAAAGGAAAGGTCCAAACTTCACAAGGAAGGACAAGGATCGTCAATAGATCATAATGATGAAGATAAATCCAAGAAGGGTAATGGAGAAAATGGAGACAGTGGAAATTTTCCATCGTCGCCCTCATCTTCATCTTCATCATCATCTACATCATCTTCAGTACATCATCCATACAAGTCAAAGAACATGGGAAAAAGTCATTTTCTAAAAATTGATGTTAAGTTTGAATTGCCAATGTTTGATGGTGAAGTTAATGCAAAAAAGCTAGATAATTGTATTAGGAAATTTGAGGTCTATTTGAGAATTCAAAATTTTCATCATGATGAAACCAAAATCCAACTAGCTTCATTGAGAATAGAAGGTGCAACACTTGTTTGGTGGGATGCCAAGACAAAGGATGAGATCAAAAAATATGGTAAGATTATTTTATCATCATGACTGATTTCATTTCTGTAATAAAACAACAGTTTTTTTTATTAGCTCACATGCAGAAAGCCATAATGGACTGGAAATATTTTAAACAATTGAAAGGACAAAATGTACAAGTGTATACTCAAGAATTTAGGAGAAGAGCTCTTTTACTGGGAGTATATTTGCATAGCCAAGACACTTTGCTCAAGTATATAGGAGGTTTACATACCTACCTAAGACATACAATCCTCATGTTTAAACCTACAAGCCTAGATGAGGTTTGTGTTCAAGCCATGCATTTAAAGGCAAGTGGAAAACAAAATTTAGATGAGAATGGGGAAAATGAGTTTAAAGGAAAATGGAAGAAAAAGAGAAATGAAAATTCTAGTAAAGAGAAGGGAAAATTCTTCTACAAACATTGTTTTAAAACTAGCCATGATGAGGACCATTGTTGGAAACTTCATGCAGAGTTGAAACCAGAAAGTTTTAAAGCCAAAGAGAAAGCCAGGGAGAAATTCAAAACTGTTACAATAGTTGAACAAGACCTAGGGTCAGATTCAGGAGATGAAACAAAAATCATGGCTATGGGACTAGAGAACTTGAAGGGGAAAGAGATTGAAATCAAATCCAGGTATAGTATATCTAACTATCACATAGAAGCTCCAAGTGAAGAAAATAAAATTGAACTGTTTCATGTGAGGGTCATTTCCAAACATACCAAGGTTGACAGATTTTTTGACAGTGGGTCACAAGAAAATTTAATCTCTGAAGACTTGGTCAAGAAACTTAATCTTGAGAACATTCCACATCTAAAACCATATCCACTTGGTTGGATTTCTAAGGATGAAAATTTACAGGTTTCAAAGAAGTCCATGTTGCGATTTTCAATAACTGCACATTTCATTGACACAGTTGAATTAGATGTTGTTCTGCTTGATATAATAGATGTGGTGTTGGGAAGTCCTTACTTGTATGACAGGAAAGAAATATTTCATCGCCATGAGAACAAATACCATTTATTCAAAGATGGTAAGGAGTATATTATGAGAGCTTATCACAAAAAACTAGACATTTATTTAGTTAATGCAGGGCAGATGAAGAGGCTCGTCAATGCAAGTCAAAACTTGACATTGATGATGATTAAACAAAGAGAAGTTTTACATAATCCTTTTCAAAAAAAAATTGATATATGTAATGAGTTTTTTCAGTTTCAAAGTGGGTTGTCTTTGAAAGAAGATGACAAGCAGTTGTAGTAGTCGATATTGGTGTCGAACGGTGTTGAAAATAAAGTGTTAGTGCAAGAAGTTGCAAAGGTCCAAGAGAGGGAAAATCAACTTGAAAAAGAAGGCACAAGATTCAGAAATGATCATTGTTGGTTTCAAAAATGCATGGTACAATGGAAGAGAAACTTGGTCAGGAATTGACACAAGTTCAAAGAAAATTCAGAAAAAAATTGCCATAAGGACAGGATGCAAGGTGAGAGTAATTCGAAGGTTTATTTGATTAAATTCCAATGTAGAGACATGATGTTTACTACAAAGTTAAGTTGTTGTTCTGCAAGTTCAGTAAATGTGTTGCATGACTATGTCAAAGTAAGCAATGGTTGGTCAATGGAATCAAGGAAAAATTTGTCGTTTCATGAAAAGCTCCAATTAATGAAATTAGGGAAATTTCAGTGGATTAAGATTGGAAGAGTGGGGACACAGTCTCCTCATCTTAATCTTCATTAGTCCAGAGAACTTTTGTGGTCCAAAAGCTTCCCAGTGGGGAGGTGTGATCAGGAGATCAAGTCATATGCTCAAAACTGAAATTGCGGTCCAAACCTGAGCAACCAGAAGGGTCTCGTCCTTGTGATTACGGCGCCGTGAATGGTTCAAAAAACTAATGTATTATGAGGAAGATATCGTATTCTGTTCATTTTCCCAAACAAAAAAATCTTGGTGACTAGATGCCCAGTCAGCTTGAAGGTACAGTTAGGGGAACATTCTGGGAATATTCCATTTTCTTCTGAGCCAATGTGGTGGTGCCTCGTGGCACATTATGGGCCGTTGGATGTAGATGGCACGAATTTATCTAGACCGTTGGATGAAGTTTTGGTTGGATGAATGATTGAGTGACACATCGCAATCCTGTAGGCCACCATGTGTCCTCATAAAAGTTTTGTAAAATTTTTATGGAGTCAACAGGGGTCGAACCCGCGACCTCCTCTCCGCATGCAAGAGCTCTTACCATTGCGCCTCTGGGGTGTTTCTTACCCCTATAGGCCTCCAGAACTATTTAAATTTTATTAAAAAATGCACTGAGGGCTTGGGAGGCCAACCCTGAAGGGCCAACACCCCTCGCATGTGACCTTAGCGCCGGAACCCTGGCTTCCTGTTAAACTTTAGCATCAAATCTAAGCCACTAGAGGGTGTTCTAACTTGTTCACATGCAGAAAGTTAAAGTTAAATGTGATGATTAAGGGGAAGAACATCGCACTCCAGGTTCCAAACATCTGACAGGTTGTCTAACCTCCATCACGAAGAATGGTTACATGGTGGGTTAAACATTTAATATGACGGTTAAATTTGTGGGTTATGGAACTGCGTTACTTGGGGTTCCAACCTCAAACGGAAGGAGTTCAAATCGTTAGCGGAGGATTCGGTAGGGGTGACATGTGACCACCCCACCACTCATAGTTAATGTTAAACCTTATCCGCCTGCCATTTTTGGAGCGTGCCCCCAAATCTTGGGTTAACTATTAAATTATCTGTAGTTAACTACCACTCTCCACATTTAGTGGAGCTTTTCTAGCTGTCATTGGGAAAAATGCATTTGGAGCTCAATTTTTGACCATTTTTTGTGAAACAAGAGTCTACCTAGACTAATTTGAGCATTCTGGAGCCATTGGTGTAGAGAAAACAACCATTAGAGGCCTGTACACATATTTAATTTACAATTTTCATCATAATCACAAAGAAGGACATGCCATTGGGAGTTGGACCAACAGATGTAGCCCAGGAGGGATGAACTACTTCATCATGCCTACTGTGTAAAACTTATGTGTGAATGTTTTTCTCTATTATGCACTGTTGTTTAGTGTTTTTAAGGCTTATTTACTTGCTTAAAGTTCACTAATCCATCTAATTTTCATGGTTAAAAATCTCATACCTTAAGCAAACTTATGGAGACAATTTGTACATGTTTATTTAACTGAAAGGACACTTAGCACAACAAAACTAATACACTGCTTTCAGATCAAATTGGTATCAAATCTAGAGTTTTATCTCTGGTGCTTTTATGTGCAAGTATTTTTTAACCGCTTGCAAGGGTTTTCATGCTTACTAGGCTCAAGCTTAAGAGAGGAGAAGGAAAATTGGTGGAAGCAAGAGGTTCTCAAAGTGAGCCACAACAAATGAGGTAAATATTTCCACATTCTCCACCACCTAGTTCACCTCCAAGAGAATGAGAAGCAACATCATTCATGCTTCCAGGAGAAGAAGAAACCCATGAAGCGGTGGATCCCAAAGAGGAAGAAAGAGTGTTCAGGAAAGAATTCCTTGACATGACTGAAATGGAGAGAGTCCTTTATCAAGAAAGGAATGATAAACTATAAGAGGAAAGGTCTAAACTTCACAAGGAAGGACAAGGATTGTCAGGAGGTCATAATGATCAAGATAAATCCAAGAAGGATAATGAAGGAAATGGAGACAGTGGAAATTCACCATCATCACCCTCATCTTCATCTTCATCATCCTCTACATCATCTTCAGTACATTAGCCATACTTGTCAAAGAACATGGGTAAAAGCCATTTTCTAAAAGTCGATTTTAAGTTTGAATTGCCAATGTTTGATGGTGAATTTAACGCAGAAAAGATAGATAATTGGATTAGGCAATTGGAGGTCTATTTGAGAATTCAAAATTTTCATGATGATGAAACCAAAATCCAACTAGCTTCATTCAGAATGGAAGGTGCAACACTTACAAGTAATATAGAAACATAGTACAAGAGTCTTACTTTGTTACCCTTGCCAATAGTTATAAATATATAAAAACCTATTAATTATATTTAATATTAAATACTTAGCTAGAACCGAGGTAACTATATGATACAAAGAGCTATTGTTGTGATAACCTTCATAGAAATTTCTGAATAGATATACTTATAAAGATAAAGAGAAGGAATATTATTCAATTCATGCTAAAGAGAAAATTTCATTACATTCAAATGTACCATAATAGATGAACTACAACATAAAATACATATTAAATTATTTAAAGTTACACATAAAATTATGGGAGTTTCTCCTAACGGTTTTATCCAAATCAATGAGATTTTACAATTTTTCAGTGAAAACCATTAATAAACAACTTGACACATATGTTAAGGATATCAGGGCTTAACCCTATGTATATATGAAAATACAAAATTAAATCACCTAACTAGACAGGTCTGGCTTAGTCGGCCAGTATAACCTTTTGAAAAAAAATACTTGCGAAAAAAAATACAGTGCCAAAAATTGAGTACCTAGAAGACACTAATAGGGAAAATAAAAGAATAACCCATGAAAAATTTCCTCCTTATTGAGGTTTCAAGTGCTAGAGTGGAAATAAAACTACAATATTACATGTATAAGCATCAATAGCTCAAAAGAATGGAAAACCCCAAATGTTTTAAGGAAAAAGGGTAACCGGGTATAAATTGATAGATTACCTGGAAGAAAAATGTGACAAAACCCCCACTCCTATCATGAAATGACAAGTGGTTCTCATTTGGTAACCCAATACACTAGAAAATGGAGGAGAAATATTAGAAAATTCATAAGGTTTTAAGAACCAATGAATATTCGCATACCTAAGAAACCTGATATGGGAGTAAAATTGAAGCCATGGAGTCAATAGACAAGTGTTGTGATAGAGAAAAGGAATATAAAGTCCATGCAAAGCCAAGAATGAAGAATTTAACTTAACCAAATCAGAAAATTTACGAAAAATTGGTCACTAGAGGAGAAAAAATAGTGTTTTCACAATAAACCATGAATGCATGCAATCCTTGTCTATTTTATTAATGGCTCCACAGGAAGAAATATAGAAACCTAGTACAAGAGTCTTACATTGCTACCCTTGCCTATAGTTTTAAATATATAAAATCTTATTTCTTATATTTAAGATTAAATACTTAGCTAGAATCTAGGTAGTTGGATGATACAAAGAGTTAATGTTCTGACAACCTTCATAGAAACTTATGATACATCTACATATAAATGTAAATATAAGGAAATATCTTCAATCCACGCTAAAGAGAAAGTTTTATTACATTCACTTGTACCATAGCATATGAACTAAGACATAAAATTCATATTAAATGCTTACAATTTACACATAAATTTTTGGCAGTTTTTCCTTACAGTCGTAGCCAAATCAAAAGGATATTACAATGTTTGAGTGAAAACCATTAATAAATAGCTCAAAGAATTTTTTCATGGTAAAAGTGTTTAACCTTGTTGATATATGAAATTATAGAAGTAAATAACCTAACTATACCAGCTTGGCTTAGCCAACTAGTATAACCTTCCAAAAGAAAAGACTTGCGACAAAAAACATAGTTCCAGAAATTGAGTACTTGGAAGACAACGACAAGGAAAAGAAAATAAAAATCCATGAAAAAAATCTTCCTTATTGAGCTTCCAAATGCTAGACTAGAAATAAGTATGCAATATTATTGGTATAAACATCAATAACTCAAAAGGAGGAATAAATTAAAATGTTCTAAATAAAAAGGGTAACCAAGTTGAAATTGATGGATTACTTGGACGAAAAATGATACGAACCCCCACTCCTATCATGAAATGACAAATGGTTTTTATTTAGTAACCCATTACACTGGAAAATGGAGGAGAACTATCCAAAATTTATAAGGTTCAAAGAACCAATGAATATGCGCATACCTAAGCAACCTTATATGGGAGTAAAACTTAAGCCATGGAATCGGTAAACGAGTGTTATGGTAGAGAAAGGGAATAAAAGGTACCCGTGAAGCCAATAAGGAAAACACGAACTTAACGAAATAAGAAAATGTAAACCTAGGAATAAGAAAAATTGGTCACTAGAGGATAAAGCCTTTACTAAAAATTAAAGAAGCCAGAAAATTATCATATGAGGACTACAATCCTAATTATTACATGGAACATAAAGAACTTGTCATTGTTTGTAGTAGTTGACATTGTATTCAAATAAGGAAACTCATTTCTAACGAAAAATTCCATAGTAGCTTGCTCGGGAATAAGATAAACCTTAGTATCTCAAAATTTCTCAGAATTGCAAAACTTGTTTGCAAGAACCGAGTGAGAAAATGATGGGGGCAAATAAGGAGGGTGAGGAGGGTAACTACCAATGCTCACAATTTCACCATCAAATTAATTCAAAATAATACAAACCATCCACATCTCTTTCCTGACATGATTAGGGATGGGTTACCTTAGGTTTTAAGCCATGTTTCCTTCGTCACATGAAGAGTGTGCCAATGGACATTGACTCAGTAACATCATAATATTTTAATAAAAATCTGATGTAATATAAGTTTTTATAATCCAAAGTTCAACTTCCTAGAGTATTTAAATTTCTATTTACTAAGAATTAGAGTGAGTAGGGTTATAGCATGGGTAATGTTATGTTTAAATTTTGTTTATGAAAATTCCCATTGTTAACAAATAAGAATATTTATGCCTTTATCAGAGAATATATGAAATTAGAATAAGATTAGTCCAAGTACTATTTCAACCCAAAAAAATTTAAGGTAAAGTAATCAAATGATATAGGAAAAAATGTTTCACGCTTTAAGTAATAGCCTAGAGATCAGAAATTCTAGTGATTTACATGACGATAATAGAGAACTAAATAAGAATGGTAATCAAGGAGAACAAAATAAAATTAAAAAATATATATCTTGGGTGTAAATTCTAGGTTTTTCATTAATCTAAAATTGGTAAATTTTGATGAATGTTACATATGGTATCAGAGCAACATGTTGCAATAGTGTGACCTACGAGCTCAATCATGAATTTATTTAACAAAATAAATGATTTTTTTTACATACAGAGAGTAAAGAAGAGAGGAATTAGTTGCAGATCCATAGGAAGGGACACACATAGGCGAGGATTGGATATGGGTACACTTGGGAGAACAAGCATCACTTCCTACCATGAAATTGATGAGCATAGTTAGATATTTGATAAATGAGTTAATCAGTCTCTGTGTAGACAATGAAAATTTATTAAAGGCTAGGGCTGAACATGAAAAACTCATTAAAATGCTGACAGATAGATCAAATCCTAAAACTATGGAACTAGTAAAATAAGAGGAAGAGAGGGGAGATACTTCCAAATGGAAAAATCCTAATGATGTAGAAGAGAGTAAAGAAGATAAATTTGATAATGAAGAAGAGTATAGTTCAACTAAATTACCTCTTAATAAAGGAAATAAACCAAAAATATATCTGCAAGGGGAATTAATGAAAATTAGGGCCCTAAACCTATGATGGAGAATCAAAGGAAGCAACAAAGGCATGACTGCTTAATATCAATCAATATTTTCAATTTTATGATTACTCGAATAATTTAAAGGATAAATTAGCTACATATCAACTTGTTGTAGCAGCTACAACCACCCTCTAAAATTTTTCCATTTCTTAGATTTTGGAGTTTAACCTTCTTTTCACGCGAGATTACCTTGCACTGCTATCAGTTATCTATGCTTTTACTGATATTTACCTTTTAGTTATGCTTGTGTTTACTTTCTCTTCACTTAGAAAAGTTTTCTAAGTCACGAGCTAACCTCCTGTCTAAGTCTTGCACTTTTGGGCTTGCCTCCAGAAACTGCGCAATTCATGGAGCAAGACTTGACCTTCATGTTCTCAATTGCACACTCACACTAGTAAATTTGTTCAAAATTCCGACACTTTAGTTCCAACACTTTTGACATATTGTCAGAAATTTCCCAATGTTTATCAATTTTTCAAATCCCGCCCACAACCGTCGCTATACCAACATTTAGGGTCATCGTCGGTCTTTCAATGTTTAGGGGCATCATCGTAACACCAACATTTAGGGATGCAACGTCGAACATGCGACGTTTCTATATCTTGCGTTGGTAGTGTGACGTATTTGGGCTTAACCGTCGGTATTGCGATGAACAAAGGATAACCCTCGATATTGCGACGCATAAAGGATAAGAGTCAGTGTTCCGACAAGGTGAATAAACGTCGTAAGAGTGACAATGGTAAAAATTTTAATTTCCCTTAGATTTTAACCAATTTTTAAGAAATGTTAACCATCAAAATTTACTAAGTTGTGATTGCACTGGTGCCCTGTGCACGTTCGTGCGACCTATTTTTCATTGCTTCCTTGTGCCTTCGTTCGGTCGTGCGCACCGTGTCACGCCGTGTGAGGGCGCCCACCCGAATGCGTTCGGGTCGGCTCGTTTCGTTTGAGGGCGGCTATATAAAATTTGGTAAGTTGTGACCGCATGGGTGCCTTGTGCATGTTCGTGCGGCCCATTTTCTGTTTGCTCCCTTGTGCCTTCATTTGGTAGCCCGTCGTGTCGTTTTTGTTACACCATTTTTTGGTCATCTAACTTTTCATCATTAGATGGACCCAAGTACACCATGTAAGACCAGTTTTACCCCAAGTAAAACTGCTTTCACTATGATTAATTAGGAAACCCCAAAAGGAATAATTAATTAAACCATAATTTAATTATTATTCCCAGTCATGTTTAACCTAAAAACAAAGAAATTAATGAGATAAACCCATAGTTATCTTATTATTTTCTAGGAATAATTATTTAATAATATTCCTTGTTAAATATGACCAAATCAACCACCATTAATCAAATAAATCATTATTTATTTGATTATATCCCAACCACTTCCTTAAAAAGATAAATAAATCATTTATTTATTTATTTTTCACTAATCAAGGGATTTGACCCAAGTCAAACACCCTTTCCCTCCAACAAATAATAATAAAATATTCCATAGAGGTGGATCTAGATGTGATTAACATTATTTTAATCATGCACCAAGATCTAGAAGGACCCAATATTTCGTTATAAATAGGAGGGTTTTCCCCATCATTCTTCACCTTTTGTTGCATACTAGATCACTCTGGATCTATACACTCGGTCTCATTTTCTGCCATTGTTGCTCCCATTGAGCTATACCTTCTACATTGGGTTTTCTACATCTACAAGAGAGAGAAAGCTTAGATCTGAAGTGCTGAGGACTACAAAGAACCCATCCCATTGAGGAGATCTGGATACACCTTCTTGTTTCCTCCCAGGTGCCCTGTAATATAAAAATTCATTCAAAAATCGTGTTCTTGTCTTGTCTGTTGGATGCATGGAGCAAACTCTTTACTTCACTGCTTAATATCTTTCCATTTATAGATCCGTTTGTTGCAGCACTTTAACTACTAATTGCAGATCTGAAGATGTTTTGCAGCCATTATTGTTGTTAGGGCTATTAGTTATGCGTAGCTAAAGTGGTTCTTTTTCGTACGCTTCGACAAAGAATTCATACTAACAGTTTTGTTTGAGGGCGCCTGCCCAAACCCATTTGGGTAGGGTCGTTTCGGTTGAGGGCGCCCACCCAAACGCATTTAGGTCTAGTATTTTCAGTTGAGGGCACTCGCCCAAACGCATTTGGGTCAGTTCGTTTCAATTGAGGGCGCCCATATCAAATTTTCTAAGTTGTGACCACACGGGTGCCCTGTGCACATTCGTGTGGCCCGTTTGTCGATTGCTCCCTTGTGCCTTCGTTCGATCATGCACGTCGTGTCATGCCATGTGAGGGTGCCTGCCCAAACGCGTTCGGGTCAGGTCATTTAGTTTGAGGGCGGTCGTATCAAATTTTCTAAGTTGTGACTACATGGGTGCCTTGTGCACGTTCATGTGGCCTGTTTGTCATTTTCTCCCTTATGCCTTTGTTTCGTCGGGTGCACCGTGTCGTTTCGTTTGAGGGTGCCTGCCCAAACCCGTTAGGGTCGGGTTGTTTTGGTTGAGGGCACCCACCCAAACATCTTCGGGTCGGGTTGTTTCAGTTGAGGGCACCTACCCAAACGCGTTTGGCTTGGGTCATTTCAGTTGAGGGCGCTCGTATCAAATTTGCTAAGTTATGGTTGCACGAGTGCCCTGCTCACATTCGTGCAGCCCGTTTTCTGGTTGCTCCGTTGTTCCTTCATTCGGTCGTGTGCGCCATGTCGCGCCGTGTGAGGGCGACCGCCCAAATGTGTTTAGGTCGGGTCGTTTCGTTTGAGGGTGGCCATATCAAATTTTCTAAGTTGTGACCGCACGGGTGCCTTGTGCACATTCGTGCGGCCTATTTGCCGTTTTCTCCCTTGTGTCTTCTTTCGGTAGCCCCCTGTGTTGTTTCGTTTGAGGGTGCCCGCCCAAACCCGTTCGGGTAGGGTCGTTTCAGTTGAAGGAGCCTACCCAAATGCGTTTGGGTCGGGTCGGTTGAGGGTGCCCACCCAACACGTTTGGGTTGGGTCGTTTCGGTTGAGGGCGCCAGTATCAAATTTTCTAAGTTGTGACTACATGGGATGCCCTGTGCACGTTCGTGTGGCCCATTTGTTGATTGGTCCCTTGTGCCTTCATTCGGTCTTGCACGCTGTGTCACGCCATGTGAGGGCACCCGCCCAAACGTGTTCGAGTCAGGTCATTTAGTTTGAGGGTGGTCGTATCAAATTTGTTAAGTTGTGACCGCATGGGTCCCTTGTGCACGTTTGTGCAGCCCGTTTGCCATTTTCTCCGTTGTGCCTTCATTTGGTCGGGCGTGTTGTGTCGTTTCGGTGAGGGCGCCCGCCCAAACGCATTTGGGTCGTGTCATTTTGGTTGAGGGCGCCCGCACAAACACGTTTGGGTTGGGTCATTTTGGTTGAGGGTGCCTGTATCAAATTTGCTAAGTAGTGATCGCATGCCACGGGGTGCCCTATGGACGTTCATGCGGCCTGTTTTCCAGTTGCTCCCTTGTGCCTTTGTTCGGTCGTGTCGCGTCGTGTGAGTGCACCTACCCAAACACGTTCGGGTCAGGTCATTTAATCATTTTAGGGTGGCCATATCAAATTTGCTAAGTTGTGACTGCACAGGTGCCTTGTGCATGTTTGTGTGGCATGTTTACCATTTTCTCCCTTGTGCCTTCGTTCGGTCGGGTGCGCCATGTCATTTCATTTTGGGGCGCCTACACAAACGCGTTCGGGTTAGGCTATTTTGGTTGAGGGCGCCTACCCCAACGTGTTCGGGTCGGGTCGTTTCGGTTGAGGGCGCCCATATCAAATTTTCTAAGTTGTGACTGCACGGGTGCCTTGTGCACATTCGTGCAGCCTTTTTGTCGGTTTCTCCCTTGTGCCTTTGTTCGGTCGTGCATGTCGTGTCGCACTGTGTGAGGGAATCTGCCCAAATGTGTTTGGTCCGGGTCATTTCGTTTGAGGGCGGTCGTATCAAATTTGCTAAGTTGTGACCACACAGGTGCCTTGTGCACGTTCGTGCAGCCCGTTTTTCATTTTCTCCCTTGTGCCTTCGTTCAGTCGGGCATGCCATGTCATTTCGTTTGAGAGTGCCTGCCTAAACCCGTTTAGGTCGGGTCATTTTGGTTGAGGGTGCCCACCCAAATGCATTCGGGTTAGGTCTTTTTGGTTGAGGGTGCCCGCACAAATGTGTTTGGGTCGGGTCGTTTCAGTTGAGGGCGCCCGTATCAAATTTTCTAATTTGTGACCGCATGGGTGCCATGTGCACATTCATGCAGCCCGTTTAATGGTTGCTCCCATGTGCCTTCATTCAGTCTTGCACGCCATGTGAGGTCGCCCGCAAAAACGTGTTCAGTTCGGGTCATTTCATTTGAGGGCGACCATATTGAATTTTCTAAGTTGTGACCGCACAGGTGCCTTGTGCACGTTCGTGCGGCCCATTTGCCATTTTCTCCCTTGTGCCTTCATTCGGTCAGGCACTCCATGTCTTTTCGTTTGAGGACGCCCACCCAAACCCGTTCGGGTCGGGTCATTTCAGTTTAGGGTGGTCGTATCAAATTTGCTAAGTTGTGATCGCATGGGTGCCCTGTGCACGTTCGTGCAGCCCATTTTCCAGTTGCTCCCTTGTGCCTAATTTGTTTGGTCAGGCATGCCATGAGAGGGTGTCTGCCTAAATGTGTTTGGGTCGGGGTGAAGCCGCAGCAAGGAAACAGAGTCTGGGTCGAGTCAGGTAAAAACGCGTTCAGCGTTCACCCTTAGGTGGATTCAGGTTCCTTTCGCAGGGCGCGTACTGCATAATAGTGTTCATGGCAGGGTCAATTCGGGTTCCTTCCACAGGACGCATGTAGAACAGTGTTTAGGGTGGGTGAGTTCAGGTCGAGTCGGGTTCGTGTAGTACGTCTGTGTTCAGGACGTGCGAAACAATGTTTGAAGGCATGAAGGTCGTTCATCATGGTCGGGTCGGTTCGAACGCAACCCGAACGTGTTCAGGAGACGCGTGCAGGTCGTGACCCTGGTGACTTGCATGCAAACCATGACCTCGGTGACCCCGTGCAGACCGTGACCCTGGTGACTCGAGTGCAAAAACTCGTTCAGGGTGTCGAGCGCGTCTGTGGCCCGAGTGATCCACTTGAACCAAAATTCGTGCAAACTTCATAAACATGTTCTAAATGGGAATTTTGGGGTTCCTTTGGATTTTTTTCATAATTCATGGGGAGATTTTAAGGCTAGACCAAGTTTATACAAGCACATTTAATTGAAATAAGCATATTAACTACTAACTCATTATTAAACCACTAACCCCTAAATGCACCTAAATCCCCTAACCCCTAACCCCCAATCCCTAAACCCTTAACCACTAAATCATTCTGATCTCCCTAACCCCAATCCCTAATCCCTTAACCACTACTAAATCATTACTCCCCTAACCCCTAAATGTACCTAAATCCCCTAACCCCTAAGCCCCCAATCCCTAAACCCTTAACCACTAACTCATTATTCTAGTCCTAACCCTAACCCCTAAACCCTACTAAACCTATAACCCCTAATCTTCTATTCATCGAACCCCTAAGTCCCTATGAATCCCTAATCCCCTAAACAATAACTCTTTATTCCCCTAACCCTTATAATAGTCCTTAAAACCCATTGGGATTGGCCATTCAAAACAAGAGCAGGTCTAGTTGGGACCTACAATCGGATGATTAATTCCCCCTTGTTGGCATGGTGGAATTTTTTCCCTATCAACAACCCTATATTCCTTAATCCATCTAACATATACTTATAAAATGCTCTTTTCTTGTAAATTTTTCCCTTGACGATGCCATGAAAACCTTCCAAAAAATTCTTAAATAATGGGAATTCATATTCAATATGCATGAAGCTAGTCATGGAATGTGACAAGTCATCAAAGATACATCCAAATATTTGATTTGTGCCTTGGGTAATGTGAAATAATGGGTAAAGGGGACACAACTAGGGTTTCATGTATGGGTATAATTTAGAGGTGCAAGCATGGTTTACTATGATCTATAATCCTAGCATTAGAGAATGAGAAGGGGGCTTAGGACCTAATTTCATATAAGGGGCTAGGGGACCTAGAGGGAAGGTAGCGAGAGCAATCAATCATAGGGCTGGGAACCCCCAATAGTGGTGATAATTCAGGGATTAGGAGTCCAATGATCACAAACCATAAGCCCTTAACCTATAGCCATTGAATTCCATATCCCCTTAACCCCCAATCCATAATCCCTTAACCCCTACACTCATAACTCATAACCCATAAACCCCTTGACTCATTAAATACTAAGAAAATAACCCCTAGCTAGAAATAATCCATGAACCTTGTAAGCCATAACTCCTTATCCTCCTAACCTGTGACCCTAGTTAACCCCTAATCCTTCACCCTTAAACACCTTAATTAACTTCTAATCCATTAAACACCTAAATCCCCTAAATATTAAGTTCTTAACCACTAAATCCTCTGACCCTAAATCCCTTGGAACTTAACCCTTTACCCTTGAAGCCCTTAACCACTAAGTATCTGAGGCTAAAAATAACACCGGCCCCAAACCAACATATTGACCTCCTAGGAGAATCCTTCACCTCTAATTGAGCATATTGGAAACATTTGATTTTTAGATAACTAGGTATTGGTTATGAGGGTATCATGTGTTTGTGGGTAACGTCATTATTACCACGTGTGTGTAGAATAATTAGTAATTTTTAACTAAATTTACTAATTCATAATTAATCAATTGATACATGATTAAAGACCCCTAATTAATCAATTGATATCATTAATACATGATTAATCGTAATTAATCAATTGAGAGCATTAATACATGATTAAATACCCCTAGCTTAGCCTATTTTTTTTAATTCCAAAAAAGCTAATTATCCTAATTACCTTACCCTTGTGCCCTTTTTCCAAAAATTCTTACCTAATAAATTTCATTATCTTTGCAATGGGCTATGCATGTATGCTGAGAGTTCAATTCTTACCTAATCAATTTCATTATCTCTGCAACTGTCTATGCATGTATGTTGAGAGTTCGATTGTTCGTTCAACCAGTCGATTCAACTACACTGGATGCTTTGTGAGCCGAGAGTAGATCCTAGAAAGGAGAGTTCCTCCTACACTAGACAAAATAGAGGGAAAAATAGCAGGGGACCCATTGGTTCAGGGGTTTAGCAGGGGACCCGTTGGTTCGGGGGTTTAGCCGGGGAACCGTTGGTTCAACCACCAAAATTTTAAGCATACACCAATTTATAGTGCTTATATGTAGTGCCAAAATTATTTTTCTTCCATACTCAGTTTTGTCTGGTAAAGCTAAATCTACAGTTGTTAACCATTGTATCTTCTAAAATTTTGTATGCTATAGTTACTTGTTTACTGATTGCAGGGCTTCAGAAGTAGAAGCCTTTGATTTTTCACGTTACGATTGGAATCATGTAGTGTTCTGTCTATTACTGAAAATTCTATTTCATTTGCCAAGAGTGGAAAACCCCATAAACCATACTAGAACTCATAGAATCAAAATCATCATCTATTGACTTTTTTTTTAGTTTGACAGAAATCAAATCTGCCAAAACCAAATCAATCAAATTTGAGGCACAAATGTGTACACCAACTCTTGTTCTCATAAATAATTTCTTGCTTACTTACACTTTCTTTCTTTTCTCTTACTGACATATTTGGATTCTTAATCGAGTTTCAACCAGCACAAATCCATTAACATAAATATTTTTTTTGTAGCTTGGAGTGCAAGCTGCAAGATATGAGTATGACAAAGGAAATATAATTGGATATTAATTGAAGCATATAGGACACACATGCAAAGTGCTACAGAATAGTTGATTTTTCTTTTCATCATTATATTGCATCAACCGAGGAATATCAACATTTGGAGATGAAAACCCCAAAATTTCCCGCCAATATGTTTTGCTCTGTACATTGAATGGATCTAGCAATATCTCATGTTGAAATCCCAGGTGCGAAACAGATGAAATGCGGAGCCATTCTGCCCATTTATATAGTACAAATTGGCCTGAGTCTCCAACCCAAATGTTGTCTAAGCTATTGCAGAGCTTAGAAATACTATCAAAGTCCAACCGGTAGGCCAAAATCGTAAATTGTGGGGGCATATAGCACGGATATGATTTAGGCAGAACACATGTCAATGCCATAGGAACAAGGTGTTGAACATTGAATGTGTAAACAATTCCCACCAGAACATATTTTGAGGAAGACCTACTACTTTTTCCATTGAGTTCACATTTACTAGAAGTCGATGGCAGCCTCACAGTAATAGCAATATTTTCAGGAAGTTCAACATGTATGGACATCTACAAAACAATTATAAAGTTCTGTTAGAATATTTCCATGACCTCCATTATACATCAAAAAGCTACACTCCTTGGCATAGTTAACCTTTAATGCATGAGGGATGCGATCTTCTCTTTCAACAACAAACACATCATCCTCATAAATTGCCTTCAATGCCAGTACTTGTTATTAGAAACACCAAAGAGAGTGAAAAAAAAAAAATCTGGAAAGGCAATGAAAATGTTTCTATATTCAAACAAGAAAAGGGTCCAGGGGTATCGCTCATGATTAAACTAGGAAATATTATAAATTACACTAATCTAGTAGAATTGCAGGTGATAATTCAAGATAATACAAAAAGTACAGAGAAGAAAAACTAGAAGATGTTCTACAGTATATTTTCAAATAACTCTTGCATAGAAAAAGCCACATGAGCTCTTCATCCACTACATGCAAAGAAAACATCTATGAAACCAAGACGGGAGGAATATTATAGACTGAAAATATAGGAGAGCATATATGTCTCACTGTAGAAATGGAGCACAAGATTTCCTGTATACAAATTCTGAAGATGAAAGCCTAAAATATTTGGTAAAGAGCTCTAAATGTGGTAACTTTCCATAAACATTGCATTCAAACTAAAACATGAATCTGAAGTAAGTCACACCACAAAGACATAAATAACACATGTTTTGTATGCCATATATACACAAAAATATATGAATAGTCTGCTAAAAGTTTTGGAGCTAAATAAAACTGGAATTGTCAAAAAATACAACAGGCACAATACAAAATTCAACTAGATGTAAGCACCAGACCAATTACCTACTGAAGATATACCAGTTTATAAAATCAAAAATTTTATGGAGGCTTTGGGCCCAATTCATGGATAATAACATCCTATAATCTTAGATTAGATATGTAGAGTTAAACTGAAGTCATATAACATTGGACTTGGGACATGGAGAGTTAAGTTGTTTACTATATCTTATCTTCCCCCTACAAATGTTTTTAACAAAATAATTATGGTTTAGGTTTGATATGATGCTAATTGTGTTCTTATTCACTGCATTTGTTTTTTTTTTTAGAGGGGTGGGGGGGTGGATTAAAAAAATGAAATTCATTGAATCTCATGCACTAGTAAATTTAACGGCAAATTAAATCAGCCAAGTAGGTTTTTATATAAAATTTGTGAAAAAATCATCAAGATTAATTTTTATTTGTTTAAAAAAAAATATAATAGAATATGTATATATTTATGTGTGTGCGTGCATTTATGTATGTATCTATGAGAATGCTTTTGAACAATATATGATGGTTAACATGTTTTAGTCTTGAGACATTTTTGGATCAAAGTTGAAGTTATAAAAAATATTTGTGTCTTTTGTTTGAATATATGGAGTTTATCAAAATCTGCCTAATTCATTTTCCAAATGTAATGGGAAATGCTATCATATTTTTTATCCCTAGTCCCTCGTCTAACACATCCTTGGCCCTCACACAACTTGAGAAGTCTGATATCTGAAGGTTGAATAGTCTCTTTTAAAATGAACAACACATGTTTGCAAATGATTCTTCCTCCTTTCTTCCTTGAGAGACCTTCCTTAAATAGATTCATGGAGGATGCTAGAGGATGGTTGTACATCTCTCGAACTTAAGGAACTTGAGTCTAATAAGTTCAAAATCTCCTAGTGCAAGAGAACCAATTCGTTTAGTGTTGATTTCCTCAACTCATTAAATGTTGGTCTATGCAATGGGTCGTTAGTTAGATTCAAGGGTGGCAAATAGAGTTGTAACAACACCCCCTGATTTGTGAGGTGAGAAGAGGAACCAATGGTCGAAACACATTCTAATAAAAATAAGTTATCAGGAATTCCAAGGAAAGAGCTAAAGATCAAGGAACTAGTGAGTACTTGCAATCGATTGTCAACAAATAGATAGACATACTGATGCTTAGAATAGAAACAAAGCATGGATTCCAACATAATACACTATGAATCCATGTAATAATATGCAAGACCATGGCCATGAAAAAAGTACACAGTGGGTCAATGTCATGAAAATGATCATAGCCATGAGCAAATACAATGTGGATATGTCATAATATACATCAAGAAGACAACTAATACCAATGGGAAGACATAGTAATCATAAGATAGTGATATACTCCATCACAACTTAGGAGGGGTAGCATGAGTGACGTGCCTCCAAAGCCCGAGGTCTTTGTTCCAACCCTGATGGTCATTCACTAGAGACTTATATGCTAGAATGAAAATTAGCATGAATCTTGTACCTGACAAGAGACAAACCAAACAAACCTGTCTTGAGAAAATGTTGAACTACCACTACAAATCTTACTTGGTTCAAGGTGGGCAGTGTCACAGATTTTACCTAGGAACAAAATGCGCCATACATGTTTAGTTAAAGAAAATTGCATGACACTAATTCCCTAAGTAGTTAATCTTAGATCATAATGCCAACTTCACAAGTTTCACTACACTTGAAATATTTCACATACATCCATAAGTCCAGTCCATACCTCCCAATATGAAGAGAAAATATATCCACAGGAGAGTAAGAGAAAAATTGGCAGTATATGTTTATTTCCCCTAGAAATGGAAATGCCAAGACCTGTTCCTACCTAGAGCACATAGATCAAGCAACATGCCACCAACATATTTGGAATAAAGAAATACAAAGAATGTAATTATTTCCTTGATCATCCCAATCATTTAAGACAAAAAAACATCTTTGTGTTGTGCAAAAATTTGAGGATATATGGGAAAAGGAAGAAAGAGAAACTAAAAGTTCCAAAAGACATATAAGATTTCAATTTACCAAATCCGCTATGTTACTATTGCATTCTCCTTTAGCTTTAATGTCCACAATGTTTTCTCTAATTGCAAATTCTTTGTAGATAGGAGTACGAGTTTATGTTGACGATACTGCAGCAATATTCTAACAGAGCAGAGCAATAAAAGAAAAATATTAGTTGTCAAACAAGTAACCACTTTTGATATGCATTTAATATAAAAAAAATGTGATAAATACATGAAGACAACAAGTACTAGACTAAAAAATTTAAGCTATTAGGAGAGATGGATACAAATATGGGAATACATCAGAGTTTCAGAATACTTTTACGATGCATCTAGATGTTAGCCTTTGGGGTTACTCCAAAAGTGTTTTCACCTTGCTAGGAGAGCTCTATGCCTCATATCTCCTTTGCCATGCTTCATGGACATATGCATGGCTCAGTTTGGATGGAAGCTTGAGAGGTTAATCTTTCCATCCTCTAGAAACATTCTAATCTATTATCAAGTGATTATTTTTCTGAGTTTGTAGCAGCAGTTTGATAGCTTGAGAGGTTAACAATATCTTGAGTAGTCACTGTGACCTATGCCCCTGCCAACTACTTGGGGTAGATTTGTCTTGTTTCCTGCTATAAATATCTAGTGGCATCTCTAAGATGTTTTATTGTCGAGAATTCCAGATTTTCTCTTTTCTTATGAAATTTGTTTTTAGGGCTTCTAATTAGCAAGACATAATCTTGTATTACCTTTCTAATTTTCTTCTCTTCCCTTTTCTCCATTCAATTGGACCTTCCTTAGAGGATTACATATTTCTTCCCAGTGTTCCCAGTGGATTGGAAAATATTTGGAGAATCAAAGATACTTGTGACACTGGTTTTAATAAAGTCCACCTCCTAAGATCATAAATGTTAGCCTTTCTACATATGTGAGGCATTACAATAGAAAATTGACCTTACAAGATTTATGTAGATCTTGTTTCACCAAATTGACCTCCTCCTTCTAGCCTATCTCGGTAATTGGAGGTGCTAAACACTATATATATGCCCAAGCCCCAAACATAGATGATATTAGGCTAGTCAAATATCTGCATTTCCCCCTTCTATTGGTATGCAACTACATTCACGAGGCCACAAAAATGTATTTGCTTTTAGTGCAAATTTGTGCCCATATCAAGGAACCAAATGTCCATCACTAGATTTTTCTCTCTCACCTCAAATGTTAGGAGGGGTTCAGCTGATCACCACCACATTGCTCCTCCCATGATGCCCTGGGTAAATCTTCAGTGTCAGGCATACTATACAGGACATTATTGTTGCTCTTTGCATTGATACCTTGGTGATGGAGATGAGGATTGCTCTGCTCCCTCCTCTACATCTTACCTCTATATCTGGTATGGAGTATTGATTTCTACAATTTAAATTTGTCCTTCTAGATTCACCTTTTATTTCAGTATCACTTGTATCTCTTTATATTTTAGCTTTCAAGAATCAAGAGTAGTAATTGTAATATATTGATATACTCCATCACAACTTAGGAGGAGTAGCATGAGTGATGTGCTTCCAAAGCCCAAGGTATTTGTTACAACCCCGATGGTATGATTCTATATCTTGTGAATGGATAAAATATTTGCATACAACAATGTATCAAGTATCAACACTTAGCTCTATTCTTGCCTCTCCAAAATGGGAACTAAAAATTTGTTGATCCACACATAGAAGCTGAGAAAACTCAGCTTGAGATCCTAAATATTGGGGATAAAAAACATGAATGGAATCCCCATCAAAATTTGCACCAAGTGGCCACCATATTAGAGGGTTAATAATCATTCTAGAGCCTAGATGTACGTTTGATTATAATCTATGTAATGAATGTTTGTGGACACTTGGAGGACCATTAATCAAAACAAAATCCTTATCATGCAAATCTATTTAAGCTAATCTCTAGGAAAAAATTTCCTCCCTTGAAACTAAAGTGTAGGAATTTTGACCAAGGGAGGAAAAATTACAGATGCAACATTTACACATGCCAATACCAGCCATCTACCACAACTATCATAAAGACAAATCATCATTCTCTTAACTGCTACAGTGTTTAAAATCTACAAGGTCAATTCATACAATGTTTCTAAGAACATGTGTACATAGACCAATTCAACTTGATCACTAGGACCAATCCACATGCCAAACCTGGTCTAAAACATTATAACAAGCATATAACAGAAGTGATAGGAGAATATGACTTGGTTACTACATTGATCCACCTTGGGTGTTATCAATATGCCACATGGATAAGTGAAATATTGCAAATTAATTTATTACTAATTAAAAGCCTACTGACCACTAGGAAAAAAATAATACTTCAGCTTGTGTATTTATAGATATTTGCTATTGATTGCAATTCCAAAAGCCCAAGGTCTTTGTTCCAACCCCGATGGTATGATTCTACATCCTGTGAATGGATAAAATATTGTCATACAACAATGTATCAAGAATCAACACTTAGTGCTATTCTTGCCTCTCCAAAATGGGAACTAAACATTTGTTGATCCACACTTAGAAGCTAAGAAAGCTTAGATTGAGATCCTAAATATTGGGGATTAAAAACATGAATGGAATCCCTATCAAAATTTGCACCAAGTGGCCACCATATTAGAAGGTTAATAATCATTTTAGAGCCCAGATGTACGTATGATTATAATCCATGTAATGAATGCTTCTGGACACTTGGAGAATCATTAATCAAAACAAAATCCTTATCATGAAAATCTATTTAAGCTAATCTCTAGGAAAAGTTTTCATCCCTTGAAACATTTCAAGCCCTAAGAAGGCAAGCTGTTGAACCACTTTCTTAGAAGATCTTGCATTTCCACTATGATTTCCTAGCTCATTCATAAATATATTTCTTTGAGAATCACAACGAGTAAGAACCAAATCATATAAACATGCACTAAAAGCATCTAAGGATAAAAATTCAGTCAAAAACATTTCAACTGAATTCAAGCACTTCACTATAAATTTAGAAATTATTTCAGTTTTCATTTTGTGTTTTCAAGTTAGATATTGTTTTTAAGTTTTCACATTTCTAATTTTATTGCAATGTGGGAGACTGATCGTGGCAGTACAGGAACAACCTCGAGACAGGATGATCGTGGAAAGGGGCCAGCCGAAGAACATGTAAAGTGTCAACATTGCTCTATCTTCAGGTATTTTAGTTATTTACATAATTGAAATAATGTTATTTTTTTCAAATATGTAGACGCCTGGCCATGGTATGCATGATTCTTCCCTCAACGAGGAAGATTTTTCTTCATCCCCATGTCCATTTTTGTTGCTGCAAAAAAAGGCGCGAAAATCAAAGTTGGAACTTGAGATTTTGGTAGACGTTACACCTCAAACACCTGAATAAGAAATGAGGATAACACAATTTATGACCCAAATAGAAACATATAAGGTAATAATAAAAAATCAAAAGGATTTTTTTTTCTGCATGAGATCAATTGTGATAGTTTTATTTTTAATTTTTACATTAACTAAACTAACAAAAAAATTTCTTTTGTATGTAGTGTTATCTCACACCTGCTACCCCCAGTGTTGGTGGTAGTGGGACACAAAGGCAAGATATTAATGACCGACCCTCTCGTACACCTTTTTACTCCTTTAGGTGGCAGCCAAGAAACGCACCCTGCCCAAGAAGACACCCAGCCAACCGCTGAATGTGTTGGCAGTGATGAGGCTGGTATGGCCAACTATATTATTGTGTTTCCTGGAGCTACACGTGTCACCTCCACGGGGACCATTGATGGCACATTTTTGGTTAATGATGAAGGTGTTCCCATAAATCACGTAAAACTCCCAGGTAAGTTTTAATATTTTAACTATTTCATGTACTCTATCTAAAACATATTTTATCATGATTTTTTTTTTAAAATTAATGATATTATGTTTTTTCTGTGTAGGAAACAATGAGTTCTACAGGTTTTTGGAGAGAAAGGCGTTTATAATTTTTGGCCCAACCATATGCACAAGGTGGAATTCCCAAAATTCCAACCTAAAACAATAACTTCTAGATTATCTAGAAACCCTTTTTGGGGTGGGCACATTTGATATAATAGCGGTGGCTCGGGTAGTTGGAAAATATCTGAAATATACTAGGGACACCTATAGGACGCAATTGAAAATTAACTCTAGATATGAGCATCCTCTCACAGTTCTAGAGAGGGAGTGGAGAGCACTCATCGATAACGGAAAAGAGAAAAGGGCCAAGAAAGAAGGAAAAATGCTAACTAGACCCGCAAGGTAAATTACAACTTTAATACAATAGCTTTAATTTTCTCTATGTCTAAAATAAAAGTGTGCTACCTCATATCTGACTTCAAGCTTTTGATGATAGGTTTCCTGACACCTCGAAGGCAACCAAAGCTAGGATTGAAAAAAACGGCCATCACAAGCTAGGCCAGGGCGGCTACTTGAAATTAGCCGCAAGAATTGTAAGTAGATAAACATCTTATAATTAATTGTATCGCCTTCCAACATTTTTGTAATCCCATAAATAATATTAAAAATACACAATCATATGTAATGTAGGGTGATGAATTTGGAATGGAAACCATAGAGGAAGACATAGATATCACTTTCCATTCCGGCTATCAAGCCATAGTTGAACATCGTAGAAGCTTGGGACAAGTCCCAAGATCCAGAATGCCTGATAAGGTAAAAAATTAACCTTTCAATATGTTTTTTTATTTAATGTCTAACAACTTTGTTTAAATCAGGGGAGCAATACTTTCAACGAGCCAAATAACCCAGTTTTCAAGTAGTGCGGTGAGAGTGAAATATTTCTAGAAGTACATGGTCCTCACGTGCAACCTGATCATAGATATCACTTTCCATTCCGGCTATCAAGCCGTAGTTGAACATCGTAGAAGCTTGGGACAAGTCCCAAGATCCAGAATGCCTGATAAGGTAAAAAATTAACCTTTCAATATGTTTTTTTATTTAATGTCTAACAACTTTGTTTAAATCAGGGGAGCAATACTTTCAACGAGCCAAATAACCCAGTTTTCAAGTAGTGCGGTGAGAGTGAAATATTTCTAGAAGTACATGGTCCTCACGTGCAACCTGATCATTGTAGCGGGGACCAGGCCAGAAATGCTACTATCAGTGAGGTCCATGATGGTAATTAATTTCCACTTATAATTTTTTCTAATTATACCTTGATGGTCGTTTCCTTATAACGTTTTTTGTTTAAATGACAAAGAATGTTGTATGTGAGCATCCTACCACCAGAGAGGAAGATAGGGAAATGGTTACAATGGTGACAACTAGTGCACTAGGTAAATAATGTCATTGAATTTTTTTTTATTAATATTACCGAACTAGTTCAATGATATTTAAAAACTGACAATTAAAATTTAATATTATCTATTTTTGTAGGCGATGCCCCATCACTGCATGAGACCAGAGATTGTGACTACGCAACTAGGTCAGCTCTGCAGGAAATGCATGAAATAGGAGTAGAGCACGATGATGTTGATGATGTAGTTAGGAGCTTTAGAAGTAGGAAGAAGAAGAAGAAAATTTGATAATGTAAAATATTGTATTATTATAAGACAAATGTTACCATACTTGGAATGTTTTTTGCATTATATTAAAAACTCATTTATCATACTATTTTTATGTCAAGCACTTTCAATGTTTTCTTGTGTACTTTTTTTTGCATTGATTTTTTATTAGTTATTGAATATTTTTTTTTCTGCTCATGAAAGTAAAAAATGAAATATAGATTGGGTATTGGGGAATTGAGAGTGATGTGAGGGGGGGGAGGGGCCATAAGAGCTTCCACCTTCACATGGTTGGCCCTGTTTAGTAGAGAATAATTTATTGGAGCAATTTCATCTTGGAGAAAACCTCCCTCGATCCAACGTAGCAACAAAAAGGTCACTGTTGACTTAGTTGCTACTCTTTCAGATTGTGGGAGGCTTGTTCCAAGTTCAGGCGACTCCAATAAATTGTTCTTGAAATGAGGAGGAGCTTATTCAGGTATTTTTTGACATTCTCAACATATGTTCTAACATTATCATAAGAATGCATCTTAGAGTAAAAAATACAACATAAATTACTTGTATTTATTGTATAGATAATTATGGATTTTGAATGACTTGGCATCGCAGGTACAAATCCTCTTGCATCATGAGTAATACAAATTTTCAACTAGGGTCATGTCCAGGATCTTTTTGCTTGTGCGCTTGACCAGGTTCATAGTGTCACATTTTGTAAGTTCCTTTACAGTTCATAATTCAATATGAAGCTTGTTCATGATTATTATCTGGTTTTTTGTATGTGTTTTTTCATCTATTTGATTGTAATTTTGAACATGCTCTTAAAAATTGAAACTTTTTTTTATATACTATTTTTATACTTACTTGTTCTATTTATGGTGATATAACCACCATTATATCGTATCCATCTTATCTCATTCCCTTGGGTTGTAGTTAGGTTCAAAGGAACTCCAACCAGTTCCAATTCCCTCACATTCCTCTTGGCCAACAACATAAATTTAATATATGTGGGTTCCCCAGCCCAATGACCCCTTTTGTAGTAGAATGAGTGCCCTTGTTCTGGCAATTTTATATCTACTATATTAGCCTAGGAGTGGACCTAGAGTATTTTCAGCCAAAATTTCTCCCTACCACCATTTTCTGGAAGTCTATTTTTTTAGGTCATAAACTATCCCAGTATAAGTCTATTCTGTTAGGTCATAAGCTATCCCAGTTGCGCATGATGTCCAGGTGTTGCCACGGTGTAATCATGCTTGGGCATGATGTAGAATGCTTCAAGTGTAGAATGATTCAAGAGAGATTCTCAAGGTGACTAACTGTAGCTTGTTTTGAATATGAATTTATATGTCGCTACAATGTTTCAAGCTATTAGATTCAAAATTTCCTTCTTCTTAAATCAACAGGTCTGGAGCCTATTTCTTTAGATATTTGAAACCCTCTTAGAGATGTCATACTCTGTAGGATTTCTTCTTCCATTTGTTAACTTCTGAAGTAGATCCAGCACAGCCTTGAACCTTTGAATAGGGCTTAATGTAGTCACTAGAGACAAAAATTCACATCTAGTGGCTCAAAATTATTACCATCACTAACTTATTGCCCATTGACCACCAAACTAGTTGACTTATCCAACTTTGGTGTTTCTGTTAACCAACTAAAATTATTTGTGCACTTTTCCTTTAAAATTTTGCAAAAGATAGTTGAGTCACGGAGTCTTTTACGTTGTAATGGTAGCATAAGACTAATTGCTATAATTTGTGTGATTATCATATATAGTTGGTCTTTATATGAGATATTTCCATCACTTGAGTGTGTAAACATGCTAAGCACTAGTACAAAGACATTCCATTCCTGATATGGTAAGATTCTTGGACAAGAAGGCTAAGATGATAGTGGACTACTACCTTCATTTTTTGTTGCTACTTCTCTTGATGAATAGGCCAACACCAACATGTCTTTGGTTTGACAGAATGGTCATGATGGTGATGGGACTTTCCATTTTTCCATCAAAGTCTAGTCCATTATGCTTTTCCTCTGTGTAGCTATAATGGAGTTTAGAATTGCTTGAATTTCCTAATCCTTGTTCATCATAGCCCATTTGCTTTAGGATCTTGGAACTAATGCCTCTGGTATTCTTTTTCAAAGTCACCAATCTGCACTAGAGAAATGTCTACGAAAAGTGAGCTTAAAAAGGTGGTTTTAGTCATGGTGTTGGCTTTATCAATGGCAAGGAAGGTGGTATTTCTTCCTTGTAGTCTTGGACAGCTACTTAGAGCCTTTCCAAGGCCACCTCCTTCTCCACTAACTTTTGTTGCAATTGTATTATCTGTTGGAGTTCCCATGTTTTGGCAAGTTTTGCAATACCAAAAGATGAGACAACATCAGAACCACTTTTAGACCTCGAGATCTAGCCCTCCTGGGTCCAAAGAGGGATATCTCTATATAGGAAAAGGTATATGTCTTTGAAGCTTGTTTAAAGGTATTAGGCTAGTTATAAAGTGCGAGGTTTGTTTGTTTTGTTTTCTTGTTTGATTTTTGGGAATCGGGAAGGAAGGGTTCAATATAAGACAAGGATGAGCAAAGAGGATTTTAGGAAAAGGAGAGATAATTCAGAGAACACTCAAGACCATTGGGAAATGGAGTCAGGAAAGGGTTTACCTGCTATTCAGTATTCAAGCTTTCAATTGGGCTATTCATCTAAAGCATAGGATCTTAAAGATGATAGTATGATATGAAATGATGGTGAAAGAAGGTGAAAGACAAGGAAACCTCCAAGGTGACTGCTTAGAAAGCAGATCTAGGGACACGGCATGCCATTAGACACCTATGATCCACCTCCTAAAAGTTTAACTCTTCAGACAAAGGAAACATTAAAGATTTAAACACAAAGGTGAAGGCCTGAGATCAGAGAGAGGCTTTGAACTATCAATGCTTCGACATCCAACTTAAGGGAACTTAGAAAGGTTCAATTGAGTGAGAAAGACCCTAGTGAGATAGAATCAGCGTTCTAAACTCCTAGTATCCCAATTCATTCAATTAAAACCCAGCAAGAACATCTAAGAATAGATCCATTAATTCATACATCAGCTAGCAGTAAATATTAGCTACTACACTGGTTAAATTATCTTGAATCAGTTCTTAGATAACACATATAGCAGAAAACATCAAAGGTAAGGAGAGCAGAAGCGTAGGCTACCATGCAAGGGTATATCCTAAACCAGATTTCTGATGCTTACCAGAGAAATGTAATGTAATGAGAAACAGAGACAAAGGCAGAAAAACATCACTGATGCTTTAAATTAGGATTCAAATAAATGTGCTTGTCATATTAAAGAGAAACACCAGTCATGTACAACATTTTCCAATAGCTTGATATTCAGTCTGACAACATCTTCCTCACCCTATCTTACAACTTTACACAGAGAACTACGTCTCAAGAGAAATAGCTTGCAATTTACAGATATCCGATCAACAACCAACAACAATGTTTTCTCATGAGTTTTATATCTGAAAGAGAGGTAGAGGAGGTAGATGAAACACTAAATGAAACACTAAAACAGAAGTAGGAGAAGAGCGTCGAGGCCCATTTCGTCTTAATATCTATGCATTGATTTTTGGTACTCTTTGGATGAAAGAGTGGTCTTCGACAGGCTGAAATTTACTCCAGGTATGTCCTTTGATGTACTTTAACTATAGTACTCAGCAGTACTTTGGTGAATAAACAAAAAGTATATAAATGACTTTGAGGTTTTCCATACTACATAAAAAATGCTCTAGCAGCATTAGGACCGTTCTGTCAAGGTGGAAATCTTCTCAGGAACACGATATAGAATGAAAACAGTATGGGTACTTTGCCCTTTCTCGTGAAGTAAACTTCTGCTGATGTGAAACATTGATATATTGTTTTCTACGCATTGGGCCTCATTAGGCCTTTTGTATTAATCATGAGGTCTTCAATCTAGTACATTTCCTTTTAAACATTGAATCAGAGCTTAAAATCTTCAATTACAGGCATTAAACTCTTTGATTATCCACTGATACTCTTTGCCGCTTCGTGACTGTCTCTGTCTGTGAAATTTGAGCTTTAATGATGCTAGAAAGGTTTTACAGAGTTAAACTCTGTACCTTGATGAAAAATTCCACTCAAAACACCTTCCAAAGTTTTTCTCTGTAATCTCTGGCTCTGAAAATGCTTCCTCTGCACTCTGTGTCACTATAACAGTGACTGTGAGCAATGGCGATCTTTATCACCTGTACCCTACAAAAACACATAAATATTTTAAGAAATCCATGCATGGGGAGGATGGATGTAGTGGAATTCTGCGAGGATGGCAGCGCAGCATGGACGAATGCCATGGATGCAATGGGAAGCGGTGGAAAAATGCAGTGAAACGGTGGAAAAATGATCAGATGAAGGTTTGGTGGGGATATGCATGTGGACTGTCTGATCATATCTGGAGGTGATGATCGACGGTGGGGTTAAATTAAAAGAATGACTTTGGGATTTAGGGCATTATGCAATGAACTTTAATATAAAACATTAAAGTTTTAATGTGAGTGGAATGATATAATGTTTAATGCAAAACATAAGGTTTGGTCATTTGAATCGAAATGCAAAGGAAATGCATGTAAAACTTATGAAATGGGCTTAAAATGGTGGGACTCGGTCATGGGCGGAGGGTGATTTAACACAGACCATCAGATCTCATGAGGAGATCGACGACTGCGATGATCTGATGCAATGCTGAGGTCGCGCGATGAAAAAATATGAAGGGAACGCGAGATGAAATGAGGGTCGTTGATCTGTACAGATCAACGGTCAGGATCTGTAGATAGATCTCTGGGCACAAACCGTAGGGAAGTGGTTTTTTGGACAAAACCATTGTTTTCGCGTAGAGAAAAGGGAGGGAGGCAATTTTCACTTTTTGAACGCGATATGAGTCCCCGGCTGACACGTGGCTTTAGAAAACCGCCCATATCGCGCGAATTTGAAATGTTAAACTTCAGACTCCTAGACTACGCGATATTGATGTGGGATTTTGGATCTGGGCCCATGAGATCCGACGGTGATGGAGGAGTGCGATACAAGGAACATGCATAGACAGTAGAGTGGGGGCCAACGGAAGGTGGTTTCATTGTGAACCGTCCGATATATGCGATGGACGGTCGAGATCTGGAGAGAGAGAAAAAAATCGAAGGATATGGTTAGTGGTCAGGAGGAATACAAGCTTTTGGATCCAAAGTATTGGATGGCAGAGATCCAATCGGAGGGAGAGCGATGGAGAGAAAAACTCCGATGGGCGATGGTTGCGATTGGCTCTGGACCATTGGATCGGCTTTAGATCAACGGCTGCGATTGGGTCGGAGGGTGACCAATTGGGGAACACAGGGCAGAGTGAGAGCGAATACTGGTTGTTGGCTCTTGTGGATTCAATGGCTAGGATTGCATTGGGAGATCGCAATCGGGGGAAACGGAGGGTGGCACAATAAAAAATTCCGATTAGCGATGAAGTGATTGGCGCTTGACCGTCAGATTGGAATGTGAATCAACGAAGGAGATTTGTAATCGTAGGGGTAACAAAGGGAGTAGGCGGGTGTGATATGACTTGCAATGACCGTTAGATCTAATAAGATCAACGGTGGATATTTCTCTCGAGACTTATAGAACAAAGCCCTCATCACATCGGGAATTTTCGTTTTAACATAGAAATGCGCTCCGCGACATCTCCCGATTCCGATTAGCGCTCTTTGAATTAGCACTTGGTCTTAGCACTGGGCTTTATGGAGGGGAAGTGGTTAGGGGCTTGGCTGAAGGGGGCTTAGCCTGCATATAGTAAAAAATGGGTGTTTTTTCTTAAAAAATAGCTTTTTCAAGGCTAAACAAGGGTTCCGGTAAGGGAAAAAAAGGGGTTTAAAACCAGATGAAGGAATTTCACTTAGTTTAAAAGGGAGGAATTAGATGGTTTGGAAGACTTAGTAGGGATTTTGGGGGTTAAAGGGGAAACTTTGAAAATGGGAAAAAGGGTTAAAATGAGGAAATTTGTAGGGATACCAAGGGAAAATCAAGGCTTTTCTGAGCACAAATTTTCACAGGTAGTGAGGCTTTTTGGATGGAAACAACAGTGAAGATCTTTTAAAGGCAATGGACACACAGAGGCTTCAAGGATGAGAGATTTTCATAGGAAATGTATCTCTTGAAGGCTCATAAAAATAATTTAGCCACATGTTTTCTTCCCAAAAAATTCATAGGTGGCTAACAGTGGCTCCACATGGGGACGGCTTCTTCTTGAAGGAGTCAAGAATTCAGAAAATAAATCTTTGGAGTAGGCTAGATGCCTGATCTTTGAACCATCTTACTTCTTTGATTCGGCTGTACAAACATGATGGAATTAATCAGCAGAAACATTCCCCAAACAATCTACCTACCCATCCTACAATACTAACATTTTTTCTTCAAGGTGCATTTGAATTTGCAAACCTTCTTCATCATTTTTTTTTTAAATTTATTTATTGAAAGCAAAAAAAAAACTAATCTAATTCTACCCTTGTCACTCCATGAGACCATATTAAACTGTTGGCCTCATATGTTTCTCTACCTAATTTAATATCTGCTAGGATTAAACTGTCTGGAAGATTTCTTCTCTACATTCTACAATAGAAATTTAAAAACAGTCAAACTAGGATTAGACAGTCTAGTTTGCTGTGGATCCAAGGCATAAAGACAGTAGCACATGGACTGAAATTGCAGAAAATTGGAAACAAAATTTCGAAGGCTTGAAATCTTGAAACTTTTGGAGCATCCTTCTTTTCTTCGTGAATCAAGTTTTGAGCTTGTTAGAGTCACGTTCTTCTTCCCTTCATCTCTGGTTTTGGGCTTGTTAGAGCTGATCTTTTTCTTCTTTACTGGTTCAGATTGTGGGCATATTAGAACAGTTGTATTCACTTATTTTGGCTCAGGTTTTGATCATGTTAGAGCCAATATTTTGCACTTCTGAGGTTCATGTTTTGAGCAAGTCTGAACCTCTCCTTCCCTATTTTTTTGAATCATTTTCTCTTTTTCTTGAAAATAAAACACAGCAATGGTATTTACAATGGAAATGAAAACTGGAAATTGGAAATCAGCAGTAGTAGTGCTTGAGCATCCTGCCATTGACAGGACCCCCGAACAGCTCTGTACCATCAAGCTCTTGCAGAAAAAAGGCATTTGGGCCAACAGTGGCCTGGATGATGTAAGGACCCTGCCACAAACTGTCAAATTTTCCATGCTTTCCTTTGTCTTCTCTCCTAGAGTCCCACTTTAAAAATTTATCTCCAATTTTGAAGTCACAAGATTTTGTTCTTTTATCAAATAACTTCTTAATATTTTCCTGAACTTTTAGAGCTTTGTTATAGACCTCTTCTCTTGTTTGTTGGAGATGAATTTTTTGATTTATTCTCCTTACCATACTGTCTTCTTCTATTTGAATCTCTTGGACTAGTTTAATCACTGGTACCCCAAGGCTGGTTGGAAGTACTGCCTCTATTCCATAGACAAGCTGATATGGTGACATGCCAATGGATTTCTTTGTTGTTAGCCTGTTAGCCCACAAAGCATGCACTAACTTGTTATTCCATGACTTCTTATTCTCTTCAAGTAGCTTTTTGATGATGGTCACCAAGCTCTTGTTTGATGATTCAGCTAACCCATTACCTTGTGGGTAATAAGAAATTGAATGACCGAGTGCTATCTGATACCTATGAAAAAAATCAATCATTTTCTTACATCCAAAAGCAGCAGCGTTATCAGTGATTATTTTTCTTGTGCAGCCAAATCTAGAGAGGATGTGGTCTTCTAGGATCTTAATGATAACAGAATCTATGGCATTCCTGGAAGTTATGGCCTCTATCCACTTTGTGAAGTAGTCTGTGGCTGTAAGGATCCACTTGTGTTGGGAAGAATATGCAGGGTGTATTTCTCCTATGAAATCCAGGCCCCATTGCATAAAGGGAGCCTCAACAATAATAGGTTGTAATGGTAAGGGGAGGATCTTTCTTTTGCCCTGAAAAATCTGGCACTTATGGCAGGCAATTATCATTTTATGGATGTCATTGAAAAGTGTAGGCCAGTAATAGCCAGCTCTGAGTATTTTGTTAGCAGTGGCTTTCCAGTTTAAATGGCCTTCACACTCTCCCGCATGGAACTCCTGTTTAATCCTATCTGCTTTAGTTTTAGGAAAACATTTAAGCAATATACCATTTGCATTTTTCCAGTATAAACATTCATTCAGTATGCAATAGTTCCTAGCCTTTAACTTTAGGAATCTGGCCTTAGTCTTTGATAGATCAGGAGGGGCATTGAGGTTTGTGAGAACATACAGGATATCAGAATACCATGGAGAGTTTTGAAATTGTTCCTCAACAGTAGGATCAGGCAATCCTTCCTGCTCATCCAAGGCATCAACCATGTTTATGTCAAGGGCTTGTAAATTTATTTCAACCATTAGTTGAGCTAAGCCCTGACCTTTGATCAGTTTTGTGGGTTTTATTTCCAGGCCATACTCTAATATTACAGAAATCCATTTTCCCCTCTTTCCATCTGGATCTTGAGACAAAATTTATTTAACCCCTATGTTTGGCACGTAAGCTATGATGTGAGAATGCAATATATACACCCTAAAGTCTTTCAAGGCCTTTACCAAGGCATAGGCCTATTTTTCCATTATGTTGTATTTTAAGGGTGCATCCCTTAGAGCTTTGCTAAAGAAAGCAATAGGCTGTTCCATTCCCTTTGGATTTTTCTGCAGTAGAACTGCAGCCACTGTATGCTCGGAGGCAAAGGAAAATATCAAGAAGTCTTTTGAGAAATCTGGGCTAATTAGGACAGGAGCCCGGGTGAGTGAAAGTTTAACTAATTAAAAAGATTTTTTAGCCTCCACGGTCCACTTAACCCCTACACCTTTTTTTAGCATGTTTGTCATATTCCTGAGGTGCTCAGCTAAGTTGGGAATAAACCTCCTTGAGAAGTTAATTTTCCCAATAAAGGATTGTAACTCTTTAATGTTTCTCGGGTGGGTGATCTGAAGTATTCCCTCAACTCTTTGTGGGTCTATTTTAATCCCCTTATCTGATATAATATGGCCAATAAGCTTTCTTTCTTGCAGCCCAAACACAGTCTTTTTGGGATTTAAATACAGACCAAACCTTCTACATTTTTCAAAAACTCTTCTCAGAGGTTTTAAGTGCTCTTCTTCTGTCTTGGAATATACTGTTATGTCATCCAGATAGATGACAATGAAGTGCCCTATCTCCTCTAAAAAATCTATGTCCATTGCTTGTTGGAAGGTCGCACCAACATTCATCAGTCCAAAAGGAATTTTTACGTACATAAAAGTGCCCCATGGAGTGGTAAAGGTTGTCTTGAGTTGGTCTTCTGGGAGTACTAAAACTTGGTTATAGCCTGAAAAACCGTCTAAGAGGGAGATCCTTTTTTAACCTACTACCCTTTGTAGGATGTGTTCCATCTTTGTTAAAGGGTAATTATCTTTAAGTGAGGCTCTGTTAAGGTTTATGAAATCTATGCACAGTCTCATCTCACTTGTTTTCTTTCTCACAGCTACAAGGTTTGAGACCCAATCAGAAAACCTCACAGGCACTATAATTCCTGCCTCATACATCTTCTTGATTTCCTTTTCAACTAGAGGCAGTTGTTTTGGGTTAATTCTGCGAAGTTTCTGTCTGAAGGGTTTTTGGTTCTCTTTCAAAGGGATTTTGTGCTATATAATGTTTGTATCGTAGGCCTTTAAGTCCTCGTAGCTCCAGGAAAACACATCGATGAATTCCTTAAATAAGTCAATATATTTCTTTTTCATGTCTGTGGGCAAAGACTTAGCCAAATTTATCATCTTAGGCTTATCCTCAGTGCCTATGTTTCATTCTTCGACGTCAGAGTCTGAGTGTTCTATAGTGGGTTTCTTCGCTACGTCATAAAAATCAAAAAGGTCCTCTAAAGGTGCCAGTCCTCTAGGAATATTCTTATCTTTTGACTGTAGCACCTTTATATCCTCTTTTACTGCGTTCTTATATTCTTCGGTTTGATTTCCAAGTTGTTCAGTTAACACGTTTATTTCTACATTATGAGTTGTTTTTCCCTCATTGGGGGGCTCTTCACTTAGGCAGCTATCATCAGCTTTAGAGTCTGAATCAGAGAATTCAAACTCATTCCTTCCAAGAAAGAAATCCTCTATCTTCTTGTCGCCCTCAAAGACCTGCCAATATTTCTCATTGTCAGGCACTACAGGTCTATATTTTGTCTGAATGATGATTTTTTTCTCACTAGGAGTCTTATGATATGAGCTAGCTATGCAGGCTAATCCATTCGCAATTATGTTCTAACTCCTTGGAACAAACACCAGTTCATACTCTACAAAGGTTTTCAGAAAATCCATAGCATCATTCCTGTACGCTCTCAATCTAGGGTGTTTCGCTATATACTCTCCGTTCACTTGTTTTATGATTAACTCAAAGTCTCCCTGTATAGCTATCCTTCAGGCTCTTATTTTTTACAACAGATTCAAGCCTGGGATGAGGGCCTCGTACTCTGCGATATTGTTTGTACATTTGAAGTTCAGATTGAAGGCATGACTCTCAGCATAGTCACTCTCTATGTTATGTAACCACACTCCCGCTCCTGTAGTCTTTCTAGTGCAAGACCCATCGAAATTCATTTTCCATAAGGGATCATTTTCAGGTTTAACACCATTTACTTCCCTAATGTGGGTTTCACTGGTCTGTTGTAATACGGGGTCCGCATTGTGGTGTGAAGTGTTATGTTCCTCATGATGTGTATGTAGCTGAGAGAGATGACCAGTCAACTGTTTGCATTATTTTTCTTGTTCACTCTGGGTTTCTGTTTCAGTGCACTGTCCAATGGTTTCTTCTTCATTTTCCTCTAATTCTAGAGTTTCCATTATGTTAAAATCTATGGGCTCTGTTCTATTGTTTGTATTCTCTGTTTCCTATCTCTGGCTCATCTATGGATTCATCATTGCAGAGGATAAAGGAATCCAGGTCTGTATGTACATAGTACAAAGGAGAATTTTCAGGCTTTTTGGGGCTGCTCACCATGAACTTCATTTGTGCCTCTCTATATACAGTCTCCTAAGCTAGCTAAAGACAGGGATTGTGGCATATGAGCCATCTATCTGCATTTTACCTTGCAGCTTGGCTCCCCATGACCTCAATAGTAACATGCCATACTTAGGTAGCACATCTTCCACTACAACATCCATAACCATACATTTGGCTGGAATCTGGGTCAAGTTCACACACAGGTCCTTGATTAGGCTGAGGAAATTCACTCTGCTAGAGTCAAATGAATATAAATATTTATAAGGACAAGTTATCTGTAGGCACAACTTCTCCATAACTACCTTAGGCATTAATTTGTGTGATGCCCCAGAGTCATGCATTGCGTTGTGAAGGATCTTGTCATGGATATTGAGACTGATATAAAAAGGAGGTACTACCCCTTCCTGAAACTTCCCTTCTATCTTTGGACCAAACAGAAGGGTTGGTTGATCATCACTGAGATTGACAGTGTCACTGTTTTCACCTAGATTTAAAGCTTTCAAAATTTGGCCTTTATATACATCCTGAGTGGCCAGCTCAGAGAGTGGAACGGAAATTTTAATTTTAGCAATCTCACTCTCCAAATTGAAGGGAGATTGGCTCTTTGTAACATTCAACTCTGTTTTGTTGGCCACTACTTTAGTGGTAGAATCAGTGTGTTGATTATCACTATGTATAGTGTGTGCAACTATTTTATCAGGAACACTAGCTGCAGTGCTAGTGCTGTTAGTTGGTTGACTTTGTTTATCAGTATTTTGGTTGTCTTTTTCTTTGTTCTTCCCAGAACTCTCAGCTACTGGTTTGCTACTTTCAACTGTCACTTTAGAAATTTTCTCAGGCCTTTTCTTAATGGTGATCTCAGAAGCTTTTGGTTTGGAATTGTCCAAGCTCTTTTTGCTTCTAAGTTCATACTGTTCTCTGACCTGCATGATGGCAGTTTCAAATCCTAGCTTGTAATCCTCATAGTCTAATCTTTCCTCATCCCAATATGAGGGTGAGGTCTGACCATCTTCTGTGGAACAGTTATGGATTGAGTTTTCTATTTCAAACATATTTATTGTGTTTCCCTCGAACTCTTCTATTATCCCCTCATTCTCATCAAGAAAGTTCTCTTGAAATGGGGGTATGACTTGTTGATCAGAGTCTCTTTGTCTTTTGGGAGTGGTATTATTTCTCCTAAAGTTTTGGTTCTGGTTATGATTTTGGTTTCTGTTTTGATTACTAACTGAGACAACCATTTTTTCCATCATTTGTTGTAGCCCTTCCATGTTTTTGGCTAGACTGTCATACTTGGGATCAGATGTGGAAGCTGCAGTGTCATCCCTATATGTTACCCTTTTCTCAGCCCTCATTCTGGATTTCTTTTCAATTAGGTTAGCCTCTACACTCACTGCTCCTTTTTGCATACCTTCCAATGTGTTGTAATCTCTCTCCCTAAGCTCGTAGGCCATATCAGCATCAAAGCCTTCAAGGTATTTCACTAAAGCCATACCTTGGGGAGGTTTCATGTGCGGAGGAAGAACATTATAAACGTTGTTAAACCTTGTATAATAGTCATGGACACTCGCTCCTACATTTATTTTAAGGTTCTTGTATTCTGATAAGATTTGGAGAGGGTTGGTCTTGACTTCCCATTTGTTTATGAAGGATTGATATAAAGAGGGAAGATCTTGGATACTATTAGGTGGTAGGCCTTTAAACCACTTCTTTACATCACCTCCTAAGCTCTAGGAAAATATTCTCATCTTGACTGTCTCATCATATATCTCCATATAGTCAAAGGAATCTTCCATCCTATCTACATGGTGCTAAGCTGTGGTAGACTCTTTTGCAATGAAAAGTGGGATTTTTGACTGGTAATCATTGGGTAGAGGCACTAGAGGCTGTGGTAACACCAGAGGTGCATACCAAGCTGCCATAATGATGTTCTGAGGAGGTACAGGATTGGCTTGAGCAGTAGGTATGTGGATGGCAGGAATCCTAGGACCAGCAACACTCTGTTGAGCTAATTTAGGGTGGAAGAACCCCAAGTTTTGAATGAAATGAATATCGGGGGGAGTAGATGGAGGGGTCTCTCTATCCCTAATGTGTTGACCACTATGAGATGGTGAACTAGGAAGCTCAAATTCTGGCTAGTCTAGAGCGTTGAATGACCTAGTTCTTGGTAAGCTGCTTTGTAATTATAAGTCAAACAGAGGGTCTGATAGAGCTGTAAAGTCTTCTGGTGAAAATTTAGTTCTATGGATGTGTCTGGAAATAGTTGGTTTCCTTGGAGTAGGATACTTCCTAAGAATTCTCTCAGGGTTTTCAACTATTTCAGGTGGGTTTGGGTCAGGATAAGCTCTTGTATGAATGGTTCTTGAAGCCAGAATGTTGTCTTCAAACAAAGAAGCTTAATCCTACTTGTTACTTCTGATATGGCTGATGTTGTTGATGAAGGTCGGTCTCCCAGTGGAGTCTTTAATCATTAAGGAACTATGGAGTCGCCAGGTGGAAGGTTTAGAATGTTTCAAGAAGGTATAATGTCCACCACAGTGATTACTGCCATAATAACTAGAGATTGTGGGTTCGCTTCCTAGCGGAGTCGCCATTATGTTTGAGTTCCCATGTTTTGGCAAGTTTGGCAATACCAAAAGATGAGACAACATCAGAACCACTTTCAGACCTCAAGATCTAGCCCTCCTGGGTCCAAAGAAGGATCTCTCTATATAGGCAAAGGTATATGTCTTTGAAGCTTGTTTAAAGGTATTAGGATAGTTATAAAGTGCGAGTTTTGTTTGTTTTGTTTGTTTGTTTGGTTGTTGGGAATCGGGAAGGAAGGGTTCAATATAAGACAAGGATGAGGAAAGATGATTTTAGGAAAAGGAGAGATAATTCAGAGAACACTCGAGACCATTGGGCAATGGAGTCAGGAAAGGGTTTACTTTTTATTCAGTATTCAAGCTTTCAATTGGGCTAGTCATCTAAAGCATAGGATATTAAAGATGATAGTATGATATGAAATGATGGTGAAATAAGGTGAAAGACAAGGAAACCTCCAAGGTGACCACTTATAAATAAAATCCAGGGACAGGGCATGCCATTAGACACCTATGATCCACCTCCTAAAAGGTTAACTCTTCAGACAAAGGAAACATTAAAGATTTAAACACAAAGGTGAAGGCCCGAGATCAGAGAGAGGCTTTGAACTCTCAATGCTTCAACATCCAACTTAAGGGAACTTAGAAAGGTTAACTTTATTGAGAAAGACCCTAGTGAGATAGAATCAACATTCTAAACTCCTGGTATCCCAATTCATTCAATTAAAACCCAACAAGAACATCTAAGAATAGATCCATTAATTCATACATCATCTAGCAGTATATATTAGCTACTACACTGGTTAAATTATCTTGAATCAGTGCTCAGATAACACATATAGCAGAAAACATCAAAGGTAAGGAGAGCAGAAGCGTAGGGTACCATGCAAGGGTATATCCTAAACCAGATTTCTGATGCTTACCAGAGAAATGTAATGTAATTAGAAATAGAGACAGAGGCAGAAAAACATCACCGATGCTTTAAATCAGGATCCAAAGAAATATGCTTGTCATATTAAAGAGCAACACCAGTCATGTACAACATTTTCCAACAACTTGATATTCAGTTTGAAAACATCTTCCTCATCCTATCTTAAAAATTTACATAGAGAACTATGTGTCAAGAGAAACAACTTGAAATTCACAGATATCCGATCAACAACCAACAACAATGTTTTCTCATGAGTTTTATATCTGAAAGAGAGGCAGAGGAGGTAGATTAAACACTAAATGAAACATTAAAACAGAAGTAGGAGAAGAGGGTCAAGGCCCATTCCATCTTAATATCTATGCATTTATTTCTGGTACTCTTTGGATGAAAGAGTGGTCTTCAACAGGCTGAAATTTACTCCAAGTATGTCCTTTGATGTGCTTTGGCTGTAGTACTCTACAGTACTCTGGTGAATAAGAAAAAAGCAGATAAATGAATTTGAGTTCTGCCATACTGCATAACAAATGCTCTGGCAGCATTAGGACTGTTCTGTCAGGGTGGAAATATTCTCAGAAACACGGTATAGAATGAAAACAGTATGGGTACTTTTCCCTTTCTCGTGAGGGAAACTTCTGTTGATGTGAAACACTGATATATTTTTTTCTGCGCATTGGGCCTCATTAGGCATTTTGTATCAATCATGAGGTCTTCAATATGGTACATTTCCTTTTAAACATTGAATTAGAGCTTAAAATCTTCAATTACAGGCATTAAAAACTCTAATTTCCACTAATACTCTTTGCTACTTCGTGACTGTCTATGTTTGTGAAATTTGAGCTTTAATGATGCTGGAAAGGTTTTACAGAGTTAAACTCTGTACCTTGATGAAAAATTCCACTCTAAACACCTTCCCAAGCATTTCTCTGTAATCTCTAGCTCTGAAAATGCTTCCTCTGCATTATGTGTCACTATAATAGTGACTGTGAGCAATGGCAGTTTTTACCGCCTGTACCCTGCAAAATCACATAAATATGTTAAGAAATCCATGCATGGGGAGGATGGATGCAGTGGAATGTTGTGAGGATGGCAGCGCAGCATGGATGAATGCCATGGATGCAATAGGAAGCGGTGGAAAAATTCAGTGAAACGGTGGAAAAATGATCGGATGAAGGTTTGGTGGAGATATGCATGTGGACCGTCCGATCATATCTGGAGGTGATGATCGACAGTGGGGTTTAATTAATAGAATGACTTTGGGAGGTAGGGCATTATGCAATGAACTTTAATATAAAACATTAAAGTTTTAATGTGAGCGGAATGATATAATGTTTAATGCAAAACATAAGGTTTGGTCCTTTGAATCGAAATGCAAAGGAAATGCATGTAAAACTTATGAAATGGGCTTAAAATGGTGGGACCCGGTCATGGGCGGAGGGAGATTTAACATGGACTGTCAAATCTCTGGAGGATATCGACGGCTGCGATGATTTGATGCAATGCTGAGGTCGCGCAATGAACAAATATGAAGGGAACGCGAGATGAAATGAGGGTTGTTGATCTGTACAGATCAACGGTCTGGATCTATAGATAGATATTCGGGCACAAATGGTGGGGAAGTGATTTTTTGGACAAAACTGTTGTTTTCGCACGGAGAAAAGGGAGGGAGGTTTTTTTCACTTTTTGAACGCGATATGGGTCCCCGGCTGACACGTGGCTTTAGAAAACCGCCCATATCGCGTGAATTTGAAATGTTAAACTTCGGATGCCTAGATTGTGTGATATTGATGTGGGCCGTTGGATCTGGGCCCGTGAGATCTGATGGTGATGGAAGAGCGCGATATGAGGAACGTGCGCGGACAGTAGAGTAGGGGGCAACAGAAGGTGGTTTCATTGTGAATCGTCTGATCTATGCGATGGACGGTCGAGATCTGGAGAGAGAGAACAAATGCGGAGGATATGGTTAGTGGGCGGGAGGAATACAAGCCGTTGGATCCAAAGGATTGGACGACGGAGATCCAATCAGAGGGAGAGTGATGGAGGGAAAAACTCCGATGGGCAATGGTTGTGATTGGCTCTAGACCATTAGATCGACTTTAGATCAACGATTGCGATTGGGTCGGAGGGTGACCAATCGGGGAACATAGGGCAGAGTGAGAGTGAATACTGGCCATTGGTTCTTGTGGATTCAACGGCCAGGATTGCATAGGGAGATCGCAATCGGGAGAAATGGAGGGTGGCACAATAAAAAATCACGATCAGCGATGAAGAGATTGGCGCTTGACCGTCGGATTGGAATGTGAATCAATGGCGGAGATTCGTAATCGGAGGGGTAAAAAATGGAGCAAGCAGGTGCGATATGACTTGTGATGACCATTAGATCTAATAAGATCAACAGTGGATATTTCTCCCAAGAATTATAGAACAAAGTCCTTATCGCATCGGGGATTTCCGTTTTAACACAGAAATGTGCTCCGCAACATATCCCGATTCCGATTAGCGCTCTTTGACTTAGCGCTTGGTCTTAGTGTTGGGCTTTATGGAGGAGAAGTGGTTAGGGGCTCAGATGATGGGGGCTTAGCCTGCATATAGTAAGAAATGGGTTTTTTGGCTTAAAAAACATCTTTTTCAAGGCTAAACGAGGGTTCTGGTAAGGGAAAAAAGGGGTTTAAAACCATATAAAGGAATTTCACTTGGTTTAAAAGGGAGGAATTATATGGTTTGGAAGACTTAGTAGGGATTTTGGGGGTTAAAGGGGAAACTTTGAAAATGGGAAAAAGGGTTAAAATGAGGAAATTTGCACGGATACCAGGGGCAAATCAAGGATTTTTTGAGGGCAATTTTTTCACAGGCAGAGAGGATTTTGGATGGAAACAGAAGTGAATATATTTTAAGGGAAATGGACACACAGAGGCTTCAAGGATGAGATATTTTCATAGGAAAGGTATCTCTTGAAGGCTCATAAAAATAATTTAGCCACCTGTTTGCTTGCCAAAAAATTCATAGGTGGTTAACACCATCATTTGAGTGAACCCACTTTCTTGCCAACTATCCATCTAGATGACCACCTCACCAAGGCATACAAGCTTCAATTTGTGCTTATCCCAATCGACAATGACTGTAATGAGAGAATCTTGACATTTTTTTATTTTTTCTATTTGGCTTCACTCTGTGTTAGTGTTTGTTATTTTGTTATTTGTTCTTTTGCTAGTTTAGCTTCTTGATTTTCATCTCTCCATTTCAGGAGATGCCTTGGGTACCCCCACATTGCTATGTTTGCTTGATGTATGTTAACTAGTCATAAGTATTTCTCTGTTGTTAATTATAATAATGTTAATACACTACCAATGACACTATCAAAATTTCAAATGATAGCCAGAATAGTGACCGGTCCAGTGTACAATCTAACAAATCACATAGTATTGGTAATAAAATTTCAGTGTCAGCCTTCAAGTGTAATTGGCAGCAAGATGGTTGAAAAGGTGTTGAATGTAAAGAGCTGCCCCAAAACAACAGGAAGATAAATTATTTGTGAGGTCTATCTCATCTACAACACAAGCTAAACGGCCAGTGAAGCCAGTAATCTCCAGATAGCACAGACTTTGGAAGGACGCTCTCAAAAAAATCTTTGGATATGGCTTTAAGACACATGGTACTATGTTATGCTTGTGTGTTTCTAACTTGGAATTAGAGCTTAATTGAAGATTTGTGTCTAGGCTTTTTTTTGCATGACAAATTTCAGGATTTATTATTATTGAAAAATTTGACTGCCCATTGATGATAAATATTTTGATATGGCTTTAAGACACATGGTACGATGTTATGCTTTGGAATTTGAGCTTATTTGAAGATTTGTATCTAGGGTTATGTTTTTATGAAAAATCTCAGATTTTAGCATTATTTGCAAAATTTGACTTCCCGTTGATGATGGCAATGTGCATTGCTTCAGAGCCTTAGTTGTATGGAAAGATATTGTAGAGCCTTAGTTGTATGTATAATATATTGTAGAGTTGTGAAAGCCTAGTTCATATATGGTTTATCCTTAAATGAAGAATACTAACTCATCTATTATTTTGCATGCAATGTCAATTGTTTTCTTGGGTTACCCATGAATTATTTTATAGCTCTGGCTACCCTAGAGGAATCCAAGATGAGCCTTCTGAGTATGTCTTTAAATGGTTCTCTGATCTATCTGAGTTTTATCTACACCCAGTTAAAGGTGTCTCCAACATGACACTTGTTTGGCTTATGTAGATTTCTTACATGAACAATCATTCATTTTCTCATTATAAGTATATAGAGATACTTAGCAGTAGATATATTTAAGAGTGTTCTTCTGAGCGTCTCATTGTTTGAACTTTTTTCATTAAATATTGAAGCATATAATGACTGCAGAAGTATGATTGGAAAATTTGACTTAATTTTTCTCAACAATAGTAGGAACCTGCAGCTTTTGATAAACAAAGTAGGGGTGAAAATTCAGTGAATACAAAGGCTACCAAGGTGACAATGACTACAAAGAAGGCCAAGGTGATTTTCATTTCCAAGTAAATCCAGTCAACATTGGGTTGGATATACATTACCATCGATCTCCATGCAAGCTATTTTATTCTTGTGATGATGAATATATGCCTTCTGAGTCCCTCACAAAGGTTGATATCTTGTTTACTTGTAGGAAAGTTTTTAATTCAACTTTGAGGACAAAGCTTCCCACTTTTGACATGCTGTTTTATCAGCCCTATCTTCAGTTTGAAACCAACATCCCAACCTTGCATGTGCAAGGGTTATGCTTCTTCTTGGATACTTGAAAGGAAAACATATGAGAGCTCTTCACATTCATTTCAGCTATAGGAAAGAAGTTTTAGCGATAAATTCACTTGGATATTCTTGATGGACCATTTCTCTGCAAACTTATAGCACCCTTTTGATTTCCATGCAAGCTATTTTCTTCTTGTGATGATGAACATTTGCCTTCTGAGTCCCTCACAAAGAGCGATATCTTGTTTACTTGTAGGAAAGTTTTTAATTCAACTTTAAGGACAAAGCTTCCCACTTTTGACATGTTGTTTTATCAGCCCTATCCTCAGTTTGAAACTAGCATCCCAACCTTGCATGTGCAAGGGTTATCAGCCCTATCTTCAGTTTGAAACTAGCATCCCAACCTTGCATGTGCAAGGGTTATGCTTCTTCTTGGATACTTAAAAGGAAAACATATAAGAGCTATTCACATTCAATTCTGCTATAAGAAAGAAGTTTTAGCGAGAAATTCACTTAGATATTATTGATGGACAAATCCTTGCCAGAATGGAGTCTCTAAATCCAAACAGAAATGATTGAAGATTGTTTTGGCTTTAGAAATTGTATTGGACTTCTTATGGAGGAATTCAACTCTAGATGCAGCAATATGGAGTGCACATATGGTAGATTTCAATGAGGTCTATTACTTTCACAGACATCAATAATCTTCAAATCCCTTTCCCACAAAAAAATTGCATCTCCTTGCGATATAGATATAGTGGAATGAAGTTTACCTCTATCAAAGTGTAGATTAGATGAAGGCCCCTAATTGATATATGGACCTTGAATGTACATGAAGCTACAAAATCCTTTCCAACAACCTCCTAGTAATTTAAAACAAATTTATTTTTCCAAGATATATCTTGAGTTCTTCAGTGGAGTTTATCTCTAATGCCAAAACTTCCTCAAGTGTGCTACCTTTTTTCTTAGAATCATTTTCAAAAGACTAGTTATCTATAATGCCAAAAGCTCCTCAAGTGTTTCACCATTTTTTTACAATTGTTTTCAAAATGTCATTTCTTAAAGCATACTACAATACTTAGAATAATTTTCAAAAGGTAATTGGGTCATAGTATGGAATTTGCATGTCCAATGGGCTATTTAAGCATACTGCAATGCTTATAGTCATTTTCAAAAGGTAATTGGGTCATAGTATGAAATGTGCACTTACAATGGGCTATTTATGAATATTTGTGTGCATAACTACCCTTGTAGGCAGGTTGGATATCTCTTGAGGACATTTTAACCAATGTACATCACAGATTTTGGGGCTTTAAAGGGTATTTTAGGGTTCGAATTTCTTAATAAGCAGGGTTCAAGGTTTAAAGCCTTCGCATTTTTTGTATAATGCATTTAAAGTTTTAGGGTTTAAGATTTAAGATGTAGGATGAGCTAGCTCAAGGACATTGGATACTGGACTTGTTATGCTATTAGGTTGATGTTATGCTCTGTGATTGAGTTGGATATTCTAGAATTTTTGCAAAACCAAAAAATATACTTGGGAAAGATTATGATTTGAGTTGTCAGTTGATTCACATATTTCCAGGTTTTATCCGCATTGCAGTGCATTGAGCAGAATGAAGTGTTAACATATGAGGTGAGCTAATTGTTACAGCTAAAATTCGGAATGTATATATTTTCACTCTAATCAAATTTTAATATGATAATGTAATTTCCTTTTGGCTGGAAGCAAGTGCTGATGCTGGAGGAAACTCTTCTCTCAAATGGAATAAGCCTGCATGATCAACACAATGCTATGCGACTCGATATAGACAACATGTCATATGAGGTTTCTCCATACAATTTATTAACTGTATATAGACAAATGGATATGAAATGTGAAGGAATTGATTTTTTTAATTCAAAAATATGACATGTTTCCTCCCCTTATTTATTCAGGAATTGTTAGCTCTAGAGGAGCAGATTGGATATGTTAGCACAGGACTTAGTGAGGAGACTATTTCCAAGTGTTTAGAGAAAATCTTGTACTCCTCAAAAACAGAGTATGCTTCTCAGAGTATGGATATTGAAGTCAAATGTAGCATTTTATAGGTATTTATAATATTTGTGGGGATATTATCAAAGAATGAAGCAGACTTGGACTTTAAAATTTGTTTGTATATTTATAGGTTTAGTTGGTAGTTTTAAAGTGTACAATTTTCTCCCTCTTCAGGTTCAAAAACATATGGAAACCCTTGCTTTTGAGAGTATGAAAATGATGGTATGAATTGTTTATACAGGAAGAGTATGAAGAAAGAGATGAGCTGGGCAGTTTAAAGTGCAGTCATAATTATCACGAGGCCTGCATCAAGCAGTGGTTGCTTTAGAAAAACAAGTGTCCAGTTTGCAATATTTCTGTCATTTCATAGTAGGAAAATTCTGGTCTGCTGCATTTTTTTCTGTTTCTATTAGGGAAATATTAGGATCAGTGCTTTGATGAAGCAGCAAGCCCTTCCCTTGATTTTCTTTCCTTGGGCTGGTGTTTAAACTTTTAGAAAATCCTGTACATGTAAATATCCTTTGTGCAACCTACATTCTCATGAGTATTCCTTTTATAATGTTCTTTTGTTTTAATAGTATATTATGCTTATAATATTCCTTCTACAGATATGGCTAGCATTATTGCCAGTTATATGGCTAGAGTTATTATTAGTTTAAGCTAAAGAAACCTCAAAACCTAGTTTTGCTTCAAATAACATGTTCTAACTTTAAGTGTCTTGAATCTCCTTTACAAAGTCATATATGGCATGGTTGTTTCTAAATGAAGTAAGTTATTTAAAATAAATTTAGTCCATATTTAGGTTTAATGCTTGATTCAGTTTTTCAAATTTTACCATTTTTTCAAAATACAAACATAGCTAGTTTTTGTTATCTTTTCCTGTCATTCACTATTTAGTTTTCCCATTCTGAAGTTGCTCTGCTATGAGAAAAATTGGAAGTCTCTATACCATGGTGATAAAAAATTCATAGCCGGTCAGTGCAGATCTGCTAAGCCACCGTGAGGACTTGGGTGCCTAAGAGGCATGTTGTTACATTTGATCCATGAGCTTTTCCAGCTCATAAAGGCAAATTTTAATCCAGTAAATGTTGGTGAACACAGGTGTAGAAAGATGCACTAAAGTTGTGAGATTGTTCAGGCAGTTGGGGAGGGAAAAATTATTGAAAGGAGAAAAGCAGTTCAAGCTGAGGAAGGATCTTGTTTTTCTGATTAGGTCATATGACATGCTATATTTTTTCTCTCTAGAGTTGTAGAGAAAATACTGAAAGGAAAAAATTAGTTTGAGGAAGGATCTTGTTTTTTGATTAGGTCATATCAAACTCTTGAAATTTATGGCTCACTACAATTATAGCACTCAACACTGTATAAGTGAGATTTTAGATGTCGTTGTGTATGTTGGTTTCAAGTCTAATATCAATAACTTTAGTTGTTTTCCTTAATGTTGATGGAGTATGCAGTGTAGTGTTTTCCCCAATAGCTATATGCCAGGTTAAAGAGTATTGTATATTTGGGGAGCACAGTTTTTCCTGTACATTGCTGGCTGAACGAATTTCATAAGGGACTGAGTTTAAAGTTCTTGCTTGGTTGAGTTAGATGTAGAGACCAAGACACCCATTCCTGTGCGTATTTATCAGTCCAAAGGTTACACATTTTCGAGGAGTGTTTAGTTTCATCGAGACATTGTATGACTGCTACTTCACATAAAGATATAATGCTGATGGGATCTCTCTCTTGCAACATTCACTACTGATAATACTCAGAGACTAAGCTTATTCTGAAGAATGCCTAGCTGAGCCATTTATACCAGGTGGCCACAACATTCCAGGGTTCCAACCTTATGGGTTTCTAGGGTAGTTCCTCATCCCTGCAACCATCTCTCACCATGTAGTCTGGTTAACTAAAGAATATTTTTGATTTCCTATTAACAGAACCTTGACACTCCATTGTTGTTAAGTCCCCAACTCATCACTTCAAATCCCCTTCCGACTCTGCACTTTATGATATCTGCTCGGACATCCTAAAGATGCTTATAAAATATTACAATTAATTTTTGGCATGAGTTCATCTATTATAAGTCTTTATACAAATTTTCATTCAAAACAAGTTACAAATTTCCTTAATTTTTCTTGATAATCCTTTTGTTTGGCATGTCAGAGGTGTTATGGTTCCACACATAATGTTGGATCCAGGTGGAAACCTCACTGCAGGTAAGCTTTACTTCATAAAATTCTTCTATTGGTGGTATAGATTGTCTCCAATATACTTAAAATAAGCTTCAATGGATTTATTCAGAAGTATTCAATGGTATGTTTGACATATCTTCCAATGTACTTAGGTCAAGAATATAATCTATTTCAATTAGTCTCCAAAGTCTGCTAAAAAAAAGACAAGATTTGCTAGAGATCATGTCCCACATTCTGTCTCAAATTTTCATAGGTGAGGTTTCCCATCATCAAGAGATTTATCATAGATACATTTTAATGCTCCAAAAAGGGTTATCAAGATCTATTACCAAGAGGATACTTCAATCGATTTCAATTCTACTTAAATGAGGCTTCTTCAACAGGGCCTCAAGTATTCAACAAGATCTTCATCAATGCTTCAAACAAGGTCTTCTATGAATGCTCCAAGAATGTCTGCTCATATAACAATATATTTCACTCCTCAAATCACTTAGTATCCAATCTCCAATTTAGCATCTCCTAACTTCCTTCGTTGAACTAGCTCTTCACTCTATCCCCTACCTTGCACTTGTTTTCATAAACTAAGATTCGAAAATATTTGGGAACATATAACACTAGTGCACATTAATGAGGCTCTACCACCCTAACAAAAAGAGTAAATAAAACTAGTATTCCCTTCTTAATATGGTGACAATATTATGAAAACAAAGAATGTAGAATCCTCTTCCATAAGTGATCCTCTTCCATAAATTTAGATTCATATCATATATGTGTCTATGATGTCGGCAATTTATGAGCTGCAAATTGTGGTGCTCATCCATCTTAATTGCTAGGGGCTGGATTTAATGGGTAACTACTATGTCAAGGATGCTCAAACTTGCTGCAAGTTTCATGTCTGCATCATAGACAATTTAGTTCTTGGTGTGTAGCTCCAAGCCACTCTTCAGATTAAGAATGCTTTGTTTTATTTCATAAAATTGTTTATGGGAGTTTTAGATCACTAATCTCAAGTGATGAGGTTGGAAATATGATATGGTAGAAATCAGTTTTAGTGGAACGGTGTGGGTTTATATGAGATATCTTAGTGAAGGGTAATTTGTGAAGGTTGGATTAAGCCAATTTAAAATGCCTTATACTGTGGCTTCCTTAGACTTCAATTTTCTTTGAGAACTATTTCTGATTTGTTGGTTTTGACAAAGAACAAAGTGCTCTCGATAGTGTGCCAAAACCACTTTGAAATGTCCTCTAGGAAATGAATTTTCATAGTTATCTGAGATGCAATCATGGATAGCAAGGTGACCAATCCTTATCCCATAGTTTGGGAGACTATGAAGGTGTGGATGCTTCATATTTCTGTGGCTCTTTTAGTGGCCATTTGTCGTGGAAGGCGGTCCTTGTTAGAAAAATTAGTTTATTATTTCAATCCCATGTATTCAGCTTGCTTTTGTTTTCTCTATTGTGGTCTCCTTGTGTTAGCCCCCCTATGAAGTTTTTGACAAGAAAATGGGGGCTAAATGGTTTTTGAGCCTTCAAGGAATGCATTTCCTCTGAAAACACAGTCTCCTTGAAGCCTCCCTGTGTCGTCTATCCTTCGAGGAAATCCCTTCTGCTGATTTCACTTATAAAGCCCCTCTGTTATGAAGAAATGCCCAAAGGCACCCTTTTCCTTCTTATTTCACCCCCAATGAGCCTCTACTTTATCCCCCTTGTCTTCCCCTTCTATTTCCCTTCTTACCTTTCAATTCCCCCTAAAATCCCCTTTAAATTCCCCTCCTAGCCTTTGTTGACCTCCTTCCCCCTTTATCTCTCTATCGTTCCCCTTCCCAACCTTCAAAATCCATTAAAATAGGCTAAAACCCACTTTCCGACCTTATTATAAGGCCTAGCCCCTTTCTGCCAGCCCTTTAACCACTTCCCACACATGCCCCGGCGCTGGGACCAAGCGCTTAAGTCCCAAGCGCTAATCGCAATCGGAAGACCGGGCGGGTGCAATTTCCTTTGTAATATTAAGAAAAAAGCCGATGCGATTGTTTTATTACAATACGCCCACGACACATTTCACACCGTTGATCTGTCCCTTCCATCGAACGGTTGAGCACTAATCGCAAGCCCCCCGCCCATCGCAATCGCAACATGTTGCGTGCACCCTCCGATCGGTCCATCGCAAGTAATTGCGATGCGATTGATCGCAAGCCCTTCCCTCCGATCCCCGATCAATCGTAAGTTCTTCCGCCCAAGCGCCGATTGCAATCCTCCGATCATATCCCGACCGTTGATCCGTCCCGCCGATCCAACGGCCCTGCGCCAATCGCTCCATCGCAATCACAAAACTCAATCGCATGCCTTCTTCTCCGAGCTCCGATTGCGATCTCCCAATTTAATCCTATCCGTCCATCCTCCCGCAGATCCGACGGTCATCGCAACTCCCGATCACAAGTCCTCTCTCGATCCCCCGATCGCACTGCCCTTCCGATTTCATCTCCGTCGTCCATTCCTCCCCCAGATCGACGGTCATCGCTCAATCGCGTCTCCGACCCCAATCGCAATCGGAACATTTGTGTTGTGCATTGCGATTGCTCCCCGCTCCGACCTCTGATTGCGATCGCCCTTTTTCATCCTGACCGTCCGTTAGGTCGGATGATCTGATGGTTCTGGCCTAATCGCCCTCCGCCTCCGCTGGGTCCCACATCCAAGGCTCCGACCCCTTGTTTGTCGGCTTTTTCCTTTGTAATTCGCCCAAAGTTAAACCTTAAGTCGCCCAAAGTTAAGTTGTCGGGCTTTTCACTATTAACTATTTCTTAGCCTTTTTCATTGTTTCTCATGTTGTCGCCACCATTCTTAGCCTCCTGACATTTCTCCACCACCAGCGCTAGTGGTTTTAAGCGGTTTATCTCATCGCGCAGAGATAACATAGAGAGGCCATTTCAGCCGGCAGTAGTCATAGCGCTCGCCACCTAACAGCGAACACGTTTCTTGCCAGAAGTACGCAGCTACTACTGACAAATCACCATGCCTCCTCGAGCCCATAAGCAATTAAATACACAGACAGAAGCTTCATTAAATACTGTCTGAGCCGCAGTAATGGAGGAATGGAGAAGTTGTGCAGATCTTTCACCCAGTTCATTTATTCAGAAGGCTAGCGCAAAGCTCCAAGCACCAGAAAGGACCCCAAAGAAATATCCGAGGTCGATCTCGGCCTGACAGAGACTCCCCAAACAGATCACAGAGTACAAGCAATGCCGCAGAAAGCCATTAAGTGGTATGGGTGTGAACACTTCCACCTTACTGTCTTAATGAGACTCATTTATTTGTTTATCTACTGCTGTTCTTCCTCTTCTCCTATAAGAGATCCTCGAGAACAGAATGTAAGGGTTGTTGTTGCCTTGCTGTGGCAGTTGTTGTTAGAGGGATTCATTCTTGACTGTTAGAACAGTCATGGGAGGGAGTAGCAGAGTAGTTGTATGTAATAGGCTGGGAGGAGAAGTCTAGACTGTATTAGCCATTGAGCTCAGTGTACATGACTGGTTTTGCATCAATTAATCAAAGCACATTTCACAAGATCCTGGTCTATTGCTATTGGTGATGTTTTTTTTAACTCTGTATATCACATTTTCATACTGTTTCATGTTCTTCGGGTAGGCAACAGAATTATAGCATAGGATTCACCCTTGTTAGGTGCCCTATGTTCCTGCTCTCCCTACCTTTAATGTTTTCTGCTTATGTGTTATCTAGGAATTGATTACATTTAATTTAACTTGATGTAGTGGATGTTAATGCACGCTCTCGTGTATGAATTAAGTGAAGTTGTTCTTAGATGTTCTTGTTGGGTTTTAAGGCGGAAGGTTTGGGAACAACGAGGATTACGAGGATCGAGGAGTTAGCGATTCACTAGGATCAGCACGCGACCATTGGCCTTTATAAGATCCCTTCTATTAATCTTATCTCTGTTTTCCCTTGGAGTTGCTAAATCAGACCTGGAGTTAAATGACCTCTGGTCCGGTCTATAAGCAGCCCCTTTGTCCCCCTTTGAGAGCTGCCTTCGAGTATGTCCAAGCAGGTCTGGAGTTAAATGACCTCTGACCTGATCTATACACAGAAATTAGTTGCTTTCCTTCTTCCACTTTCTCTCCTTAATGTTCCATTCCACCATCTACCTAAAAATATCCTTTATTGTAGATGACTTGCCCTTAAGCTTGGCTAGTGGATGCAAGCAAAATTTCCTTTCATGACTCCATAGCCTAATGGATGGCACTGTCTTGGCCTATCCTCTTTGCTGAAGCCTCCTGCTGTTTTGTTTCCTTTCTCCCATTACTTTCTCAGTCTATGATCTCCTGACCAACCCAGCAACCAACCAACCAAATCATTTGAAACCCCCCTTTTTACTTCATAACTAGCCTAACATCTTTTTTGAGCTTCAAATATATATCATTCTTTTCTCTGGTTGGAGAGATCCCTCTCCGGGTCCAGGAGGGCTAGATCCTAAGGCCCAAAAGTGGTTCTGATGTTGTCTCATCTTTTGGTCTTTCCAATCTGGCCAAAACATGGGAACAACATAATGGCATTTCGGTGAACCACTTTACTTATTAGATTGGAATTCAATTGTTGATGTTGGACGTGACCTACTCCAAAATAATTCAAATTCATCCACAGTGACTCCACCTCCATGATCAAAGACATTGACTCATTTGATGAAAATCGACTGGTGAAAAGAGACGGTAGCCTTCTTTGCATAAATACGGATCCAAACATGGACGGGGATACAAAGTATGATGTTTTGTATAATAAAGTATGCAGAATAACAGAAATGTTTGGTAAAGTCCTGGAGATGTATATGGCTGATATGAATGCAGATGATGATTATTTAGAACAGCCCATGTCTCCTTCAGAGCAAGAACAAACTCAAAGCCGAGAAGATGAGCAAGACATGTATGATGCTCAAGAATCTATAGAAGATGAGGAGGGAAGTGATCAGGAGCTGCCTGATTGCTTACCCATGTCTTGTGTTACGCTGACCAGAGAATATCAGGACCTAATAGCGGAAGCTAATACGGAATGCTGCCCTGGAGAGACAAGAGACCACGTGGAAGAGGCAGAATTCGATACGGAAGAAGAGGCTCAAGTAAACATCCCGCCTCCCAGTCAGCTAATACAAGAGAATGAGGACTGCTGCTCTTCTGGCCATGATGAGAGGGAAACCCCTCTTTTGACAGAAGAAGAAATTGAACAGATATTAAATCAGAAATCCACCTATGAGGCCTTCTGTAGAACACACATTCCTGCTCGGTCATTTTATGAGTTTGATGTTTCAGATTCAGAAGACTCCTCTGTGGATTAGGACGAAGAAAGACCTGTTGTGCGCCCAGAATGGTGGACTTGGTCGGGTCCGCCTATTTATGACACTGATGGCGAGAGCCACGATAGTATAACCGTAGATGAAGATTCTTTGAATCTTCATTCTGCTCCACCACAAACCATCAGTGAAATCGGAGACCAGCAGTCTTTTCTTTCAGAAAATGAGGAGTAGAGCAAAGAAGAGTTTCTTGAGCGGAATGAAAGCAAGGAGCCTCCTCTTGAAAAAGAGGAAGCGAAGGAATACGCCCCTGCTCAAGAATGCATGGAACTTTTCACGGAGCTCAGCACATCAGAGCAGAACATATCAGAGCTCAAGGAGGACTCAGCTGCAATATACGATGAGTCCTCCAGTTGAGAAGATGAGGGAGATTCTCTCTCTCAAGAGAGTCTTCTTCTTGATCCAGTGGAAGAAGAAGAGATCCTGGTCGAAGCCAGCCTGCCAGATATTCACAACCAGGTATCTTATCATGATCCTTATGCACTTTTCCTGCAAACATATGAAGAAGGATCAAAGGTCTTTTTGAGCAGCATGATGCAGACAGGAAGAAAATTTTTCAAAGATGCTGTTTTTGAACAAAAAGAGTGGGAGCTGCCCTGCCTATCTAGCATGCTCAAGGAGTTGAGCAAGAAGGACCAGCCATGGGATCACTTGATGGACTGGTTACATTGGAATACCATGTTTGTAAGCTAGATTGTAAATATTCCAGTTAGAGTAGGGTAGGTAGGAAAATCTCAATAAAGCTCAGCCCATGAGCAAGTAGATTAGTTGTTTCAGTTTCTGTCTTAGAATGTAGAGAAGAAACATGCTAGACAGTCTAATCCTAGCAGGTAGTAGAGTAGGTAGAGAAACATATGAGACCAACAGTCTAATCTGGTCTCATGGAGCAATAAGGTTAGAAGTAGAATAGGTTTATCTTTCCTGTTTGTAAAAAATTAATGATGTAAAAGGGTCTGCAAGTCCAAAGGCATCCAAGAAAAAATGTTAGGACTATAGTGTGGGTAGGTAGTTGTTTGGGAGAATGTTACTGCTGATTTGATGTCTTCAGGATTTGTGGCAGCTGATCTAAAGAAAGAAAGGATGGTTCAAGCAGCAAGCACCTGCCCTACACCAAGAGATCAATTTCTGAATTCTTGACTCCTTCAAGAAGAAGTCGTCCCTATGAAATTTTTTATAAGAAAATGGGGGCTAAATTGTTTTTGAGCATTCAAGGAATGAATTTCCTCTGAAAAAACAGTCTCCTTGAAGCCTCCTTGTGTCTTCTATCCTTCGAGGAAATCCCTTCTGCTGATTTCACTTATAAAGCCCCTCTGTTATGAAGAAATGCCCAAAGGCACCCTTTTCCTTCTTATTTCACCCCCAATGAGCCTACTTTATCCCCCTTGTCTTCCCCTTCTATTCCCCTTCTTACCTTTCAAATCCCCTCAAGTTCCCCTTTAAATTCTACCCTTGCCCCTTTGATGGCCATTTTCCTCCCTTATTCCTTTATCGTTACCCTTCCCCAGCCCTCAAATCACATTGAAACGGGCCAAAACCCACTTCCCAACCTTATTATAGGTCTAAGCCCCTTTCCCGCCAGCCCCTTAACCACTTCCCACACATGCCCCGGCGCTGGGACCAAGCGCTTAAGTCCCAAGCGCTAATCGCAATCGGAAGACCGAGCGGGTGCAATCTCCTTTGGAATATTAAAAAACTCCGATGCGATCTGTTTATAACGTTAAGTCTGGCGATGCGTTCCGCACCATTGATCTTCCACGGAGATCTGACGGTGGAGTGCTAATCGCAGCCCCCCACCCGATCGCAATCGCAATGCTTCAAGTGTGCCCTCCGATCAATCACAGCCCATACCTCCGATCCTCCGATCCTACTCTCCCTCCGATCTATTCTTGACCGTTGATCTGTCCCGCCGATCCAACGGCCCTGCGCCAATCGCTCCATCGCAATCGCATAACTCAATCGCATGCCTTCTTCTCTGTGCTCCGATTGCGATCTCCCGACTTAATCCTAGCTTTCCATCCTCCCGCAGATTGGATGGTCATCGCAGTTCCCGATCGCAAAGTCCTCCTCCGATCCCCCGATCACATTGCCCCTCCGATTACATCCCCGCCGTTCATTCCTCCCCCAGATCGACGGTCATCGCTCAATCGTGTCTCCGACCCCAATCGCAATCGGAACTTTTGTGATGTGCGTTGCGATCGCTCCTCGCTCCGATCTCCGATTGCGATTGGCCCGATTTCATCCTGATCGTCCATTGATCGGATGATTCGACGGTTCTGGTCTGTTCGCCCTCCGCCTCCGCTGGGTCCCACATCCAAGGCTCCGCCCCTTGTTTGTTGGCTTTTTCCTTTGTAATTTGCCCAAAGTTCGTTGCCGGGCTTTTCACTATTAACCATTTCTTCTGCCATTTTCATTGCTTCTCAACTGTTCCGCCACCATTCCTCCGCCTTCGCTGCATTTCTCCACCACTGCGCGGGCCCTGTGATGAGTTTATTTCATTGTGCAGGCATCACGGAGAGGCCTTTCAGCATCCAAACGGATAGCAGAGATGGATTTAAAGCGATTTGAACCCGTAATTGAAGATTTAAAACGTTAATCCCATATTCAAAGAATTAAGGCTCAGTTTGAAGACTAAGAGCGCACCAGCAAGTCATAACTGCGCCACCTAACAGCAGAGCGCATTTACTCTAGAAGTACACCTTCCTACAGCAAATCACCATGCCTCCTCGAGTCCTGAAAAGATTAATTGCACTGTCTGAAACCCATTTAAGACAGTCAGGCAGCAGTTAGGAGGAATGGAGAAACCGTGCAGATCTTTCCTCCAATTCGTTTATTCAGAAGGCTAGCGCAAAGCTCCAAGCACCAGAAAGGACCCCAAATAAATATCCGAGGTCGATCTCGGCCTGACAGAGACTCCCCAGATAGATTACAGAGTACATGCAATACTGCAGAAAGACATTAAGTGGTATGGGTGTGAACACTTCCGCCTTACTGTCTTAATGAGACTCATTTATTTGTTTATCTACTGCTATTTCTTCCCCTTCTCCTATAAGAGATCCCCGAGAACATAATGAAAAGGTTGTTGTTCAGTTGTTGGGCATTTTTGCTGTTAGAGGGATTCAGTTTGACTGTTAGAACAGTCTTGGGAGGGATGTAGCAGAGTAGTTGTATGTAATAGGCTGGGAGGAGAAGTCTGGACTGTATTAGCCATTGAGCTTATTGTACATGACCAGTTTTGCGTCAATTAATCAAAGCACATTTCACAGGATCCTGGTCTATTACTATTGGTGATGTTCTTCTTACTTCGTTTATTGCATTTTCACATTGTTTCATGTTCTTCAGGCTCGCATCAGAAGTTTGGCATAAGATTCACCCTTGTTAGGTGCCTTATGTTGCTGTTTTGCCAGCCCTTAATGTTTTCTGCTCAATGTGTTATCTAAGAGTTGATGTCAGTTGATTTAACCAGCGCAGTGGATGTTATTGCCTGTTGGCTGATGTATAAATTAGTTGAAGTTGTTCTTAGATGTTCTTGAGGGGTTTAAGCTGGAAGGTTTGGGAACACTGGGGATGAGTGTTAGCCCTGTCCACTAGGATCCTTGCGCGACCAGCTGGCCTTTCTAAGATCCCTTTGTAATTTTATCTCTGTTTTTCCCTTGGAGTTGCTAAAGCAGACCTGGAGTTAAATGACCTCTGGTCCGATCTATAAGCAGCCCCTTTGTCCCTCTTTGAGAGCTGCCTTTGAGTATGTCCAAGCAGGTATGGAGTTAAATGACCTCTGGCCTGATCTATAGACTGAAATTTGGTTGTCTTTCCTTCTTCCACCTTCTTTCCTTAATGTTCCACCCCATCATCTATCTAAAATATCCGTTAGTGTAGATGACTTGCCCTGTGGAAGCCTTGGCTAGTTGTTGCATGTAATTACCTTTCATGACTCCATGGCCCAATGGATGGCACAGTTTTGACCTATCCTCTTTGCTGAAAGCATCCAGCTATTTTGTTCCTTTTCTCCCATTTCTTTCCCAGTCTCTGATCTCATGACTTAACCCAGCAACCAACCAACCAAATAATTTAAAACCCCCCTTTGTGCTTCATACCTAGCCTAACATCTCATTTTGAGCTCTCAAAGATACATCATTCTTTTCTTTATTGGAGAGATCCCTCTCTAGGGTCCGAGAGGGAGCTAGAATCTGGGAGCTAGTGGTTGATGTTGTCTCATCTTTTGGTATTGCCAATCTTGCCAAAACATGGGAACCCCAACACCTTGTACATTCATTGATGTTCCTTTGTCTTATTTAATATTGTGTTTTTGTTTGCACTTGAATTGATGAGGTGAAGTATTGAAGTAGAAACTGGGCTACTTTATTTGGTCATCGGGAAACTCTCCGTGAGAGAAATTTAATTATTTAAGACAACTAAATCCTATTTGATTATTTTTCTTACTATGCTGTTGTAATACATCTTTACTGCTGGACATTGGGGGTGTTGTACCTCGAGAAACAATTCCTTGTTGTGTAAAGGAATCTGTGCTCAAGACATTATCTGATTATGTCACAAATAAATATATATCTGTCTTTGTTTTACAAGCCCTTAAACATTAATTATATAAACCTCGAATATTAAATCCATGCATGTTCTGCAATGCCATATTCCACTTATGCTGAAGTGAATGAACGGAGGAAAAAACAGAGAAAAGGATTTCAATTTGATATGATGTTTAAAACGGAATCTATCATTATAAAACCCTGAAGAAATAAGTAAGGATAAAGTTAAAATAGAGGAGTGCACATTAAGGTTTGTTTAACTCCTAAATACACATGTATAAAGAGACCCGCAACTCAAATTACTCTATTTTATTCACAGATATGAAAACATAATGTAAACTGGAAAACTTTTCAGCATAGACAGAATGATAGAAACTTGCAAACTTCTTTCATTGATTCAGTATTCTCAAGTACAAAATTTGGTCTCTAGGTTCAAAAACTCGGAACCCCTGCTCCTCCCCTTATCTCTGCTTTTATATCTGCTATTTGATCTAACTAACTGTTATGATCAGTTTTAAAACTGATTCTTGGAAATTTTGGAGTTTATATATATATATATATATAATATAAAACCAAAATAGAATTGGAAGTCTAAAAGGACGAATGGTGCATTTTGGGTCCCATCACTATGCCCATATGTATTAACGGTAAAATCACCCATTGTTTTTGAAAACCAATACTGCTTGCGGAAGCACTGATAGCGGTTTCCTGAGAAAGGACTAAGTGATGCCGTAATGCATCATAGCCGTAGATTTCATAAATAGTGGTTTAAATCAAACCATTTGCGGGGGCACCATCTCTCATAAATTCCGTTTAATTTGTGTTGCTGCAAGACCATTGGATCCGAGCCAAATGATCCAAGTCGTCGATTTAACTTCAACATTATATGCATTTTCTTTCTTATGCAATTGTGAGTCACTAAACAAATCCAGAACCATTTCTAAACCATCTCCTCATTCCGCTTGGAGATCTTAGCATCAACCGGTTTCTCGTTATCTTCAGTTATCTTCTCAGAAATATTATTCTGGTTCTCTGTAAAGTTCATAAGGTGGTTATCTGCAAGAACCAGTGTCTGGAGTTTTGGCAAAAATTCTCCAAGATTGGGGTTGATGCAAGCGATACGATTGTTATTTATTAACAATGTGGTCAGATGCTTCAGATAAGGAAAGTTTTCCCAGCTTAACAATTTCATTGTCTAAAAGATCTATACTGTCAAATTGGTCCTCGCTCCCATATTCTCGATAACTCCAACTTTATTGCCACGAAGGTCAAGCTCCCGCTTGCGTTTTTGGATTGAAATATTGCAGACAGCGATAAATTAAGTCTGTCGTTATCCTCACCATCCTCTCCTACTCTTTTCCTGTCCACGAAAAACCTTCAAACTAATTTTACCAGCACCGCGACTTCAGTGATGGCCCATTTTCAGCCAATCCACTGAAAATAACCGCACGTGACCTCCGCCACCAGAAGAGGAAAATCATTCACCAGCTGCGAATTTTCAATATAAATGGCAACTTTAAGCCCAATCTCTTGATGGGAATCATCACAGGAGCAGGAATCCTGGGAATATACATACTAGTTGCTGGATTTTTCCGTTTTCTGAAAGATCTCCTCAAGCCAGTTTGGCGCTATCTAATTTCATATATTAGCTTCAACTCTTGGGCATTACAGGGCCAATACAAAAATGATTTGCTTGGATTAGATTTCAAACCGCATATTGAAGGAATGCCCAAAATTAGTGGTGAATATATCTTAAAATATGTGTTTGAAATCAATACAAAGCGATCCAAATGGTTGGACTTGGTCATCATATTCTCAATGATTTTTATTTACCGCTTGATATTCTTCTAAGTTCTGTTCTTCTGGCAACTGATAGACAGTTGGCTCCTTATCAAACTTCAAGACATAAGCCTGGTTGCACCCTTCAAACAATCTTTCTCCTAGGGTGTAAATGATGTAGTATGCCTCTTTTCAACCTTTTCCTGTAATACTGTCTCCAGATCAAAGTGCCTGTCTGGGAACTTCTCTCTATAAGCTTTTACATCATAAAGATTCCTCCACTCTAAAGCTCCATCTCGTATCAAGGTATCAAACTGAGATTTTATAGGCATGGAATTTGGATTATCATGCAACCAATCAGCAATAACAACCACCAAAGCAGTATGAGCACTCTCCCCTACAGCTTTTTCATTACGCTGATTAATTGAAGAAAAAACAAAAAACTTGGGATGACAACTTCATCTGACCATCTCTACTAATAAAATATTTTTGTTCCCAGCTGCCTATGGTGAAAAGGTCATCGCCAAAGTCTAAACATTCACATCTGTCCTGCGCTACTCCATTTTCATTCTTATGACACTACAAAACATATCCTCTGTTGCTAATGACCATTCCTGGTAAACTGCTATAAGACTTAGTTGCAACCACAACTAAAAGCCGGGAATCACGAACCAGACAACAAAGGAAGAGAGTCAATAGGGCAGCATAATTGTCCGCGATCAAAGTCAATATCATCTCCACCCTCTTCTCCATATGCTTTATTCAACAGTGGCTCTCCCCTTGCTCGTGGTGACCGGAAATTCAATTTCCTCTTTTTCCATGAAAGAAGGCTCTGCATGGAAGGAGGTTGTACAATAGCATAATCAGAGTCAGATGAACATGGCTCCTCGATCACCTTGGAACTTGACTCTATATTTTCTTTATGATTAATGATCCAATTATCATCATCTCCATCTTTTCTAAAGTCCAAATAGAGAACTCATTCAACACGATTAGCTGCAGCCGAAGTCCCATAGCTAAAGGAATTCCGAACACTAAAGTCATCCTTATCCTCGGACTCATCCTCATCACATTCATCAACAGAATCATTGTCAAACACATATTCACATCCATCACTCCTTGCAGACAATCTTTCTTTTCTCTTCCTACTCCCACATAATCTCTAAAAATGTTAACTTTTCTCAGACCTGCTTTGAGAGCAGAAAGCTCCTCCTTTTCTGACAACGGTTTGCCATCAGAAGGTGATGATGGTACAATAGTTCTATTAACTGGGTCCATTACTTCCTGGCCAGTTTGAAGCTTCACAAAATTGAGAGCAACATTAAGTGCTGCTTCAGGTGCTATGACTCCAGTAAAGCAAGATATAGGAATCTTGGTAGTTTTGATTGTATTCTCCATAGGCAATGCATACTCCACAAGGTTGAGGGAAGCTGTTCCTATAACAGATGGCTTGATTCTTGAGTCAAACCCCCTGCAATGTAATTAAATCACCGAATAACATATTCTTTTGGCACAGTATCCACAAAAACTACCATTTGGCAGATGTGGATTATGTCCGACTCCTAAGGGTAGTCACTTATAAAATTTGTAAAAAACACCCAGTAACAGTCGCTGAGAGTATTAACACAGATTTTCCAGTATCACATAATCCAGCGCTCCAAGGTTCATGGAACTAATGCCTGGAGATCGGCATTTCACTTTCATGTATTGAATGTGTAATCTTCTTAGAAATAAGAAAGCCAGAAGTCCGAAAACATTTTGTTTATCTCCTTGAACTTGTTCCACTTCTATAATTGTTCCTCAGCAACATTAAATTTCCCAGAGCTTCTCCTGACTTTTTGCTGAGTAAAATTGTGCTACAACATCTGGCTCCAATTAGGGACAGTACTTTGGTAGCAAAGTGCTGAGAACTTGTAGATCAGTAGCCTTTATTGGGCATGGAGTCGAGTCAGACTGAATTTTCTCTCAATCCAAAATCTCTGAAAAATTCAAAACTTCTCTGAACCCTCCTTCTTCTAGGATCTTTATTCTTGAACTGAAAATGATAAACTAGAAATACTGCAACTGGAAATGCTCAAATTCTGAGCTTATTTATGTACAAATCCTATATATATAAGCATGGTTGAACTTAATAAAGTGAAGTCAACCTTCCAATGGAACCAATCCAGCATCTGCTTGTTATATTTAATACCTTCGTACTGCTGAAATTTAAAGATCAAAACAGGAATGTACCATGAAAATTTTTCATATACAAAACTTTGTACATACCCTTGCATTAAAGCTTGTTGTTGACCAAAGAAATTTGCCATATATTCAACAACTGGATCATAGAACTCACGAAATAAAGCTTTGGCCACCTTCTTTTTTTGAACATTTTGCTGATGTAGACTTCTTTGAACATGGCAGTTTACTTCATTGTTTGACTTTTCAATTAGGAATTGTGTGTTAGGAACTTGGCTGCCATTTTCTATAGGCAAGAATTTAGGCTGAAAATAAACATCCAAGGTCTGCTCTCTGTAATGCTGATGTTCTTCGTTTAACCTCAATTGATGACGAAAATCTTCCTCTTCATGGAAACATGTCTGAGAAACTGCACTATTTTCCTCACTACTCACAAAATTATTGCAAGGATCTTCCATGCTTTCATAGTGTAGTTCAGCTGTTGCAACTAAGTTTTGACTAGAATCTTCAAAAGGATTAGATTCTTGTTCTTCAACAATACAGGAACTTTTTGACACTTTCTGGAAATCTTTATTCGCCTCTGAACTTACATTCTCTTGTAACGAAATTCCAATGTTTCCTTCACAAGCCCTCTTATCTTTGACAAAACTTGGACTTTCTACATCGCAGGAAAAATTTCTACAAGCCAACGCATTATCTTCCATTTCTTGCACATGGAGAAACATCAGCTTCAGATTACGAGGCTTTCTCTCCTTGAGATAAAAAGCCAAGGCAATAGAAAGAGCTTTCAAATAATAGACCATAGCTACTGCTTCTTGAGGTCTAATTTCTTCTGGCATGCTAAAATAAATTTTTTGAAACCTCCTATTAAACTCAAAAATTGATTCATTGCTTTGCCTTTGGATAGAATATAATTACAAAAGGTGCTCTTCATATGACTTACTCTCGCCCCAATATGTAAGAAATACATATTGAAGATCTTACCATGAATTAATTGAACCTGCTTCCAAACACTGGAACCATTGCTAAGCATCTTGCTTTAAAGAATGGCAAACATCCTTAAAGCTACGTCTTCATAAATGATTTGAAATTTGTCTAGAAAGTACTCAAATTCCAAGATATGTAATTTAGCTGAAATGTCCTTCTCCTTCCCGGAGAAACTTGGCAAGGACTTGAATCCTTTCGAAGGATATTGATGTGAATGGCGGGCAGTTTCAGGGGTTTAAAGATTTCTTTGTTTTTGAACTGAAAAACAGTCATTTTCTTGTTAGGAAAAATATTATCATCCAAAGATGATGAATCATCACCTTTACGCCCAGACTGTGACTGATTATCTTCCAGGATTGTAATACAACAATTATCCCTCCTTTCATGTTTAGGAGATACACTTGTGTCAAGATTTATAATACAAGCAGAAGAAAAATCATCTTTTTCCAATAATGAATTTACATTTTGGGCCTTGTAGTCTTCTGAGAAAACAAAGTAGGAAACAATCCTTTTAATATAAAAGGGAAAATAGACCACTAAACTGACAGTAAAAAGTAGAACCTCCTTTAAAAAACGAAAATTCTGATACATGCTTTTTCCATGATACTTTCTCATCTTCTTGCTAGAGAAATTCTTCATCTAATGAAACCTTCATCAGTGGAGTCGCCAGGTGAATAATAAACAACCAAACTTCAAATCTGAATCTTGTTCACCATCAAGAAGAAAGGATTATGAAACCTTCTGCTGCAAGGTATGTGACCTCGCATTTGGCTTTGTGAAAATGAGAATTATGTAAAGATTAAACACAGCCAAAAACTTCCTCCGCACTGAACAACCAGAGGAAGTAGAAAGAAAACTCAGGGAAATGAACTTCACTTCTTCGGTCCCCGGCAACGACACCAATTAATGTTGTACCTCGAGAAACAATTCCTTGCTGTGTAAAGGAATTTGTGCTCAAGACATTATCTGATTATGTCACAAATAAATATATATCTGTCTCTGTTTTACAAACCCTTAAACATTAATTATATAACCCTTGAATATTAAATCCATGCATGTTCTGCAATGCCATATTCCACTTATGCTGAAGCGAATGAACGGAGGAAAAAAGAGAGAAAAGGATTTCAATTTGATATGCTGTTTAAAACGGAATCTATCATTATAAAACCCTGAAGAAATAAGTAAGGATAAAGTTAAAATAGAGGAGCGCACATTAAGGTTTGTTTAACTCTTAAATACACATGTATAAAGAGACCCGCAGCTCAAATTACTCTATTTTATTCACAAATATGAAAACATAATGTAAACTGGAAAACTTTTCAGCATAGATAGAATGATAGAAACTTGCAAACTTCTTTCATTGATTCAATATTCTCAAGTACAAAATTTGGTCTCTAGGTTCAAAAACTCGGAACCCTTGCTCCTACCCTTATCTCTGCTTTTATATCTGATATTTTATCTAACTAACTGTTATGATCAGTTTTAAAACTGATTCTTGGAAATTTTGGAGTTAATTAAAATTACAAAATGCTTGTTTTAATATTATATATACCTAATATATAATATAAAACCAAAATAGAATTGGAAGTCTAAAAGGTCGAATGGTGCATTTTGGGTCTCATCACTATGCCCATATGTATTAACGGTAAAATCACCCATTGTTTTTGAAAACCAATACTGCTTGCGGAAGCACTGATAGCGGTTTCCTAAGAAAGGAATAAGTGATGCCGTAATGCATCATAGCCGTAGATTTCATAAATAGTGGTTTAAATCAACCCATTTGCGGGGGCACCATCTCTCATAAATTCCGTTTAATTTGTGTTGCCGCAAGACCATTGGATCTGAGCCAAATGATCCAAGTCGTCGATTTAACTTCAACATTATATGCATTTTCTTTCTTATGCAATTGTGAGTCACTAAAAAAATCCAGAACCATTTCTGAACCATCTCCTCATTCCGCTTAGAGATCTTAGCATCAACCGGTTTCTCGTTATCTTTAGTTATCTTCTCAAAAATATTATTCTGGTTCTCTGTAAAGTTCACAAGGCGGTTATCTGCAAGAACCAGTGTCTGGAGTTTTGGCAAAAATTCTCCAAGATTGGGGTTGATGCGGGCGATACGATTTTTATTTATTAACAATGTGGTCAGACACTTCTGATAAGGAAATTTTTCCCAGCGTAACAATTTCATTGTCTGAAAGATCTATACTGTCAAATTGGTCCTCGCTCCCATATTCTCGATAACTGCAACTTTATTGCCACGAAGGTCAAGCTCCCGCTCGCGTTTCTGGATTGAAATATTGCGGACAGCGATAAATTAAGTCTGCCGTTATCCTCACAATCCTCTCCTACTCTTTTCCTGTCCACGAAAAACCTTCAAACTAATTTTACCAGCACTCATTTTCAGCCAATCCACTGAAAATAACCGCACGTGACCTCCGCCACCAGAAGAGGAAAAACATTCACCAGCTGCGAATTTTCAATATAAATGGCAACTTTAAGCCCAATCTCTTGATGGGAATCATCACAGGAGTAGGAATCCTGGGCATATACATACTGGTTGCTGGATTTTTCCGTTTTCTGAAAGATCTCCTCAAGCCAGTTTGGCACTATCTAATGTCATATATTAGCTTCAACTCTTGGGCATTGCAAGGCCAATACAAAAACGACTTGCTTGGATTAGATTTCAAACCGCAAATTGAAGGAATGCCCAAAATCAGTGGTGAATATATCTTAAAATATGTGTTTGAAATCAATACAAAGCGGTCCAAATGGTTGGACTTGGTCATCATATTCTCAATGATTTTTATTTACCGCTTGATCTTCTTCCAAGTTCTGTTCTTCTGACAACTGATAGACAGTTCTCTCCTTATCAAACTTCAAGACATAAGCCTGGTTGCACCCTTCAAACAATCTTTCTCCTAGGGTGTAAATGATGTAGTATGCCTCTTTTCAACCTTTTCCTGTAATACTGTCTCCAGATCAAAGTGTCTGTCTGGGAACTTCTCTATGTAATCTTTTACATCACAAATATTCCTCCACTCTAAAGCTCCATCTCGTATCAAGGTATCAAACTGAGATTTTATAGGCATGGAATTTTGATTATCATGCAACCAATCAGCAATAACAGCCACCAAAGCAGTATGAGCACTCTCCCCTGCAGCTTTTTCATTACGCCGATTAATTGAAGCAAAAACAAAAAACTTGGGATGAAAACTTCATCTGACCATCTCTATTAATAAAATCTTTCTGTTCCCAACTGCCTATGGTGAAAAGGTCATCATCAAAGTCTAAACATTCACATCTATCCTGCGCTACTCCATTGTCATTCTTCTGACACTGCAAAACATATCCTCTGTTGCTAATGACCATTCCTGGTAAACTGCTATAAGACTTAGTTGCAACCACAACTGAAAGCCGAGAATCACGAACCAGACAACAAAGGAAGAGAGTCAATAGGGCAGCATAATTGTCAGCGATCAAAGTCAATATCATCTCCACCCTCTTCTCCATATGCTTTATTCAACAACGGCTCTCCCCTTGCTCGTGGTGACCGGAAATTCAATTTACTCTTTTTCCAAGAAAGAAGGCTCCGCATGGAAGGAGGCTGTACAATAGCATAATCAGAGTCAGATGAACATGGCTCCTTGATCACCTTGGAACTTGACTCTATATTTTCTTTATGATTAATGATCCAATTATCATCATCTCCATCTTTTCTAAAGTCCAAATAGAGAACTCCTTCAACACGATTAGCTGCAGCCGAAGTCCCATAGCTAAAGGAATTCCGAACACTAAATTCATCCTTATCCTCAGACTCATCCTCATCACATTCATCAACAGAATCATTGTCAAACACATATTCACATCCATCACTCCTTGCAGACAATCTTTCTTTGCTCTTCCTACTCCCACATAATCTCTAAAAATGTTAACTTTTCTTAGACCTGCTTTGAGAGTAGAAAGCTCCTCCTTTTCTGACAACGGTTCGCCATCAGAAGGTGATGATGGTATAATAATTCTATTAACTGGGTCCATTACTTCCTGGCTAGTTTGAAGCTTCACAAAATTGAGAGCAACAGTAAGTGCTGCTTCAGGTGCTATGACTCCAGTAAAGCAAGATACAAGAATCTTGGTAGTTTTGATCGTATTCTCCATAGGCAATGCATACTCCCCAAGGTTGAGGGAAGTTGTTCCTATAACAGATGGCTTGATTCTTGAGTCAAACCCCCTGCAATGTAATTAAATCACCCAATAACATATTCTTTAGGCACAGTATCCACAAAAACTACCATTTGGCAGATGTGGATTCTGTCCGACTCCTAAGGGTAGTCACTTATAAAATTTGTAAAAAACACCCAGTAACAGTCGCTGAGAGTATTAACACAGATTTGCCAATGTCACATAATCTAGCACTCCAAGGTTCATCGAACTAATGCCTGGAGATCGACATTCCACTTTCATGTATTGAATGTGTAATCTTCTTAGAAATAAGAAAGCCAGAAGTCCGAAAACATTTTGTTTATCTCCTTGAACTTGATCCACTTCTATAATTGTTCCTCATCAACCTTAAATTGCCCAAAGCTTCTCTTGACTTTTTGCTGAGTAAAATTGTGCTACAACATCTGGCTCCAATTGGGGACAGTACTTTGGTAGCAAAGTGCTGAAAACTTGTAGATCAGTAGCCTTTATTGGGCATGGAGTTGAGTCAGACTGAATTTTCTCTCAATCCAAAATCTCTGAAAATTTCAAAACTTCTCTGAACCCTCCTTCTTCTAGGATCTTTATTCTTGAACTGAAAATGATAAACTAGAAATACTGCAACTGGAAATGCTCAACTTCTGAGCTTATTTATGTACAACTCCTATATATATAAGCATGGTTGAACTTAATCAAGTGAAGTCAACCTTCCAATGGAACCAATCTAGCATCTGCTTGTTAGATTTAATACCTTCGTACTGCTGAAATTTAAATATCAAAACAGGAATGTACCATGAAAATTTTTCATACACAAAACTTTGTACATACCCTTGCATTAAAGCTTGTTGCTGACCAAAGAAATTTTCCATATATTCAACAACTAGATCATAGAACTCATGAAATAAAGTTTTGGCCACCTTATTTTTTTGAACATTTTGCTGATGTAGACTTCTTTGAACATGGCAGTTTACTTCATTGTTTGACTTTTCAATCAGGAACTGTGTGTTAGGAACTTGGCTACCATTTTCTGTAGGCAGGAATTTAGGCTGAAAATAAACATCCAAGGTCTGCTCTCCATAATGTTGATGTTCTTCGTTTAACCTCAATTGATGATGAAAATATTCCTCTTCTTGGAAACATGTCTGAGAAACTGCACTATTTTCCTCACTACTCACAAAATTATTGCAAGGATCTTCCATGCTTTCATAGTGTAGTTCAGCTGTTGCAACTAATTTTTGACTAGAATCTTCAAAAGGATTAGATTCTTGTTCTTCAACAATACATGAACTTTTTGACACTTTCTGGAAATCTTTATTCGCCTCTGAACTTACATTCTCTTGTAAGGAAATTCCAATGTTTCCTTCACAAGCCCTCTTATCTTTGACAAAACTTGGACTTTCTACATCGCAGGAAAAATTTCTACAAGCCCACGCATTATCTTCGATTTCTTGCGCATGGAGAAACATCAGCTTCAGATTACGAGGCTTTCTCTCCTTGAGATAAAAAGCCAAGGCAATAGAAAGAGCTTTCAAATAATAGACCATAGCTGCTGCTTCTTGAGGTATAATTTCTACTGGCATGCTAAAATAAATTTTTTGAAACCTCCTATTAAATTCAGAAATTGATTCATTGCTTTGCCTTCGGATAGAATATTATTCCAAAAGGTGCTCTTCATATGACTTACTCTCGCCCCAATATGTAAGAAATACATCTTGAAGATCTTGCCAGGAATTAATTGAACCTGCTTCCAAACACTGGAACCATTGTTGAGCATCCTGCTTTAAAGAATGGCAAAACATCCTTAAAGCTACGTCTTCATAAATGATTTGAAATTTTTCCAGAAAGTACTCAAATTCCAAGATATGTAATTTAGCTGAAATTTCCTTCTCCTTCCCGGAGAAACTTGGCAAGGACTTGAATCCTTTCGAAGGATATTGATGTAGAATGGCAGGCAGTTTCAGGGGTTTAAAGATTTCTTTGTTTTTGAACTGAAAAACAGTCATTTTCTTGTTAGGCAAAATATTATCATCCAAAGATGATGAATCATCACCTTTATGCCCAGACTGTGACTGATTATCTTCCGAGATTGTAATACAACAATCATCCCTCCTTTCATGTTTAGGAGATACACTTGTGTCAAGATTTATAATACAAGCAGAAGAAAAATCATCTTTTTCCAATAATAAATTTACATTTTGGGCCTTGTAGTCTTCTGAGAAAACAAAGCAGGAAACAATCCTTTTAATATAAAAGGGAAAATAGACCACTAAACTGACAGTAAAAAGTAGAACCTCCTTTAAAAAACGGAAATTCTGATACATGTTTTTTCCATGATACTTTCTCATCTTCTTGCTAGAGAAATTCTTCATCTAATGAAACCTTCATCAATGGAGTCACCAGGTGAATAATAAACAACCAAACTTCAAATCTGAATCTTGTTCACCATCAAGAATAAAGGATTATGAAACCTTCTGCTGCAAGGTATGTGACCTCGCATTTGGCTTTGTGAAAATGAGCATTATGTAAAGAGTAAACACAGCCAAAAACTTCCTCCTCACTAAACAACCAGAGGAAGTAGAAAGAAAACCCAGGGAAATGAACTTCGCTTCTTCGATCCCCGACAACGGCACCAATTAATGTTGTACCTCGAGAAACAATTTCTTGCTGTGTAAAGGAATCTGTGCTCAAGACATTATCTGATTATGTCACAAATAAATATATATTTGTCTCTATTTTACAAACCCTTAAACATTAATTATATAACCCTCAATTATTAAATCCATGCATGTTCTGAAATGCCATATTCCACTTATGCTGAAGTGAATGAACGGATGAAAAAAGAGAGAAAAGGATTTCAATTTGATATGTTGTTTAAAACGGAATCTATCATTATAAAACCCTGAAGAAATAAGTAAGGATAAAGTTAAAATAGAGGAGCGCACATTAAGGTTTGTTTAACTCTTAAATACACATGTATAAAGAGACCCGCAGCTCAAATTACTCTATTTTATTCATAGATATGAAAACATAATGTAAACTGGAAAACTTTTCAGCATAGACAGAATGATAGAAACTTGCAAACTTCTTTCATTGATTCAGTATTCTCAAGTACAAAATTTGGTCTCTAAGTTCAAAAACTCGAAACCCCTGCTCCTCCCCTTATCTCTACTTTTATATCTGCTATTTGATCTAACTAACTGTTATGATCAGTTTTAAAACTGATTCTTGGAAATTTTGGAGTTAATTAAAATTACAAAATGCTTGTTTTAATATTATATATAGATAATATATAATATAAAACCAAAATAGAATTGGAAGTCTAAAAGGACGAATGGTGCATTTTGGGTCCCATCACTATGCCCATATGTATTAACGGTAAAATCACCCATTGTTTTTGAAAACCAATACTGCTTGCGGAAGCACTGATAGTGGTTTCTTGAGAAAGGACTAAGTGATGCCGTAATGCATCATAGCCGTAGATTTCATAAATAGTGGTTTAAATCAAACCATTTGCGGGGGCACCATCTCTCATAAATTCCATTTAATTTGTGCTGCCGCAAGACCATTGGATCCGAGCCAAATGATCCAAGTCGTCGATTTAACTTCAACATTATATGCATTTGCTTTCTTATGCAATTGTGAGTCACTAAACAAATCCAGAACCATTTTTGAACCATCTCCTCATTCTGCTTGGAGATCTTAGCATCAACCGGTTTCTCGTTATCTTCAGTTATTTTCTCAGAAATATTATTCTGGTTCTCTGTAAATTTCACAAAGTGGTTATCTGCAAGAACCAGTGTTTGGAGTTTTGGCAAAAATTCTCCAAGATTGGGGTTGATGCGGGCGATACGATTGTTATTTATTAACAATGTGGTCAGATGCTTCAGATAAGGAAAGTTTTCCCAGCTTAAAAATTTCATTGTCTGAAAGATCTATACTGTCAAATTGGTCCTCGCTCCCATATTCTCGATAACTGCAACTTTATTGCCACGAAGGTCAAGCTCCCACTCGCGTTTCTGGATTGAAATATTGCGGACAGTGATAAATTAAGTCTGTCGTTATCCTCACCATCCTCTCCTACTCTTTTCCTGTCCATGAAAAACCTTCAAACTAATTTTACCAGCACTGTGACTTCAGTGATGGCCCATTTTCAGCCAATCCACTGAAAATAACCGCACATGACCTCCGCCACCAGAAGAGGAAAAACATTCACCAGCTGCGAATTTTCAGTAGAAATGGCAACTTTAAGCCCAATTTCTTGATTGGAATCATCACAGGAGCAGGAATCCTGGGAATATACATACTGGTTGCTGGATTTTTCCATTTGTTGAAAGATCTCCTCAAGCCAGTTTGGTGCGATCTAATGTCATATATTAGCTTCAACTCTTGGGCATTGCAGGGCCAATACAAAAACGACTTGCTTGGATTAGATTTCAAACCGCAGATTGAAGGAATGCCCAAAATCAGTGGTGAATATATCTTAAAATCTGTGTTTGAAATCAATACAAAGCGATCCAAATGGTTGGACTTGGTCATCATATTCTCAATGATTTTTATTTACCACTTGATCTTCTTCCAAGTTCTGTTCTTCTGGCAACTGATAGACAATTGTCTCCTTATCAAACTTCGAGACATAAGCCTGGTTGCACCCTTCAAACAATCTTTCTCCTAGGGTGTAAATGATGTAGTATGCCTCTTTTCAACCTTTGCCTGTAATACTGTCTCCAGATCAAAGTGCATATCTGGGAACTTCTCTCTGTAAGCTTTTACATCACAAAGATTCCTCCACTCTAAAGCTCCATCTCGTATCAAGGTATCAAACTGAGATTTTATAGGCATGGAATTTGGATTATCATGCAACCAATCAGCAATAACAGCCACCAAAGCAGTATGAGCACTCTCCCTTGTAGCTTTTTCATTACGCTGATTAACTGAAGCAAAAACAAAAAACTTGGGATGACAACTTCATCTGACCATCTCTACTAATAAAATATTTCTGTTCCCAGCTGCCTATGGTGAAAAGGTCATCGCCAAAGTCTAAACATTCACATCTGTCCTGCGCTACTCCATTTTCATTCTTATGAAACTGCAAAACATATCCTCTGTTGCTAATGACCATTCCTGGTAAACTGCTATAAGAATTAGTTGCAACCACAACTAAAAGCCAGGAATCACGAACCAGACAACAAAGGAAGAGTTTCAATAGGGCAGCATAATTGTCGGCGATCAAATTCAATATCATCTCCACCCTCTTCTCCATATGCTTTATTCAACAACGGCTCTCCCCTTGCTCGTGGTGACCGGAAATTCAATTTCCTCTTTTTCCAAGAAAGAAGGCTCCGCATGGAAGGAGGTTGTACAATAGCATAATCAGAGTCAGATGAACATGGCTCCTCGATCACCTTGGAACTTGACTCTATATTTTCTTTATGATTAATGATCCAATTATCATCATCTCCATCTTTTCTAAAGTCCAAATAGAGAACTCCTTCAACACGATTAGCTGCAGTCGAAGTCCCATAGCTAAAGGAATTCCGAACACTAAATTCATCCTTATCCTCAGACTCATCCTCATTACTTTCATCAACAGAATCATTTTCAAACACATATTCACATCCATCACTCCTTGCAGACAATATTTCTTTGCTCTTCCTACTCCTACATAATCTCTAAAAATGTTAACTTTTTTCAGACCTGCTTTGAGAGCAGAAAGCTCCTCCTTTTCTAACAACGGTTCGCCATCAGAAGGTGATGATGGTACAATAGTTCTATTAACTGGGTCCATTACTTCCTGGCCAGTTCGAAGCTTCACAAAATTAATAGCAACAGTAAGTGCTGCTTCAGGTGCTATGACTCCAGTAAAGTAAGATACAGGAATCTTGGTAGTTTTGATTGTATTCTCCATAGGCAATGCATACTCCCCAAGGTTAAGGGAAGTTGTTCCTATACTAGATGGCTTGATTCTTGAGTCAAACCCCCTGCAATGTAATTAAATCACCCAATAACATATTCTTTAGGCACAGTATCCATAAAAACTACCATTTGGCAGATGTGGATTATGTCCAACTCCTAAGGGTAGTCACTTATAAAATTTGTAAAAAACACCCAGTAACAGTCGCTGAGAGTATTAACACAGATTTGCCAGTATCACATAATCTAGCGCTCCAAGGTTCATGGAACTAATGCCTGGAGATCGGCATTCCACTTTCATGTATTGAATGTGTAATCTTCTTAGAAATAAGAAAGCCAGAAGTCCGAAAACATTTTGTTTATCTCCTTGAACTTGTTCCACTTCTATAATTGTTCCTCAGCAACCTTAAATTTCCCAGAGCTTCTCCTGACTTTTTTCTGAGTAAAATTGTGCTACAACAGGGGGACACATTATATTTTGGTTTTTAGTCTCTGGATAATATGGATAAATTTTTTTAGTTTAGATTGTTGGACAGCTATGATGACCATAACATTCTAGTGAATGCGAACATGATCGTAGAAATAACATCTAAGGGGCTGCGTTGTCTAACTTCCAGTATAAAAATAATCTTATCTTAATTTTAATGATTAAGGATAAAGTTAATGTAGGGGTTCTTTTTCTGGTCAGCAGGACAATCTGTTTGAGTGTTTTATTATTTCGATCCAAACAAAGGCTATTTTCCTCTTGATCTTCTTACCCTGATCAATATATTGTTCGCAGCAGGACATTGGAGCAATAAATCATATTTCCTTTCAGTCTCAAGTTAAATGGACAATGGTTTTCAATTTTGATCACCGGGCCACTATGACAACCTCAATGTTTTCAATGAATGCAGAGATGACTGCAAAAAGAACATCTAAGGGGCTGATTTTTCCAAGTTATAGTGTACAAATTTTAAAAATTCCTATCTCAACTGTTATGATAAAGGTAATTTGAATTGCAGGTAAATATTTTTGCTGATTTATAAGGTGGTGTTGAAGCTGGGTGAGAAACCCTTGGGTGATCACGTAGGGCCAACATATAGGAGCACATGTAACCTTGTGATGTATTTGTGGGTTGTCATGAATTTGATTGTGCCTTTCTTCTCTTTTCTTGCAGTTTGATAACTTATATGGATGTAGATCCTCCCCCACAGATGGTCTTATGTGAGCCACAGATGTCATGATTGTTGGTAAGGTTGTTGTTGTGTGTGGATATGGAGATGTTGGAAAGCCATTTTGTGTCGTGAAACCTCTTATGGAAGCCCTTACTGAGGATGTACTTGGCAATGCTGATATTTTTGTGAAGAATAATGCCATTGCTTGCAACATTGGTTTTTTATACAACAACTTTTACATGAAAGGTTTTGAAAATTTCATTCTTGTTGAGAAGAGTAAGCCATCACGATACCTATCGAGGTCATCTGCCATCACAGTGTTATCACAAAATCAGACCTGATGGGCTACTCATCAAGTAAACATTGTGTAACTATTTCAAACCAATATTTTGGTTGAGGCTTAGCCTCCTCAACCTGAGAGGGCTCTCTCAAAAGTTTATGATTTTTGATAAATAATTAGATGGCTAACTCTAAAATAAACAAATAGATGATATAACTGGTTGTAAATCACATTATCAAACATTCATTGGGCTATGGAGTCAAGGTAACTTCAACAAAAACGTCACAGTCTATCTAGCATCGAAGTCAAGGCATTTGGAGTTCAAATGAGGGAGCAAAACATATAAAACAGTGAAACACACAGTCAGTTTCTATATGAAGGAAGTTAGAGAATTATGAATGAATTCTAAGTATCATAAACAAACACCACTGCAGATAGAAATATTGAAGAATTCCATTAGAACAATAATGGATAATAACTCCTCATGAATCTTGAGTTGTCTAAAAAGAACTCTGTATTAAGCTGAAAAAACCCTTACATACAAAACACAGTGTTTGCTAATAAAAATGTCCAACCCTATGGATTTCTATTTTGTGATCTTTATAGAACATTTACAAAATAGGATGCCTTCTTCTCCACTAGATACATCGAACTCATAGAGTTTGACACATTTTCTAATCATAAACATGCCATTTATTACACCTTGACAGCTATAATCCTAATGAAAAGTCCTATTTCTAATAGGACTAAAACTCTTTAATACCCTCATAACAACCTTATCTATTCTTTATTACATATTTTTCCACCTGCACTCCCATGAAGTCAAATTTGGATGATGATCTTTAACTTGATGTAGCCATGCTGTTGATGATAATGTTCTCCTAAAATTTAGGAAACATGTCTTCCTGTTTTTTAGGCCCTTTGTTTCCCTTATCTGTTTTGAGCAGTTTGACCATTAATGAATCTTGTCTACATGTCTCTTGTTTCCAAATATTACACCGTATGTCTTCAATTCTCCAACTGTGCAGAATCTAAACTTCTAACAATGCAAAAAAGGTAAGAATAAACCTGCGCTATGAAAGCAGCACAGTTTCATAGTGCTTTTCGTAGCGCAGTGTTTAGCTCCCTTTCTAATCTGCTTTTGATTTGTTTTCTTTAGGGAAGCCTTAATTTTCCATTAACACACTTCCACCAGTAATTTCAAAACAAAATTCACCAAAATTCCCTCAAAATTTGATATGAAAATATGATAAAAGACTGCTTCATCAGTTTCGTAGCGCATTTCATCAAACTTGCACTATCTGCTCTACGAAACTGTTGTGTAAGAATTTTTTTCAAAAATGTCTTCAAAATTCATAATTTGGTATAATTAAACTTTAAGGGTATTGGTATTCTTTCAAAAACACATCAATATGGCCCTGAAAACATAATATTCATCAAAATTTACCTTCATTTTGATTAGAGATTGTCTTGTGGATTTATCATTTTGTTTCACTGCCTTTTTAAATTTTCTTGAGACCTTTTCAATTGTATCTCTAGCTCTCAAATGAGTGTTGATCACTCTTAAAAACTTTTCCTCCTTAATGGCTGGGACTGTCCACGTGAAGAATTGTTCTTCACTGCTTGGTATTTCTGATTTGGAGACTATTTGACCTTACCAAACATCTTTCATCCTCTTAAATTCTGTTTTCTCAATGACATGTTTTCTGGCTCTTTTCTTCAACTTAGCAATCTCATGGTTTTTTGATCTTAACTTCTCCTCGAGGCTTTTATATTTGGTCATTTCTTCTTGTGTTGTAATTACACTATTTTCTGCATGCTCTGCCACAGGTGAGGAAAGATCAACTATCTCTTCAAGAAAAGTAGCTGCTTTATTGGTTTCTTCAACTTCTACATTAAGTTCCTTGAGCCTTTTACAATGTCTAGTTACAAGATTCCTAGTTTGGAAAACAAATTTTGCATCTTCACCCTTAAACTCGAGCTTCTTTGCTGATTTCACCTTTTTTTGTTTGCTTTCATTTATTCCTAGGAAATCAGCTTGCACTATAGGTGATTCTTCTATGTCTATTGCATGCAGTATATCATCCAAATTTCCTTTCAATCCTAGACTATCATTTGATCCTAAAGCTACTGTCTTTCCTTTTGGTTTTGCGGCTTGACTCCTTGTAATTCTCTGAACTACTTGCTTACCAGTTGTTTGTTTTTGTTTAGCTTCCTTAATATTTTGTAATCCTTGTTTTGCAGGTGAAGGAGTTTCTGTAGCAATCACTGTTGTTCTTTCTAACTTATCTTTCACTTGTTTCCTTGGCTTCAATTTCACAAACCTTCTTGTCCTTATATCTAATGGTTGACTGAATTCTGTTGATAGTGATGGATTTTCCTTTGCCTTAGGGTTTTTAATTGGGGTTAGAGCTTCCATTTCAAATCCACTTATAAAAATAAAAGAAGACCAGTCCCTATTAATCCTTTGGAGCTCATTCAAAACCAACAGTTTAATTAAACCATGGTGAAACAGAGATGTTTCACAACCCTCGGATTTTTCTTGAACTTTATCAGCCATTTTGGCAATACTTCTATATAGGAAAAATGGTAAATCTAGTGATATCATAGCAGTGAAATGTAATAGGAATTTGAAATGATAGGTGTAGAATTTATGGTACCTGCCTTCACATGTGAAATATCTTTGGATGTTGAACAATAGTTTGGCATAGCTATCCTTAATACAGTTTCTAGGAACTGTGTTGTTCAGGTCCATCTCCACATATTCTGGCTTCATAAACATCTTGCATGCCTCCATATCAAATCTAAAACCCTTAAACCAAGTTTCCTGTCCTCTAGGTATTTCAGTCACTAGAGCTATGATTTCAGGTGTCACTGACATGTTTAGCATTCCAACCTTTGTATTGGTCCCACTGAAATGTAATGAAAACTCTTTGGATACGTGAGTATGTCCAACTTGCAACTTTTCACAGAACTTTAAACAACCTGCTTTACTGAAAGCATCCATGACTCTTTGATCTTCAGCTAAAACTTTTGTGCTTTCAGGTTCAAATCTCAAACAATGTCCTCCTCTATGGTTATTTTTCTCCTTAGCCATGTTTGTTTCAGAAAAAACTTTTTTGACTTCTTTTGGAATTTATAAAACATCCTCTCATGATTTAATTTGGCGGCCTCGCTTGAGAAAAAGGAACAACCTCGCTTGATTATATATGAAAAGGGCCTTGGTATAGAAAAACCACAGGCTTAACTCTAACACTTTAGAGTTCAAAACAAATATGTTTCACAGTTTAGCATGAGAAAATGTAGACTGGAATGACTAAAACAGATAACAGTTTTCGAATTTTAAATCCCATTTTCAAATATGAAACCCATGCTAAGATAATAATGGATATGAATGGTTAAGTGCTTCTAATATGACCTCTAACTGACTCACCATGATGTCACCCCATCATTACTTAACAGATTTTTGACAATTTCTAGGTTTTAACATCACCTTTTTAAGAATATGCACTTTCGTAGCACACATAGTGTATTTTTCACACTTTCCGCTATGAAAGTAGCAGCGCTTTCGCAGCACAAAACCCATTTTTTGAACTAACCGCACTACAAAACTGCGGTTTTGTGGCTAATTGCAGGAATTTCATCCAAAACCTAATGACTTGAGCTCTAAGTGAATGATAAGACTTTTTAATCATGGAATGGGACTAAAAGACTTTATTTGAAATTGAAAACTGACCTTTGAGACTTCTAAATCTATGACCTTCCCTTTATCAAGACTAAAGTAACTCAAAACCTACTTGAAACTATGACCAAAACAGTATAAACTTTCAGAGTTTGAAAAAAATAAAAATTTAGGTTGATAACACACAGTACACATTCCTTGAGATGCTCTGATATCATTGGACGTATTCCTTGAGCTGGAAGACTGCACCTTCCTGGAGCTGGAAGCCTGCGCCCGTTTTTTTTTTCATATACGTTATTTTACGTCGGTCTTCTGACGCTTTCTATCCACTTCCAAACATCAGACTTGCAACAACAACTACACAATGATGGACGTCCGACATAGTCTGCAAGACGTTAGTAGAGCGACAAAAAGTCACCCACGTGGGAATAGCGACGGATGTTGGACCAAGTCTGACTTGTCGGACTTGCGACCAACTCTGCAATGTTAGTGTCTCGTAATTTGGCAGATTGGTAAACCAAATGACAGGGTAACATCAGACCAATATTTTGAGTCCTAAGAACTAGCCTTCCTAGATTCATAGAGGGCTCTCTCTATTATGCAAAGGATGTGAACTTGTTCGTTTTGTATGTTTGATTTTAGGCTAGATGTTAAGTATATTTTGGTTTGTTTTGAGTTTTTGAGGTAAACTGATCAAAAATTACAAATAGAAAGAGAGTTCATCAAATCAACAGGGCTATGGGGTCAGATAAAGTCAAGACTGTCTAAATGGTGGACAAGGTATTACTGCAGGGCTGATTTAGTCAAGGTAAATGGATTCTTTGGGTGAAAGTGAAGTGAAATGAACATTAAGTTTGTGAAATACAAAGAGATCTTAAACATATATAGTTTTAAATCAGGTATTTATGAGGTAGGGCAAACCATAAATCTCTATGAATAAAACTCAAACTGATACATATGAAAGATAAACAATATGGCGATACATAGAAGCATAAGAACCTCTAACTCTAGAAAATCACCTTCAGTTGTTGGGGAAACAAATAAGATAAACAAACAACTCAATCTATGAAGAGGGAACTCCTGAACAGCATATCTTAAGCTATCGGGAACTCTAAAATAAGTTTTCAAGCATGGACAAAGGGAAAGATCAAATGAGACCTCTTTGACTTAACTAAAACAACCAATATTTCATAGAAAGATTTCAAAAATGGAGTTTTGAGAAACTATAAGTAAGCAGGGCATACCTTAAATCATACTAGATAGAAAAACATATTGACCATTAATGAAACAAATAAAAATTTCTTGATGGACCTAAAGGGCAGTTAAGAATCCTTTAGAAATGATCAAGAAGAGGAAAACATCAAAGCTGTAACATCCAGGATGTTTGAGGTGCTTCCATGAGCATGTCTCAACATATACTTTTCTGATCTACAGCAAATGAGAAGTATGGAACATTAATGAAAACAAGGAAACATAAACAAATCATAGAAACATCACCATTCACCAAGCCATGGAATCCTGCACACAATGCTCCTCCACCATCAAGCCAAGCAAGACATCATCCACTTCATAAAACAAGTATTTCCTCCAAGCTCATAATGCTATGTATTTCTCTCGATATATCAAGTTCTGCCTCCTTGTTACAATGAATCCTCTTGGTTTATGTAAGCTAAAGAGGAGGAAACCCACCTAGAGCAACTAGAAGGCCATTGGCCAAAAACAAATATCTAAAACTGTCCTTGAGGCTTAACAAGGTCCAAGGCACAAAATATCCTTCAAAAATATCTTTTCGGACCAAAATAGCAAAAAAGAATCACTTTAAAGGCCTGAAACATAAGAAAAACTTTCTTAACGCACATTTGGCCCAGTCATCACTCAAAAAACTGCTTTTTAGCAAAATCTACAGGAGCGTAGCACCAGAAAAAAGTATGTTTTGTAGTGTAGTTTTGGCAGACTTCCTAATGTCGAAATGAGTCTCGTGATGGCTCATTGGAAAGCTACAGATGTCTTTTTTCCAAAACTACATGAGTTTTTCCAATTTTATGCCTAGAAGTTAGTCAAAAAGTATAAACATTGAAAAAACCCAGGAGTGTAGCACCTGTTGATATTAGGGGCAGAAAGGTAAACAAATGGTTGTTTTTGGCCTTTTTGAGGGACCAAAACAACTTCATTTGATCTGAAAATTTCTGAGCATATTCCTTTGATGTCAAGGAATCCAAAAATATAATTTTATTCAGCTGAGGATGCTCCAAGAAAAAGTTAAAGCACCCATGATTTTATGCTTTTAGGCCTAAAATTCACAAAAAACAAGAATGTGTCCAAAATGCCCAATTTTCGTGAGTAAACCCCTTAAGGATTTTTAGAAACATGCAATGAAGCTTGAGCAATAATTCCAAGCCGGGATAGGCCTTTTCCACGTTTTTCCACTGGGCGCTTCCTTTGTGTAGCTTTGAGTTTCCTTCGGGCAAACTGATTCAACTTCTTGTAGTGCTTGGTCATTCTCCTTTGTAGGCCCAAATCCTTGTTAGCTTTCTCCAATTTGGTTTCCAAATGTTGATTTTCCCTCTCAAGCCAAGACTCTTTATCATTCTCAATTTCTAAGGCAAGGAGCTCCGTAAGAGGGTACTACTGTGCACGGGTTGATTCCTCTTCTTTTTGCTTTTCCAATGCTTTTCTAAGACCAATGGTCCTAGGCCTCTTTCTTGTTGGTTCTTTGTCTTCATCATTATCCGCATACTCACCCATGTATTCTTCTAACCTAACTTGTGAATTTTGAGCTTCCCTTTTTTATTTGAGTGCCTGGGCCTCATAGATTTCCATCTGTCCACTCATCTATCTTTTTTGTAGTTACAAATATTTGATAATGTCTTTTGACCTTTCTAGGCCATTTTCCAAGTCTTTAATCTGAGCCTCCAAATTTTGCAAAAGAGATCTAAGAATTCTGGCCTCACCATCTTCAGCATCAGTGTCTATTTTTATTATGTTAAATTCCTTCTCATAATCATGGCTGCTTTCTTGCTGTTCAATCTTCTCTTTTCCATTGCCTTTAATGATTTTCTTTCATCTAGTTTTCTTGGGAAATTCTACATTGCTCTACTTTGGCAATTTGCCTCTACTCCTTAGTGCCCTAGTGATATTGCTAGTCACTGTTTGAGTGGTTTTCTTCTTTGTTGTTTTAGTGTTTTTAGCCTCTGCCACTTTTGATGAAGGAAGCATGGCCCCTTGCCTTGGAGAGGCAGTAAGCACATGTTCTTAACTGTGTTGAGGAGAAGTGAAAGGAGGGGTTAACATTAGTACCTGTTTAGTTTGATCCTTTATATTGCTACCTCCTTTATTACCAAATTTGCTGCCTTTTTTACTGTCACTGTTTTCATTCCTTTGTGGGCTACTTTCATCATTTCTGTTTTTGTCTTCCTCTTGTGGGCTGCCTTCATCACTGTTTTGAGTTTCTTGTGGACTATCTATTTCTCTATCACTGTTATTTTACTCCCTTGGTGGACTACCTCTCTCACTACTACTGTTTTGCTGATAGCTTCCTTCTTCACTACTGTTTTTATTTTCTTCTTGATGGGTGCCTCTTTTACTATCACTATTTTGTTGTTAGCTGCCTTCTTCTTAACTCTCTTTACTATCTCTCTGTGGGCTGCCACTACCTTGACTGTTTTTCTGTGGGTTTCCACTTTCATCATCTGTGTTTTTGTCATCCCTTTGTGAGTTGTCTTCATCATTATTAGTGTTTTCACCTTCCTCTTGAGGGCTACTTTCATGATCACTGTATTGCTGACCAACACCTCCTTTACTGTCCTTACTATCTTTACTATCTTCTTGAGGAATGTCTTGTTCTTTATCAAGTTTTCTACTTCCACTGAGTTGTGGAATGTTTGCCTCATCATTCTTACTTTTCCCTCTACTACTTCTTTCATCACTTTCTTGTTCTTTGTCACCGTCACTTCCTTGTTCTTCGTCACCAACACTTCCTTCTTTTATTTTACTGCATTCTTCTTTCTCACTGTCATCCATGGAGGATGCTTTTTGTTAGGGAGTAGACTCATGAGAAGAAGGGGAAACATAAGGTGTGGATGGTGAGGAATGAGCATGAGGAGGGTCTGGGGATGAAGATGGCCTGATTTTTAGTGGCATAGAAGATACAGAAGTGAAATCAGGGATAGAGATGAAATTTTCCCAAGAGATGCCCTTTTGTTCCAGCTGGTGAATGATAATGATCTTAATGAGAAAGTGATGGAATAAACTTGCTTTATGTTGAGCTGGAGGCTTCTTTTGAACAAAGGAAGACATAGTATCTATACTTTTTCACAGGAAAAAGGGTAGGTTTAGCAACATAGCCTGTGTGAAATGCATAAGGAGTATGATGTGATAGGAATATATTTGGGAAAATCTACCTTCACAAGTGAAATACTTCATGATGACTTTCATGAGCGTGGCATTGTTGCTCAGTAAGTGTGAGAAAGGAAATATGACTTGGCATTCATCTTGATGATCTGGTTTTAGAAAAGGCTTATAGTGACTAAGATCAATGTATTACTGCTTGAACCACTCCTCTCCTATGCAAGGGATTTTGGTTGCTTTAGAAACAGCTTTAGGAGTGAGTTCAAAATCTAGACCTGCTATGTGAGCTTGTTTTCCTTTCAATCTTAGGGAAAACATTTCAGTCAGCTAGGGGTGGCTAGTAACCTCTTGTACTTTTCTTCAAAATTCAAAGCATTCAAGCTCTTGAAAACAGGACAAAGAAAAAGGAGAGGTAGTGAGCTCTTGAACATTTTCAGGCTCAAATCTATTATGTTGGCCTCCCTTTTTTACCTTTCTCTTTGGAGGCATTTTGATTTTGTCGTCTCTCCCCAAGCTTCAAATAAACAACCTTTCAAATGTACTAGACACTTTTTCTCCAAACTTCTTTCTCCTTCAATTCAGTTTTCAAAGCATCTTTTATGATTTAAGAGAAACTGAGGGGTAAAATACAGTGATAAATGCCTTGAAGCTTTCTTACAAATCAATTCTGCGCAAAAACTTCAATTCTGGCCCCTTTTTTGCAGTGGTTGATTGGTGCTCCGCCCTTGCACACAGGCGCGTAGCATCTGCACACTGGGCTGTTGTGGGCGCCAGGCACAACTCTGCACGAAGGGCCAGGGGTTGAAACATGTCACACCAGTATACAGACGTGTCGCGCCCTTTGTAATTTTCTTCGGTAAGCTGCTACAGGCGCGTAGCATTTAGGCACAGGCGCATCGTGTCCACAAAATTTGCACGAGATTTTTTCTTGGGATAAAACCGCCTTCTGTCTCTCTGCCAAACACTGAAATAAATGTAGATATGCCCATTGAGGGTTTTTATATGCCCTTTGGGGAGTTTTCAAATGACTTTCTAGAAGAAACCCTTTTCCTTTTGAATGAAAACGAATGCATTTCATACTTTGGTTTTTTGTCAAAAATTTCTTGTATGCAGCTTTTAGCCCTTTAAACATAATTTGATTATGATGCTTTTGACTTTGCCATGTAGTTTTTATGAGCAAATTCTTCCCTTCTTAAAATCAAAACAAATTTTTACTGTTCTCTGCACAGCATTTTTTTTTTAAACAATCAAATGTTCATCCTCTTTCTTTTTTGCATTGGGATTCTTTTTCTATATTCCCTGAAAACCATACTATGTGACCTTTACTCATCCTTTGTAGACAAACCAGTTAACCTTTTGCACCCTCTACTTATCATTGAAGGAGGTGCCCGCTTTGCTCTTTGATGCCCTTTTTGCACATTCATCCCATTTTTATGAAAAGATTGAAACATCTCCCATAGTGGTTCATTTAAACAATGTTTTGCAAACATCAAAACTAATTTTCACTCTTTAGTGTAAGGCAAATTTCCCTTTTTTCAAACTATAAAATGTGCCCTCTACTTATCTTTTAAGGATGTATTTCAAACAAAAACTTGGCCTATATCTGTTTATAAAATGAAGGAGGCCCTTTAAACTTAAGTCTTTGCCCTCTACTTGTTATTGAAGGAGGCTTTTATAAGAAATTGTGCCCTCTACTTGTTATTGAAGGAGGCTTTTATAAGAAATTGTGCCCTCTACTTGTCATGAAGGAGGACCTTTAAACTGTGTCTTTGCCCTTTGCTTATGATTGAAGGAGGCAACACAAACACAACTGTTTTAGGCTCTCTACTTATGATACATGTTTTTAGAGAGTCTCAGTGTGAAACCCATGGGAAGGTAATGTATTTCCAAATGATAAATGTCTCTTATGTCTATCTTAGGAATGATTCTTCTTTGCAGCAACTGTAGCTTCATTGGGGATAGTAGTTCTTTTGATGATTTTGAATCTAGGCTATGGGTGTATAAAAAGACAGATGTTTCTTTTTATGCTTCTCATTTTGATGCCTAGACTGCTGGAAGTCTTTTGCCAAAAAAACTGCCACACTTTTGTACTCATTTTGCCAAGATGAATAATTCTTTGACCTTCTTGGTGTTTTTGATTTTGCAGGGATGAATCTGGTTGGCTTTCTTCTTCTTAAAACTGTCTTTTCTTTAGTCTTCAAACAGTCAATTTCTCTTGCTCTGAAGCTTTTCCTTGAAGTTTTTTCTTGCCCAAAACTGATTAATGCCATCCATCCTAGCACCCCTGCAGAGATGCACTGATAAAATGACTTTGATCATTGGAGGCCTTTTCTGATGTATCATGATGATAATGCTTGAAAATTTCACTTGATCGCTTTTCTTCGGACATAGGACCTTCTTACTCTGTTTCTTCCTAAAAACACTGTTACCGATGAAAAAGGTAACCTGACCTCAAAATGGGAACTCTAGCCCAAAAAGACTCAAAAACCATGAAAAAACACCCCAAAAACAAAAAAAGTGTATTCCAGAACGCACTTGATTTTTTTTAAGGTCAAATTTCAACATTTTATAAAATTATGTTAAAAACTAAATTCTTTCTTGAAAAAACGATTGAAAAAACAACCTCAAAACAAAACCAGTTGATGTAGAAATAACATTTTTTAATTTTTAAAATTCAAACATTAAAAAAAACCTAAAATTTAAGAAAAAAATAAATTTAAAAAATAAAAACATTTTCAAGCTTAAACTTTAAAAATATATAGGAATAAAAAAATTAAAATAAAAGCAAAATAAAAATTTTAATTCAAACATTAAAAAGAACCTAAAATTTAAGAAAAAAAAAATTAAAGATCAAAATTTCAAAATATATAGAAATTAAAAAAAAAAAAAACAAAATAAAAATATTAAATTAAAAAAAAAAAACAAGAAACAAGTTAAAAAAAGAAAGAAATTATAAAAAATAAAATACATAAATTAAATTTAAAAAAGAAAAAGAAAATGTTTATTAAATTTTAAAAAATATATATTAAAAAAACAAATAAATTTTAAAAAATAAATTAAATTTAAAATATAAAAATTAATATATATATATATATATATATATATATATATATATATATATATATATATATATATAAACTTAAATTAAAAATATATATATTAGATTTTATTAAATTTTAATAAATAAATGAATAAACAAATCAATTTTGAAATAAAAAATAAATTTTAAATATAAAGAAAAAAAAAAACATTGTTAAAATAAAAAGTTAAAAAATTTTAAAAATCAGTTAAAAATTTAAAAATTGAAAAAAATAAATTAAATAAAATATATTAAATAAAAAATAAAATAAAAAACAAATTAATTTGAAAATATTAAGTTTAATTAAAAAAAAAAATCTAATTTTAAATACACAATTTTAATTGAAAAAAAAATATAAAAATTTTATGTAATTAAAAAAATAAAGAATTTAAAATTAAAAATTAAAAAAAAATATTAAATTCAAATAAATAAATAAATAAATACAAAATTTATTAAATTTAAAAAAACTAAACATAAAATTTAATAATAATAAAAAAATGAAAAAAAAATCAATTAAATAAAAAAAAAATTACAAAATTTAATAAAAAATATTAACAAAATTTAAAAAAAAAAAATTAAAAAAAAAACAAAACAAATCAAAAAAAAATTAAAAGAAATCAAATTTCAAATATAAAAATTAAATTAAAAAAATTAATTTTAAAGTTGAATCGTCGTCCCGCTGTGGGAGGGCGAATCCCGGAATCGGCCTCCCGTCACGGCAGGGTGAGCCACGGGCCGATTCTGGGAATCAGCCTCCCGCGGCAGGAGGGTGATTCCCGGAATCGGCCTCCCGCCCAGGTGACGGCGGAGGGCGAGCCGCGGGCTGATTCCAGGAATGGCCCTCCCGTGACGGGAGGGCGATTCTCGGAATCGGCCTCCCGTGGCGGGAGGGCGATTCTCGGAATCGGCCTCCCGTGGCGGGAGGGCGATTCCCAGAATCGGCCTCCTGCCGCGGGAGGGCGATTCTGGGAATCGGCCTCCTGCCCAGGTGGTGGCAGAGGCCGTCTGTTGGGTGGGCGGGGGGCTGCATGCAGCCTCCTCGCCCACCAAGCGTCCAGCCTCTGCCACCACCTGGGCAGGAGGCCAATTGGCGGCGCCACCACGATCAAAAAATTCTTTTTATTTTTTTTAATTTTTAACATTTTTTTTTTAATTTGATTTTTTTTATTTTTTTTAATGGATATTTGTTTTTTAATTATTTGCATGTGGTTTTTTCATTTTTTTGTTTTTTAATGATAGTTTTTTTTATTTTAATTTTCTTTTTCAATTTTAATTTTAATTTTTTTTTTTTTTTTTGTTAATTTTAAAATTTGTATTTTTTTCCTTATTATTATTATTTTTTTAATTTAAATTTTTAAATTTAATTTTTTCTTTTTTGTATTTTATTTTTTTTATCTAAATTTTAATTTTGTAATTTAAATTATTTTTAAATTTTCTATTTAATTTTTTTTTTTAATTATATGGTTTTTTTAATAACTTAGAAAAAAAATGTTTTTGATGTTTTTTTTTTTTAAATTTTTTGGTTAATTTTTGTTTTTGTGGTTTTTTTTTGAAATTTTGTCATTTCTTTTGATATAATTTTCGAATATTTTTGTTTTTTTTGTTTTATTTATTTATTTTTGTTTCAATTTTTTTTTTTTTTTACGAGTTAATTTTTTTTTTTTTTTACATTTTTATTGGTTTTTTTTATTGTTTATATATATATATATCTAAGTTTTGTGTTTTATTACCAACATGAAAATCACCACTCTAAAAAAAAAGGTTGATGTTGCATCAATACGTTTCAAAATTAGCATGAAAATCACCGCTCTAAAAAAAAAAGTTGATGCTGCATCAATACGTTTCAAAATTAGCATGAAAATCACTAACATTTTAAAACAATATTCATACTTCATAAATAAAAATATTAAGTGTCAAAATGTGCACAAAAAAAAGGGTGAGTCTGCATCACCACTTTTCAAAACCGGGTGCTTTTTATGCTACCAAAAAAAAGTAGGTAACAGTGCGGTTACCTATTTCATCGGTAACAGTGTTTGAATTGAACCTTATAAGCTTTGTTGAAACAAAACACAGTGACCATTTTGATGGTGTGTGACCTAGGGGTAAACAAGGGTTTTGTTTTTCCAGATAAGAAGAGAGGATGGCTGACTGATATTGAGAACAAGGTTTTTTGACTAGAGATATTCTTCTCAAGATACTTACCCTAAACACCATCACCTAGACCTAGACAGTTTGTCATAATTTCTGAAGGATTTCTTGGGCATAGTCAAGTCATAATACAGTAGCTTCAGTCAGTGAGAAAGGTAACAAGGACAACTTGACTTCTGTTTGGATAGATTGTTTTGTGAAATAGGAGGATTTTGGATATCAGAGATAAGAGGTTTGTGACAGTTGTGTATAGGGTAAGGCCTACTGATCTAGGATAGGATTTTAAGCTAGATGACCACTTCAAACACAGTATGCAAGAGAGAGGGGGGGAAAAGATAAAAAAATTCTCTGATGGGTTTTCTAGAGGACAAATTGATTGTTTGAAATTGGTTTCTAGAAAACCTGGACAAGGCATATAGTCATCAAAACAAGTGAAAAATATTGATGACTAAAAGTGGCTCCATTTGGGGAGGGAAGCTCCTTTTTCGGGAGGTGTCCAAAATTACAGATCTCTGGCTCGTGAAGACCAGTGCTTCATCCATTGGCAGAGATTTCTCCTTTTCTTGATGTTTTTCCTGAACATGGTGCTTTTGAAAAACTGAAAACATGATTAGCATCAACCTCGTCTCTACTTACCCAACTATTTTTCCTAACATTTTTTCTTTAGGTGCACTTGGACTGGTAAACCCTTGACATGATATTTTTGAAAGAGAAAACAATATCTACTTCTACACTTATATCTTCTGGGAGTTCAAATTAAACTGATGAACTCCTTTATTTCTCTACCTATACTAGATCAACTATCAAGATTAAGTTGTTTGACAGGATTTCATTCGCAAGACTAAAACATGAAATTGAAAAATGATCAAATCAGGATTAGACAGTCTGATTTTTCATGTGTTTGTGGCATAAAGACAAGCTGCACATAAATTTTATTTTCGTACAAAATGAGATTTAGAAAAATCAGGGCTAGGATACATAGTTTTCTTTTCATCCCTATTTTTCTCTTTGGTTCTGTTTTGAGCGTGTGGAACCAACATCTTTGTTTCCTAATCTACTTTCTTTGATAAGTCAAGCTTTCATATTTTGACTATCATTCTTTTTCACTAACTTATCAGCAATCAATTTAAAACATGCTTAGTTATGATTAGGCTATATAACTGAACAAGACATCTTTTGGGCACTAGTAGTTGCATTTAGACTTGCACACTTTCAGCATGACTATTTTTTGGGTATGGGGCTGTACCGTTTCTTTAGAATTTGCCCTCTTTTTCTACTTTTATTTTTGTTTTTGTGTTTTCTGTTTTTCTCAAAACAAACTGAAAGAAAGATGATCATGGGTTTGAGCTTATTTTTCATGCCTATCTATTCTAATATAACCTATATATAATAGACATTTATCTGGTGAACTCTTCTTTCCAATATAACCAGTCAAGTAGGTGATTGCATGGTTGATCTTGGTTCAGCTCTTTGATGATGTTGAAGAAATCAAAAGGCCACCTCCACCTCACTTGTTTTCGGACATTAGTGCTTAAGTTTTTTCTCACACTTTGCAACAAACTTTCCATGGTATAACACACTCCTCCCTCATATTTCTCAAGTAAAACAACAAATGGATCTTGGAATAATACCTGATCTAGAGGTTTTGAGACATAAGCTCCATTCAAGATTACTCCTTCTTTCACTTGGCTATGTTTGGGACTCTCTTGGCAAAGAAACTCTTCCCCTTGCTCATCATCACTTGAACTGTCAGACTCATCATATATTGCAGTGTATTCCTCTTTCCAAGCTAATGTGTTCTGATTAAGTGGACTGAAAATTGTGTGAAGGTCATCATGTTGATGAGTAGGGATACTCTTTGGCAACAAATCTTCTCGAGAAAGAAGAGTAGCAACTTTCTTGTGATCATCAATTTTCAAGCCTTCATTTGCTTCCAAATTTTCTAAGCTTTCCTCATCACTATCATAGCTGCTATGCATTGGTTGTTTACCTTTCTCAAGTTGATGAAACTGATCTTCCTCCCAAAAACAAAGTGTTGAATACTCTGCAATATTAGCTTCTGTTTGGAAAGCATCATCATTATCAACATATTGATCAAACTTTGGAGGATCATCAATATAATTAATGTCACCAACCATACATATTGGACTATTACATTGTTTATCTTTGAATTGATCTATAAATTCATTGTCTGCTATGTGATAATTAAGATCAGGAGAAAAATAATTATTGGTTGACTATATGTTTATGAGTTGATCTATCTCCTCGTCAGTTAAAAAGGGAGGCGGTTTTATATTTCTTTGGATATAACTACAATAATCCTCTTTCTCTTGGGAAAGCTGATTTAGAGGATGAATGTATTTTTGGGCCTTACCTAAGAGAGATGATGAATCATCACTTGTGCCTTTAGAGAGATCATGTGGGTTCTCTTTCATTTCTTGATTGGTTTCATCCTCAACCAACTCTTCTTGATGTTCGGGACAATTGGCATGGGATTCATGAGTTGCCACTGATATATTCTCAGGAGGCCAATTTTCTTGTATAATTTGAAAAGAATCAAAGCACAAAGGTAGATATCCTAAAGGTTTAAATTTTTCTTCCATTTAAGATTTTATTTCATCCTCAAGCAACTCTTCTTGATGTTCGGGACAATTAGCATGGGATTCATGAGTTGCCTCTGATAGATTCTCAGGAGGCCAATTTTCTTGTATAATCTGAAATGAATTAAAGCACAAAGGTAGAGATCCTAAAGGTTTTGATTTTTCTTCCATTTCAGATTTGATTTCATCCTCAACCAACTCTTATTGATGTTCAGGACAATAAGCATGGGATTCATGAGTTTCCTCTGATAGATTCTCAGGAGGCCAATTTACTTGTATAATCTGAAATGAATCAAGGCACAAAGGTAAAGATCCTAAAGGTTTTGTTTTTTCTTCCATTTGTGACTATTCATAGGGTTGAATGTTTTCTTGAGGAGGTTCTGCAATAATACAGTTCCTTTGTTTCTTTATGAGTATTTTCTTTAGTAGGTAAGGTAGTAGTGGATAACATCTGATCTATTTCTTTTTTAGTTAAAGGAGGAGGCATTTTATGTTTTCTTTGGATTGGGAAACAATTGCTTTCCATTTTTTGTAGAGGTTGATCTTGTGGCTGAATGTCCTCTTGTATTTTACAAAAAGGGGCAGATGGATTGTTATTTGTTTCAACCTTTTCAAAGAGCTCTTGTGGATCCTCTCTTATTTTTTGATGAATTTCATCCTTGATCAACTCTTCTTTGCCATCTTGATGGTTAGTTTGGGTAAGAAATGTATGGATCTCCTCTAACAGATCTTCATGATGCCAATTTCCCAAATCTTCATCAATGCTAACAAGGTGTTGTATGAGATCTTCAGATTGATCACAACAATTTTCAGCTAAGGATAGAGATGAACAATACCCGATATAGTGTTTGTAAAATACCTTGTGGAAATCCTTTGAAGAAAACAATATGCTAGGTTCTAACCATTCAGACCAAATTTGTGCCTTACCTTTTAATGTTTCCATGAACATTTTCATAAGACAGTCCTCATGCCATTCAACTTTTAACCTCCATATATGTATATGAAACTTGATGAGATGTAACAAGGGGTCATCAAATTTTTCATCTTGAAAAATAGGCAGGTTTTTCATCCAATATATTTGAGGCATTTTGTGTGTGAATCCAGGGATATGATCTCTATTCATTGGAGCATATCTCCTTTGTATCCTTGGATCCATCTTTGTTAATCAAAAAGTTGCATTGTGTCTTTTCAACCAATTTAGAGTTCTCTACTAGTGGAGTCTTTTTGTCTATTGAGGTTTGTGGAGTCGCCAGGTGGAATATTTGAACTTTTATGTCCACCATCAACATGATTGGGATTGCTCAATGCATTCCTAGGAGATTTTATAAGGACTAGTGGAGTGATAGGCCTATTGGAGGCTAGTGGAGTCACTAGGTAGATGATTTTAGTTGTTTTGAGGGTATATGTGTATGGTCCACCAACAATACTAACAAAAAACAAATATAAGGATGTTTAGGGGTTTTTCTGAGTTTCTTATATGTAGCCCTAGGGTTTGTGAGAGTGTCCTATAGCTGAGTCATCATTTTGCTAGAATGGTGAAACAACCAAATTATACTCTTTTGACAATACTTTAGTCTTCTAAGTTTTACTGAAACTTTGAGAGTTCCTAAGGGATACCTAGGATGTTTTGACTCAACGTCCCACTGTGATCGCCATTAAGCTAGAGAGCGGTGGGATGGATCAATAAGATAGCATGCTCAATTCGACAGGGGTTTTCCGTGAGTCTTTAAAGATATTCAGATTGTCATGAACTCAGAAAGGTCCCACCGTGATCACCATTATGTTAGTGTCCCGTAATTTGGCAGATTGGTAAACCAAATGACAGGGTAACATTAGACCAAGCTTTGGAGTCCTAGGACCTACCCTTCCTAGAGTCAGAGATGCGAAGGATGTGAACTTGTTCGCTTTGTATGTTTGATTTTAGGCTAGATGTTAAGTATATTTTGGTTTTTTTTGGGTTTTTGATGTAAACTGATCAAAAAGGACAAATAGAAAAAGATTTCATCAAATTAACAGGGCTATGGGGTCAGATAAAGTCAAGACTGTCTAAATGGTGGACAAGGTATTACTGCAGAGCTGATTTAGTCAAGGTAAATGGATTCTTTGGGTGAAAGTGAAGTGAAATGAACATTAAGTTTGTGAAAGATAAAGAGATCTTAAACATATATAGTTTTAAAGAATGTATTCATGAGGTAGGGCAAACCATAAATATCTATGAATAAAACTCAAACTGATACATATGAAAGATAAACAATCCAGCGATACATAGAAGCATAAGAACCTCTAACTCTAGAAAATCACCTTCAACAGTTTGGAAAACAAATAAGATAAACAAACAACTCAATATATGAAGAGGGAACTCCTAAACAAAATATCTTGAGCTATCGAGAACTCTAAAATAAGTTTGCAAGCATGGAAAAAGGGCAAGATCGAACAAGACCTCTTTGACTTAACTAAAACAACCAATATTTCATAGAAAGATTTCAGAAATGGAGTTTTGAGAAAATATAAGTAAGCAGGGCATACCTTAAATCATACTAGATAGAAAAAAATATTGACCATTAATGAAAAAAATAAAAATTTCTTGATGGACCTAAAGGGCAGTTAAGAATCCTTTAGAAATGATCAAGAAGAGGAAAACATCAAAGCTGTAACATGTAGGATATTTGAGGTGCTTCCATGAGCATGTCTCAACATATACTTTTCTGATCTGCAGCAAATGAGAAGTATGGAACATTAATGAAAACAAGGAAACATAAACAAATCAGAGAAACATCACCATTCACCAAGCCATGGAATTCTGCACACAATGCTCCTCCACCATCAAGCCAAGCAAGACATCATCCACTTCATAAAACAAGTATTTCTTCCAAGCTCATAATGCTATGTATTTCTCTCAATATATCAAGTTCTACCTCCTTTTTACAATGAATCCTCTTGGTTTATATAAGCCAAAGAGGAGGAAACCAACCTAGAGCAACTAGAAGGCCATTGGCCAAAAACAAATATCTAAAATTCTCCTTGAGGCCTAACAAGATCCAAGGCACAAAATATCCTTCAAAAATATCTTTTCAGACCAAAATAGTAAAAAAAAAATCATTTTTAAGGCCTGACACATTAGAAAAAAATTTTAACACACATTTTTCCCAGACATCACTTAGAAAACTGCTTTTCAGCAAAATCTACAGGAGCGTAGCACTAGAAAGAAGTTTGTTTTGCAATGTAGCTTTGGCAGACTTCCTGATGTTTAAATGAGTCTCGTGATGGCTCGTTGGAAATATACGAATGTCTATTTTCCAAAAATACTTGATTTTTTCCAATATAATGCATAGAAGTCAATAAAAAAGTAGAAACATTGAAAAAACCCAGGAGTGTAGCACTTGCTGATATTAGGGGCAGAAAGGTAAAAAATGGTTGTTTTTGGCCTTTATGAGGGACGAAAACAGCTTCATTTGATCTAAAAAATTTTGAGCATATTCCTTTGATGTCAAGGAATCCAAAAAAATAATTTTTTTCAGCTGAGGATGCTCCGAGAAAAATTCAAGGCACCCATTATTTTATGCTTTTAGGCCTAAAATTCACAAAAAACAAGAATGTGTCCAAAAATGCCCAATTTTGGTGAGTAAACCCCTTAAGGGTTTTTAGAAACATGCAACGAAGCTTGAGCAAGAATTCCAAGCTGGGATAGGCATTTTCCACATTTTTCTGCCAGGCGCCTCCTTTGTGCAGCTTTGAGTTTCCTTCAGGCAAACTGATTCAACTTCTTGTAGTGCTTGGTCATTCTCCTTTGTAGGCCCAAATCCTTGTTAGCTTTCTCCAATTTGGTCTCCAAATGTTGATTTTCCCTCTCAAGCAAAGACTCTTTATCATTCTCAATTTCTAAGGCAAGGGGCTCCATAAGAGGGTACTGTTGTGCATGGGTTGATTCCTCTTCTTTTTGCTTTTCCAATGCTTTTCCTTAACCAATGGTCCTAGGCCTCTTTCTTGCTGGTTCTTTGTCTTCATCATTATCCGCATACTCACCCATGTATTCTTCTAGCCTCACTTGTGACTTTTGAGCTTCTCTCCTATATTTGAGTGCCCGGGCCTCATAGATTTCCATCTATCCAATAATATGTCCATTTTGTAGTTGCAAATAGTGGATAATGTCTTTTGACCTTTCTAGGCCATTTTCCAAGTCTTTAATCTGAGCCTCCCAGTTTTGCAAAAGAGATCTAAGAATTCTGGCCTCACCATTTTCATCCTCACTGTCTATTTGTATTATGTCAAATTCTTTCTCATGCTCATGTCTGCTCTCTTGCTGTTCAATCTTCTCTTTGCCCTTGCCTTTAATGATTTTCTTTCCTCTGGTTTTCTTGGGCAATTCTACATTTCTCTGCTTTGGCAATCTGCCTCTACTCCTTAGTGCCCTAGTGATATTTCTAGTCACTGTATGAGTGGTTTTCTTCTTTGGTGTTTTATTTTTTTTAGCCTCTGCCACTTTTGATGAAGGAAGCATGGCCCCTTGCCTTGGAGAGGCAGTAAGCACATGTTCCTGACTGTGTTGAGGAGAAGTGAAAGGAGGGGTTAACACTAGTACATGTTTAGTTTGATCCTTTATCTCGCTTCCTCCTTTATTACCAAATTTGCTGCCTTTTTTACTGTCACTGTTTTCATTCCTTTGTGGGCTGCTTTCATCATTTATGTTTTTGTCCTCCTCTTGTGGGTTGCCTTCATCACTGTTTTGAGTTTCTTATGGACTGTCTCTTTTTCTATCACTGTTTTTTTCCTCCCCTGGTGGACTACCTCTCTCACTACTACTGTTTTGATGATAGCTACCTTCTTCACTACTATTTTTATTTTCTTCTTGATGGGTGCCTCTTTTACTATCATTATTTTTCTGATAGCTGCCTTCTTCTTGACTTTCTTGACTGTCTTTCTATGGGTTGCCACTACCTTGACTTTTTTTCTGTGGGTTGCCACTTTCACCATCTATGCTTCTGTCATCCCTTTGTGAGTTTTCTTCATCATTATTAGTGTTTTCACCTTCCTCTTGAGGGTTGCTTTCATGATCATTGTATTGTTGACCAGCGCCTCCTTTAATGTCCTTACTATCTTTAATATCTTCTTGGGGACTATCTTGTTCTTTATCAAGTTTGTTGCTTCCACTGAGTTGTGGACTGTTTTTCTCATCATTCTTAATGTTCTCTCTACTGCTATTGTCATCACTTTCTTGCTCTTTGTCACCATCACTTCGTTGTTCTTCGTCACCAACACTTCCTTTTTTTCTTTTACTGCATTCTTCTTTCTCACTGTCATCCATGGAGGATGATTTTTGTTGGGGGTAGACTCATGAGAAGAAGGGGAAACATAAGGTGTGGATGGTGAGGAATGAGCATGAGGAGGGTCTTGGGATGAATATGGCCTGATTTGTAGTGGCATAGAAGATGCAGAAGTGAAATCAGGGTGAGAGATGAAAGTTTCCCAAGAGATGCCCTTTTGTTCCAGCTGGTGAATGATAATGATCTTAATGAGAGAGTGATGGAATAAACTTGCTTTTTGCTGAGCTAGAGGCCTTTTTTAACAAAGGAAGACATCTTATCTATACTTTTGCATAGGAAAAAGGGTAGGTTTAGCAACTTAGCTTGTGTGAAATGCATAAGGAGTCTGAGGTGATAGGAATATACTCGGGAAAATCTACCTTCACAAGTGAAATACTTCATGATGACTTTCATGAGGGTGGCATTTTTGCTCAGTAAGTGAGAGAAAGGAAATATGGCTTGGCATTCATCTTGATGATCTGGTTTTAGAAAAGGCTTATAGTGACTGAGATCAAGGTATGACTGCTTGAACCACTCCTCTCCTATGCAAGGGATTTTGGTTGTTTTAGAAACAACTTCAAGAGTGAGTTCAAAATCTAGACCTGATATGTGAACTTGTTTTCCTTTCAATATTATGGCAAAAATTTTAGTCAGCTATGGGTGGCTAGTAACCTCTTGTACTTTTCTGCAAAATTCAAAGCATTCAAGCTCTTGAAAATAGGACAAAGAAAAAGGAGAGGTAGTGAGCTCTTGAAAATTTTCAGGCTCAAATCTGTTATGTTGGCCTCCCTTTTTTACCTTTCACTTTGGAGGAATTTTGATTTTGTTGTCTCTCCCCAAACTTCAAATAAACAACCTTTCAACTGTAATAGACATTTTTTCTCCAAACTTCTTTCTCCTTCAATTCAGTTTTCAAAACATCTTTTATGATTTAAGAGAAACTGAGGGGTAAAATATAGTGAGAAATACCTTGAAGCTTTCTTGCAAATCAATTCTGGGCAAAAACTTCAATTCTGGCCCCTTTTTTGCGGTGGTTGATTGGTGTTATGCCCTTGCACATAGGTGCGTAGCGTTTGCACGCTGGGTTGTTGTGGGTGCCGGGTAGAACTCTGCACAAAGGGTTGGGCATTGAAACGCGTCGTGCCAGTATACAGTCGCGTCGTGCCCTTTGTAATTTTCTTCAGTAAGCTGCTACAGGCGCATAGCGTTTAGGCACAGGCGCGTCGTGCCCACAAAATTTGCACCGGGTTTTTTCTTGGGATAAAACCGTCTTCTGTCTCTCTGCCAAACACTGAAATAAATGTAGATATGCCCGTTGAGGGTTTTTATATGCCCTTTGGGGAGTTTGCAGATGACTTTCTAGAAGACACCCTTTTCCTTTTGAATGAAAACGAATACATTTCATACTTTGGTTTTTTGTCAAAAATTTCTTGTATGCAACTTTTAGCCCTTTAAACATAATTTGATTATGATTCTTTTGACTTTGCCATGTATTTTTTATGAGCAACTTCCTCCCTGCTTAAAATCAAAACAAATGTTGACTGTTCTCTGCACAACATTTTTTTTTTTTAAACAATCAAATGTTTATCCTCTTTCTTTTTTGCAGTGGGATGCTTTTTCTTTATTCCCTGAAAACCATACTATGTGGCCTTTACTCATCCTTTGTAGACAAACTAGTTAACCTTTTGCACCCTCTACTTATCATTGAAGGAGGTGTCCGCTTTGCTCTTTGATGCCATTTTTGTGCATTCATCCCATTTTGATGAAAAGCATGAAACATCTCCCACAGTGGTTCATTTAAAAAATATTTTGCAAAAATCAAAACTAATTTTCACTCTTTAGTAGAAGGAAAATTTCCCTTTTTTCAAACTATAAAATGTGCCCTCTACTTATCTTTTAAGGATGTATTTCAAACAAAAACTTGGCCTACCTCTGTTTATAAAATGAAGGAGGCCCTTTAAACTTAAGTCTTTGCCCTCTACTTGTTATTGAAGGAGGCTTTTATAAGAAACTGTGCCCTCTACTTGTTTTTGAAGGAGGCTTTTATAAGAAACTGTGCCCTCTACTTGTCATGAAGGAGGACCTTTAGACTGTGTCTTTGCCCTCTACTTATGATTGAAGGAGGCAATGCAAACACAATTGTTTTAGGCTCTCTGCTTAAGATACATGTTTTTATAGAGTCTCACTGTGAAACCCATGGGCAGGTAATGTATTTCCAAATGATACATGTCTGTTGTGTCTGTCTTAGGAATGATTTGTTGGAAAAATACTGAGAGGGGGGGGGGGGGGGGGGGGGTGAATCAATATTTAGGATTTACTCAGATCTTTTTCCTTTTTCATTCTTTAATAACCCATACGCTAATTTAATGAAACAGACTCGCGTATATACGCGGATATCCTTTACAGAACTCGCATATGCACAGAGATATTAACAAACAATCAATTCTTCACTTAGATCCTTGCATTTATTCATTCATCAGATGTTCATATAGCAGTAAACATGTGCATTAATAACAGAATGAAACATCACACAAAAGCATCACATATGAACACCATGATTTTTAGGTGGAAACCCAAGTCGGGAGAAAACCACCGTTGTCGTTGTCTCAGCCTTCAATATTTTATTATAAAGAAAACATCTTACAATCATGTACTGGTGCAGACTTATACCATCACGCAGGCACCCACCTGCAGAAGGCTAAAACCTTCTCTTGTTTACCAACCTCACCTGGAAGGGAGCAACAACCCCCTGCTCTCGTTTACCAGTCTCACCTAGAAGGGAGCTACTACCCCTGATCTTAGCACCATCCTCTGCTGACAGAAAGCTTCTACTTTCAGACTGAAGGCTTCAACCCTCAGATCCACTGCAGACCACATTTCATCAATTTTCAAACTGGATCCAACAGCTCCAACACAACCCTTCACTCTTCAACAAACATACTTTGCCCAATGCTACAAACAGAACAATGAACCCACTATAACCAGAATATCAGAGTTAACCCAGACTTCAAAACAGACATTCAGAAACAAATTCAACCCTGAGACCCCATTACTTCAGATTCCATACGCGCTTTTAGTATATCAGACCCGCGTATGTACGCGTGTTTCATAAGACGATCCCGCGTATTCTTCAGTAAATTCTTCAAATAAACCCTAACTTCCCATATGCGCTTTTCCCTGAACAGAGCCGCGTATAAACGCGTTTTTCACGAAACTAACTTGCTTATGGATCTATAAAAGATAACTTTGCACAACAGATCAGATCTATGAACTTACCCAGATTTCTTCAACTTCTTCAACTGATTTGCGCCAGGTCTTCATCACTTCTTTCCAGATCATCCAAGATATTCACCATTTCAAGATCTAGAGATCTTGAACCTTCATTGTGTTCATAGATGCATCATAGATTCAGGTCTATCAATTAAGAGCAGAGTTTAACCATGCAGATATACTTCAGAGTGAAGTATTCATTAAAGCCCAGACACATGCACCCACACTCATGATATGCACAATGAATTTCTTCTCTTCATATAGGTTTACCCTTTTTCAATACCATGAGCCAAAACTACATTACTTCCGATGGTATTCCTGGACGGGGTCACATAGACGAATCATTACTCAATACAATGGGTCAATACCATGGTGGTTACCCCTGGTTTTGCACTTTCTGAGCGCTTTTTGCCCATACGCGACTTGGAACGTTATTTCCCGCGTGCATACGCGACTTCTCCTAGACAAAACCGCGTATTCCTTGAGACATACTCTTTTCATCATGTTCTAGCACATACTAACATTCCTTCCATCATTACCTTCTGTACTCATTGTATATACATCAGATTTACATCATTTAACAAGTTCATCAATACATATTCCATCAAGGACAACTTCATCAAGTAGGTTTTGCCATCATCTTTATCAAGTGGGTTGCCATCAAGGACAACACTCAGCATCATATTGCCAACAATCTCCCCCTTTGGACTTGATGGCAACCACGATGGTGTTTGATCACCACAGCAGATAGATACATTAAGAATACAATGACTTCATGTCACTCTCCCCATTCTTTGACACCATTCTTTCCCTTTATTCAAACACCATGTCACTACCATGTCACTCTCCCCCTTTGACATCAAGGGCAAAGGGCGAACCACCACAAGGTTTTTCCCTTCATGTAGAAAGAAGTGTTCTGCAGATCTTATGTACACTGTAGTGACTATGCTCCCCCTGAGTTCATGCTGAACCTACAAACATATTTTTCAATGAAGTATATGACTCTATGACCTTCCTATCACCAATGACTCATACTTACATCAAAGATCCATCCATGTGGATTTACATATGAGACTCAAATACCCAACCAAGTGGGTTTACAAATTTGACTCAGCTACCCAACCAAGTGGGTTTACAAATTTTGACAAGTCCTTACATGACAGAATATTACAATTTTACATCATGGGTCTCAACAAGACCGTTTCATCAAATTACAAATATGACTTTTCATAACCAATATCCAAGAGATCTCAAGAGAGAGATCACATTTCAGAACCATCATAATGCCAACAATGCATTATACTCATCAAGGCTAATGCTCCCCCTGAAAATGTGCATCCAAGTCTCCTTTCTATATGACCAAGGCTCCTCCTTCGTTTGTGCAACCTGAAAAACTTCAACAGCAAGTCATCAGCAACAATCTATGCATAATTTTTCTGAATCATAACACTTCCATCATATCCAAAAGATATTCTTCATCAAATAAGCAATTCAGGCACATCCATAATCTTCAACATAAGAAACCTTGTATCATGTCATCATCATATAGAACTGAGATATAAACAGATACAGTGCCAATAATACAATCATCAGAAGTCAGACTGATGCTCCCCCTGAACTGGTACTCTTGATCTTCAGCTGCCATATTAATTCTCTTATCATTAATTCATACGCGATTGTGTCTGTTGTAACTCGCGTGTATACATGACTTTGGTTCACATAACCCGCGTATGGAAAGTGAAGCATAGAAAGTTTCACATTCCTTCATCTCCTCCTGAACTTGTCGTTCCTGTACCTGTCTTCTTCATATCAGATGCTCTGTCAGAGATACATATAACCAGAATAATCAAACAGTCAGCAACTATCCATACGCGACTTTCTGGTCATATATTCGCGTATATACGCGACTGTGTTTCAGGAAACCTGCGTATCCTATTTAATCTTCTAAATTTATGCAGATTTGTTCTTTTGACTGGCAGAGAATACTCCCAGCTTCTGTCTTAGATACTCGAACGCTTCCCTGGGCAGAGGTTTGGTAAAGATATCAGCAACTTGTTCTTTGGAGGGAACATACTCCAACTTCACCTTTTGTTCAAGCTCTTGTTCACGTAAAAAGTGATACTTGATGGGAATGTGCTTGGTCTTTGAATGCATAACAGGATTCTTTGAGATACTTATGGCACTTGTATTATCACACATAATGGAGATAGGAGAAGTACATTTGATTTGAAAATCTCCCAAGGTTTGCATCATCCAAAGGAGTTGAGTGCAACAAGATGTGGCAGCCACATATTCTGCTTCAACAGTAGATAAGGAAATAGAACTTTGCTTCTTACTGAACCAAGATACCAACTGAGGCCCCATATAGAATGCACCACCACTTGTGCTTTTTCGATCATCAACATTTCCATCCCAATCTGCATCAGAGTAAGCATGAAGAGTAAGATTAGCATTCTTTGGATACCATAGTCCAAAGTCTTGAGTTCCTTGCAGATATTTGAATATTCTTTTGACAGCCTGAAGATGAGACTCTTTTGGATTAGCTTGGAATCGTCCAACAATTCCAACAGCATGCATAATGTCCGGTCTAGTCCCAGTGAGATAAAGTAGACTTCCTATCATTGATTTGTATTCTGGTTGATTCACCATGGGAGAATCATCATGAGAACTGAGATTGCATCCGGTTATCATTGGTGTACTTACAAGCTTGCATTCTTCCATGCCATACTTCTTCAAATTTTTCTTAAGCTATTTTGCTTGTGATAGGAATATACCGTCTGTAGTTTGATGCACTTGCAATCCAAGAAAGAATGTTAGTTCCCCAAGTAAAGACATCTCAAATTCTTGCTGCATAACAGAAGCAAATTTTTGACTCAAGGATTCTTCATTACTCCCAAAAATGATATCATCAACATATACAATCACAATCAAAATTTTGTCATGTTCAATTTTTGTGTATAAGTTGCTATCAGCAGACCCTTTTGAAAAACCTTGTTGATGGAGATATTTGTCAATACGAGAGTACCATGCCCTTGGAGCTTGTTTGAGACCATATAGAGCCTTTTTAAGTTTACAAACAAGATTCTTATCATTTCCCAAAATGAATCCCTCTGGTTGTTCTATATAAACTTCTTCTTCTAGATCACCATTGAGGAAAGTAGATTTGACATCCATTTGATAGACTTTGATTTGTTGAGAACTTGAAAAAGCAAGAAACATTCTTATGGCTTCAAGTCTAGCTACAGGAGCAAAAGTTTCTTCAAAGTTTATACCTTCTTGTTGAGTGTACCCTTTGCAAACCAATCTGGCTTTGTTTCTTATAACATCCCCATTTTCATTTAACTTGTTCTTTAATATCCATTTGGTTCCAATGACATTTTTATCATGTGGTCTTGGTACCAATTCCCAAGTGTGATTATTTTCAATTTGATCAAGCTCTTCATTCATGGCTTGAATCCAACATTCATCTTTGCTAGCTTGATTGACATTTTGGGGTTCAATTGTTGATAGGAATGCCAGATAGCTAGAAGATCCCACAAGAGTCCTCCTTGTTTGTACACCCGATTCCTTGTTTCCTAAAATTTGAGATTCAGGATGATTCTTTTGAACATATCTGGATGGAGCTTTTTCTGATAAATCATCTTCAGGTTCTTCATTGGATCCACTGTCTATATCATTTCTATTTGATGTAGAAGGACAAAAATCACCATCATCTTCTTTTGTTGCTTGTTTTTCTTCTTTAGGAGCTGCAGGAGACTCATCAATGACAACATCGATACATTCAACAATCTTTCAAAGCCTTTTATTGTAACATTTGTATGCTCTGCTTGTAGATGAGTAACCAAGAAGTATCCCTTCATCTGATCTAGGTTCAAACTTGCCAAGCTTTTCATCATTATTTTTGATAAAGCATTTACTTCCAAAAATTCTGAAATTCTTTACAGAGGGAGAATTACCATACCAGAGTTCATATGGAGTTTTGTCACTATTTACCCGTACATGTGCCTTGTTGAGAATATTTGCTGTTGTATGTGCTGCTTCTCCCCAGAACATGTCAGGAGTTCCAGAATCATCAAGCATAGCTCTAGCCATTTGTTGAATTGTTCTATTCATTCTTTCTTCTACGCCATTTTGTTGTGGAGTGCCTGCTACAGAAAACTGTCTCTTTATGCCATGTTGTTCACAAAATTCAAAGAATTCATTTGATTTATACTCTCCTCCTCGATCAGATCTAAGACATCTGATTTTTAGATCTAATTCATTTTCAACTAGTGCTTTGAAGATCTGAAATTTCTCAAATGCTTCATCTTTGTGTTTAAGCAACCCAATCCAACACATTCTAGAGAAATCATCAATAAATAAGATATAGTATTCTTCTCCACGTGGTGACTTTTTCCTCATAGGTCCACAAATGTCAATATGAACAAGTTCAAGAGGCCTACTTGATGATCCTTATTTGGCATTAAATTGTACTCTGGTCTGCTTACCAAATTGGCAGGATTTGCATATGATACTCTCTGGTAGAGTAATATTGGGAAGGCCACGAATGGCTTGAAGTTTGCTTGCTTTGTTGATTTGAGAGAAGCTTAGATGCCCCAGTCTTCTATGCCATAGCCAATTCTCTGAAGATTTTCTCAAGTAACATTGATCTTTGCAGTTCTTCAATACATACAGGTTGCTTGGAGTTCTCTTCCCTTTTATAATAGTTCTACCTGTATCCAGATCACGAACCACACATTCGTTTAAACTAAAGACAACTTCTATACCTTGATCACACATTTGACTTACACTTAACAGGTTATGCCTTAATCCATCCACATACATGACATCATTAGCATTTACCTTTTCTTTTAGAAACACGGACCCTTTTCCTTTAATTACAGCAGGATTATCATTTCCAAATGTAACTTTATTTTCCTTATCTAGAGCATTATATGCAAGAAGTTTTCTTTTTTCACCTGTCATGTGTCTTGAGCACCCACTATCAATATACCATCGATTTTCTTCACCTTCTGCAAATAACGCTATCCCACAATTTTCAACCTGTAATTCCTTCTTTTTCCATACTTTGGAACTTGAAGGAATGTGTTGTTTTGGCTAGACTTTGCTCCTGCATTCAGATTCTTCATGGCCAAAGTTATTGCAATAAGCACATTCAACTTCATTTTGAAGAGGAGAAAAGTTGTTATAGGTGTTCTTCTTTGGTTAAATATCCATCCTTTTATTTCTTGCTTCTCTTGTCATGATGGTTTTATGTGCAACACATTGAACAGCTTTATGACCAAAATTGTGACATGTGAAACATTGTCCATTGAAATAGAAATTTCTGCGATCATGAAATCTTCTATTTGAATTTACCTATTGATTTTTGCTTCTTTGAGAGAAATCCCTGTTAGTGTTCTTTGTATTGTGATGATCATGCTTTACCTGTAGAGATTCTTTAGTCCCTTGCTGAGTGGCTGAATGTAGTAAACCAGTTGTAGCTGCTTTTAGATAATTTGGAGCTGAAGCTTGAGAAGATTCTCCGGTATATCCAAGACCTGTCTTAATCAGAGGAGATCGTTGAACCTTGATAATCTCATCTAAGGTTTCAGATCCTTTAGCAAATCTAAGATTCAGAGTCTTTACTTTCTCTAGTTCTTTTCTTAAACTTACTACTTCACATTCTAATTTTTCATTATGTTTCTTTGCTTCTTCATTCTGCCTTTTTAGAGTCTCTATGATTATTTTACTTTCTTCCAAGCATAATTTGAGTTGATTGTTTTGATCAAGAAAATCATTGTCATCTAGAGCATCCATAAAAGCATCCTTATCGTCTCTAGAATTATTTTCAAATGCCATGAGAAGTCTAAGATCTTGTTCACATTCTTCCTCACTATCAGATAACCCATCACTATCTTCATTTGTATAGTAGCTTTTCTTAGTGCTAGATCGGTTCTTATTCCTTCTTGCTACTTCTTTCTCTTTAGCAGATGTTTCTCTATAGGGACATTTTGCAGCATAATGACCAACTCTTCCACAATTAAAACATTTGAAAGGAAGCTTACCTTTGAATCTTCTGGTCCCTAGTTGGAGTCTTCTCACAAAATTTGCCTCATCTTCTTCTGAGATATATCCTGACCCTTCTGGTTTTTGAACTTCTTTTCCTTTTGTAGAAGTTTTAAAAAAAAATTCTTTGACTTCAGATGGTCCTCCTCTCCTCATTTCATATGCAGTCAATATGCCATGAAGTTGTACCACGGAAAGATTTTGAATATCCTGTTTTTCTTCAAGGGCAGAAACTTTTGATTCAAATTTTGCCATTAGCGACCGTAAAATTTTCTCAACCAAAGTCGTGTCGGATATTGTTTCACCCAGATTTCTCATACGATTCACAACATCATCAATACTTAAAAATAAACTGGCAATACTCTCATCACTATGCATCTTTAAATTTTCATATTCAATTCTGAGAGTTTGGAGTTTTGCACTTTTTACCTTTGCATCGCCTTCATAACTTAGAATGATTTTGTCCCATATTTCCTTTGCTGTATTCAGCTGCATGACTTTGACAAATTCTGATTTAGTTAGACTTCCGGTTATAGCATTGACTGCTTTTGCGTTTGATTCATAATTATTCCTTTCAGTTGGATCTGTTGGTGTAGCGGCTGGATATTGATATCCTTGTTCAACGATGGCCCATACATCAGCTCCCATAGACTGAAGATAGGATCTCATTCTTACTTTCCAGAAGATTAAATTGCTTCCGTTGAAGAGCGGGGGCTTGATAGATGTTGTTCCCTCATGATTGCTCATCTTGCTTGATCTTCCTTCTAGCGGCTAAGATTTTTCAGAAGGACCTGCTCTAATACCAATTGTTGGAAAAATACTGAGAGGGGGGGCGGGTGAATCAGTATTTAGGATTTACTCAGATCTTTTTCCTTTTTCATTCTTTAATAACCCATACGCTACTTTAATGAAACAGACTCGCGTATATACGCGGATACCCTTTACAGAAATCGCGTATGCACAGAGATATTAATAAACAATCAATTATTCACTTAGATCCTTGCATTTATTCATTCATCAGATGTTCATATAGCAGTAAACATGTGCAGTAATAACATAATGAAACATCACACAAAAGCATCACACATGAACACCATGATTTTTAGGTGGAAACCCAAGTCGGGAGAAAACCACCGCTGCCGTTGTCTCAGCCTTCAATATATTATTATAGAGAAAACATCTTACAATCATGTACTAGTGCAGACTTATACCAGCACGCAGGCACCCACCTACAGAAGGCTACAACCTTCTCTCGTTTACCAGCCTCACCTGGAAGGGAGCAACAACACCCTGCTCTCGTTTACCAGTCTCACCTGGAAGGGAGCTACTACCCCTGATCTTAGCACCAACCTCTGCTGACAGAAAGCTTCTACTTTCAGACTGAAGGCTTCAACCCTCAGATCCACTGCAGACCACGTTTCATCAATTTTCAAACTGGATCCAACAGCTCCAACACAACCCTTCACTCTTAAACAAACATACTTTGCCCAATGCTACAAACGGAACAGTGAACCCACTGTAACCAGAATATCAGAGTTAACCCAGACTTCAGAACAGACATTCAGAAACACATTCAACCTTGAGACCCCATTACTTTAGATTTCATACGCACTTTTAGTATATCAGACCCTCGTATGTACGCGTGTTTCATAAGACGATCCCGCGTATTCTTCAGTAAATTCTTCAAATAAACCCTAACTTCCCATACGCGCTTTTCCCTGAACAGAGCCGCGTATACACGCGTTTTTCACGAAACTAACCTGCGTATGGATCTATAAAAGATGACTTTGCACAACATATCAGATCTATGAACTTACCCAGATTTCTTCAACTTCTTCAACTGATTTGCGCCAGGTCTTCATCACTTCTTTCCAGATCATCCAAGAGATTCACCATTTCAAGATCTAGAGATATTGAACCTTCATTGTGTTCATATATGCATCATATATTTAGGTCTATCAATTAAGAGCAGAGTTTAACCATGCAGATATACTTCAGAGTGAAGTATTCATTAAAGCCCAGACACATGCACCCACACTCATGATATGCACAATGAATTTCTTCTCTTTATATAGGTTTACCCTTTTTCAATACCATGAGCCAAAACTACATTACTTCCGATGGTATTCCTGGATGGGGTCACATAGACGAATCATTACTCAATACAATGGGTCAATACCATGGTGGTTACCCCTGGTTTTTCACTTTATGAGTGCTTTTTTCCCATACGCGACTTGGAACGTTATTTCCCGCGTGCATACGCGACTTCTCCTAGACAAAATCGTGTATGCCTTGAGACATACTCTTTTCATCATGTTCTAGCACATACTGACATTCCTTCCATCATTACCTTCTGTACTCATCATATTTACATCATTTAACAAGTTCATCAAGACATATTCCATCAGGGACAACTTCATCAAGTAGGTTGCCATCATCTTCATCAAGTGGGTTGCCATCAAGGACAACACTCAGCATCATATTGCCAACATGATTCTTCTTTGCAGCAATTTTAGCTTCATTGGGGATAATGGTTCTTTTGATGATTTTGAATCTAGGCTATAGGTGTATAAAAAGACAGTTGTTTCTTTTTATGCTTCTCATTTTGATGCCTAGACTGCTGGAAGTCTTTTGCCAAAAAAACTGCCACACCTTTGTACTCATTTTGCCAAGATGAATAATTCTTTGACCTTCTTGGTGTTTTTGATTATGCAGGGATGAATTTGGTTGGCTTTCTTCTTCTTAAAACTATATTTTCTTTAGTCTTCAAATAGTCAACTTCTCTTGCTCTGAAGCTTTTCCTTGAAGTGTTTTCTTTCCCAAAACTGATTAATGCCATCCATCCTAGCACCCCTGCAGAGATGCACTGATAAAATGAATTTGATCATTGGAGGCCTTTTCTAATGTATCATGATGATAATGCTTGAAAATTTCACTTGATCACTTTTCTTCAGACATAGGACCTTCTTACTCTGTTTCTTCCTGAATTGGACCTTATAAGCTTTGTTGAAACAAAACACAATGACCATTTTTATGGTGTGTGACCTTGGGGTAAACAAGGGTTTTGTTTTGCCAGATAAGAAGAGAGGATGGCTGACTGATATTGACAATAAGGTTTTTTGACTAGAGATATTCTTCTCAAGATACTTACCCTAAACACCATCACCTAGACCTAGACAGTTTGTCATAATTTCTAAAGGATTTCTTGGGCATAGTCAGGTCATCATATAGTAGCTTCAGTCAGTGACAAAGGTAACAAGGACAGCTTGACTTATGTTTGGATAGACTGTTTTGTGAAATAGGAGGATTTTGGATATCAGAGATAAGAGGTTTGTGACAGTTGTGGATAGGGTAAGGCCTACTGATCTAGGATTGGATTTTAAGCTGGATGACCACTTCAATCATAGTATGCAAGAGAGAGGGGGGGGGGGGGGGGAAGATAAAAAATTTCTCTGATGGGTTTTCTAGAGGAAAAATTGATTGTTTGAAATTGGTTTCTAGAAAACCTAGACAAGGCATATAGTCATCAAAAGAAGTGAAAAATACTAATGACTAGCATGCAGGACGTCAGAATAGCGATGGAAAGTCACACACGTCGAAATAGAGATGGAAAGCCACACACGTCAGAAGTGCGTAGAAAAATCACAAACATCAGAAGAGCGACATAATTTTGAAAACCTGATAAACGTCGGAAGACCGACAGTTATGGATCGTTAGTAGAGCGACGGAGTGAAACGTCAGTAGACCGACGGTTTAACTAATGTCGGAATAACGGCGCTTTTGATAACGTCGGTAGACCGATAGTTTCGAGAATGTCAGAATAGTGATGTGTTCAATGACGTTAGAATAGCGACGATTTTGATAATGTCGGAAGAGCGACGGACGTCTAGAAAAGTCGGAAAATGTGTCGCTCTTCCAACACTTATTGAAGTGTCAGAATTGCGACCTAATGGCTAACCATGTTTTTCCGCACCTCAAAGTGTCGCTCTTGGGACGCCTATGTGTCGAAATAGCGACGATTTGGCCCTCGGAAATTGGGCCAAGTGTGCTAGTGTCATGACTGGTAGTCAGCATTGAGCTTGAAAACTTTTCAGTCATGATAGGAAACCCAACACTAAGCCCAAAAATTGTGCAATCCCTCACTAAGCTTAGAAATTGCACATTGCACTGAGGCAAGAGTTTCCAGTTCTCTGGAACTGCATAATCCTTCCCAAGGATGTGTGAATGGCAATTTTTCCTACAAAAATAAGAAAATATAAAAAGAAAAAAAAAATCCAAAAATTTAGGGATCTATTTTTAGTAACCCGAATGAATCACACTTGCTATTTTTGGAAATTGTTGCCATGTGTCGCTTTTCCCTTGGTTTGTGGCATGCATGTCATAAACCTTCATTTCCCAAATATATTTAATCAATACCCTTGGAGCTCATTCCCACATTCGATCTTGGAGATATATATTCTCGAGGAGCTCAAGCAAACTTTTGTACGAATGTTGTCGCCTTTCTGGGTGAGTTTTGCATTTTTTTCCTTTAGTTGCTTTTTCTATTTCTTTTTGTCATCTGGCTTCCAAGAGTGTTGTTTTTCTTGTTTCCTTGCGTGCATGTTGGAATTTTAACTTGCTTTAGCTTGTATAAGTGTTGTTATAAGTTATTGTTTTCCTTTTACAAGTGTCACATCGGTTTATTCGTTTTTCACCGATGGTCATCGTTACGGGGACTCTCATCACTGATCTCATTCACTTAGTCCGATTTGTAGTCAAGCCTTAACCATCTCTCATATCTACTCATTTTTCACACTTCCCTTGGGAATATTTTCCTTTCCCTTGGCAAGAATTCACTTTGCCTAGTTGGGCATTGCAAAATCTTAAGCCCCAAGCTGAGAGCCTTGCCTATGGAACTGCCATTAGGGGAATTTTGAGGTCTAAAATGTGCCTCCTAAGGAAATTATAAAATAATAGTGGAAATAATAAAACAAGATTTGATTACATCATCAAATTTTAGAGGGAAAAAAGAAAAAACTACTTTTTCAACTCGTATTTTCAACTTATCTCCACAATTTTTTACTCAAATTTTGAGCAGGAGTACTCGTTGGATGAAAAAGTTAATTCCTCATCTAAAAAGTACCCATGTTGCATACTTTCGATGGATCCTTATACATGAAAAACGTTATTACAATCACGTTTTTTCATGTATTTCTCATTTTTCGTGTATCACGGGGTACTCCTTGGATGAGGAATTAAAATTTTCATCCAATAAGTACTCCCGCTCGAAATTTGAGTAAAAAATTTGGGAGATAAGTTGAAGATATGAGTTGAAAAAGTAGTTTTATTATTTTATTATGTTTTAATATTTTTACCCTTTTACTTAAAAAGTGGTTAATCAACCCCCATGCTTGACATCATCATCTTGAATCATATTGGTTCTTATAAAGTTTGTTTTGGTTGTACATTTTTCTTAGGAGGCCCATTTTAGAGCTCAAAATTCCCCTAATGGTAATGTGTAGTACAATCTAGCCCCATTGCGTACTGTGCAATGCCAGGCCTCAGCGTACATCCTTGGCCACTGAGACTGCACAATGCACAGTATCTCCCGACTCATTGCACTACAAGGAAAGGACCCTCTAGCGGATGTTTTTGAGGAACCCCTTATAAAAATAGCCCAGATATCCGTTTGTAGAGGAGGTCTCTAGAGGAGGTTGGCGGGTGGAGGTTTTACGGATTTTTTTTGTCCGGTGCATTTCTCATCATACACCGCACTGGTGCTTTTAACTCACAATGCACTAGTGCATACTAAAAATTGGCACACCGAGACATCGTGCTCACCATACAAACCCACCCTGTGCGTTTAATTACTATAGTGCATCGGTAATAATTGGTTTTTTTACAGTTTCTGTTTGATTTAATACATGTATAGTAAAAAAATTATATTTTAGTGCACATTTACAAAAAAAAAAAAAAAAAAACAATCCATTCTTACGTTAAACCCTTGCTTCTTCTTGTTTCTACCCTTGCTTCTTCTTGTTTTTGTGACTTCACAAATAGGCCTTTTCATTTTAGATTTATAGTGTGTTTATTGCTATATATATAGGTAAATAAAATCTAACCCGTGGAATGACTTGTAGATTCAGATCCCAATCCATGTCTGCCCTTGCACGATTTTTTTTTTAAATTGATTTTTTTTAATCGGTGCACCCTATGTAAAATAGCGCACTAATGCGCTATTTTATTATAGCACACTACGGACGTACTGTTTGATAAACACATTTTTTTATTAATTTATGTATGTGTTAATCGATGCACCGTTAACATATAACACACTGGGTCTTCTTGTTGGCAGAGAGCACCGTATGATGTTTCTATTGTTTTCTCGGTGCGTTTATAAGAACATGTCACACCACCTCCTCCACAACATCTTATGCTACAAAAACTAACACTACAGGGTTTTTATTAATTTTACTATGTTAATCGGTGCATTGGTTAACATTTAGCGCACCAGGTCTCCTTGTTGATAGAGATCATCATACAGTTTTTCTACTGTTTTGGCTGTGCGTTTATAAGAACATGCCACACCACCTTCGGTGTGTACTGCTTGAAAGGCGCACCATTTTCTCTATTTATTTATTTTTACCTGAAAAGTTTTTTATTTATTTATAAAATATATTAATTAATGGTATGGTACAGGTTTCATATTGATAAAGAAATGGTAAGATATCAAGTAATAAAAATACTGATAGCACATCAAGAAGATAGAAAAAATCAAGTTCTTTGTAAATTCTTTACAGAACTTATTATTTTTGAACTATATGTAAATTTAACTAATATGTATTGTTTACTCTGTATCATGTAGAGTTTTTTTTTTTTTAAATGACAAATCTCGATAAGATTATTTTTGATCTAAAACCAGAAAAGCATAAAATCTTGATGGAGAAATTGTAGAAGGATGAATCAGGTGAATGAAAAAATATTATCAATCCAATATGAGTTTCTTTTTTTAATTTTCATTAATAATATACTTAAAAATATTAGAGAACATGTTTCAAACAATATATTAATTCACATATGTTTAATGTTCTACAGTCACCAACAACGAAGAAAAGGAATGTTGTTCTAGGAAAAGAAAAAAATAGAACATGCAAATGAAAATAAATTGCTCCTTAGCTCATCTGGAGTGGTGTTGAAGATTAACGAAAGGGGGTGGGGAATTTTACAAAACTTTGATGGATCTAGTGGAATGAATGTATATATGTTCTTTCCACTTACAATACAAAAATCAATCTAATGATTCCAAGAACCAAATTTTATCTAAACTACAACATGAGTTTTCAGAGAATTGGGCAATGAGACATGTCATACTTTTAAAAGAAAAAATGTACAACAAAAAAAAAAGAAGGAATGAAAAAGTAGTATTCCTTTATTTTTTTTTCTAAAATTATATGTACATATTACTACAAAGAAATCATTTGTAAATATCACTTTTTTTATATTTACTTTTCATATATAAATATGAAAATTAAATAGTTTATTGTCATGTTACATTTTTAGGAATATTATGAAAATATCAGAGGATGAACGAGCTGATATCAGAAATATGCCAGTAGGAATGTCCAAAAAGGTGTACAAGGAGATGGTCAAAGAAGTGGACATAATTACATCGCAAGAGGAGCCATCTCAACAACAACGTGCTTCAAATGTAATAGGTAATCATTGAATTTTTCGATTAGGTACAATAAATAAACAATTTAGCATTAAATATTAATTTTCAAGTATTTTCTTGCAGAAAATAAAAGAAAATGCAACCCATTCTATACATAAAACAAGATGACAAGGAAGAAAAGGGTTGATATCTAAGTTTGTGAGTAATTGTTACTTCCTTATAACAACTTAACTAGATTTCATTTTTGTATATTTTAAGTTGTTTTACAACAATCATCATTGAATGTCTTCAAACAGTTGCTAACATACAAAGAAGAACCATTAGACGAATTGATTGACATTGGGTTAAATATGAGTTGTTAGTATATGTTGGCATATCAGAAATTAATCGTGGAATTTGTAAGCATCTATCTTGTTTTACTTAGCTTCGTATATAATTAATAGAAATAAGAAATCTTTTATATTCAATATATGATTTGTTATGGAGTATAAAACTTGTAGGAAACAAAGTATGTAATTGCGCCAACAAATGAATTGTTCAAAGATGGCATGAAATTTGGTTTTGAAAGAATGTGTATAGCTCATGAATCAATTCTTCCTATGGTACATTTATTTTCAATTTACATTGATGTATATTATTTAATATTGAAATTTTCATTATTCTTGTTATCACCCAAAAAATTTCAAAACATCATTTTGACAAGGTTACAAAATTTCATGGATCAAAATTGGGTTTTAGGAGTCAATTTAGGTTTGATCAAGGGTAGGTTTTAGATTTTTTATAGTTTAAAGCTCATCCTAAGGTTCAAATAAAGCCTTCTTTAAATTTCTTTCATGTTAAATATTCATCATTTTCCATTTGTATGACATTTCCCAAAGTTTTGCGTCAAAACTATTCAATTAGCTGAAAAACCGCAATTTCATAGCGCCACCCATTGAAAAAAGTCATTTTGTGCTATGAAAGCGCTGATAGTTTCTTAGCGCAAACATGAGAAATTACACTGTGGGCACTACGAAAGCGCCGTTTTGTAACTATCTTGTCAGTTGAGTTGGCAGATGTCAAGAACCATTGGGAAAGGGTAGGATAGTTGCATGTTGAGTCATGTAATGATGAATTTCGGTGTACACACCCATGTTTGCAGTCATCATTGTCATTATAGGTTATGAATGAGGCATCATTCAATTATGAGAGGATATTTTAAATTTCAAAATCTTTCCTAATTAGTCATTCTCATTCCCTTTTGCCTCCATTCAAAATGTCTGAGCTTTGAGTGTCAAGCCAAACCTGTGGCTGGTTCATATAAAGGTTTTACTACACCCATATCAAGCGAGGCTGATAGTTTCTCAAGCGAGGCTGATAGTTTCTAAAGAGAGGTCGATGTTATAATTATTCAAGTGAGGCTGAAATATTTTTTCAAGAATATGGCAAAGGAAAAGAAAATTCACAGAGGAGGGCACTGCTTAAGGCATGAACCTGAAGACATGAAAGCAATAATTGAAGACCCAGCAGTGATGGAAGCGTTCAAAAGAGTAGTTTTCCTATAGTTTTGTAAGAAGTTGCCAGGTTTTCACACACAGGTATCCAAGGAATTTTCCATGAATTTCAATGTAACAGCCACTAAGGTCGGGATTCTAAGTGTGCCTATTACACCAGAGGTCATTATTATTGTTACTGAGATACCAAGAGGTCAATAAACCTGGTTCAAAAATTTCAAATTTGATATGGAGCAGTGTAAAGATTTCATGAAGCCTGAGTACACAGACATGGACCTTAATAATTCTATCCCTAGAAGCTGCATCAAAGATAACTACCCAAAAATGATGCTCAACATTCAGAAATAGTTTACCTGCTAAGGCAGATATCACAAGGTTTATTCATATCATTTAAAATTTCTTTTACGCTTCACTGGTAATATTTCACTTGATTTACCTTTTTATCTGCATAGGAGTCTTGCAAAGATGGCTAATAAGATGCAAGCAAAGTCTGAAGGGAGTGAAACATCCTTATTTTATCATGGTTTAATGAAGTTATTAATTTTTTATGAACTTCAGAAGATAGGTAGAGATTTTTCAGCTTTCTTGTTTATAAATGGTTTTGAGTTGGAAACCCTGACTCCTACAAGAAACCCTAAAGCTAAAGGAGTTCCATCACCACCAGCAGTAGAATAAAGCAAAACTATGGTTGCAAAACCAAGCAACTGCAAGAGTGAAGAAAATAAAGAAAACTAAGAAAGGGCCAGAGAAAATGCAAATGCTTGATAATCCAATTCTCTCACCTGCAAAACAGAGGTCAAAGGTTGTCAAAGATGCAAAACAGAAACAAGATGTCAGCAAACAGGAAATCAAAAGAGTAACTAGAAGCCAAGTAGTGGCATTAGAAGCAAAAACAGTTGCTAGAGAGGAAAGCCCAGTAACAAAGGGGAATCTAGAGGATATTCTTCATGCCATTGACATAGAAGAGACATCCATTGTCCAAGCTGAGTTCATTGGGGAAGAGGAGCATAAGATAAAAATCCCAAGTCTGAAAAGAAGCTAGAGTTTGAGGGGAAAGATGCAAGTTTCATTTTCAAGAAAGAAATCCTATGACTAGGCATGCTAGGAAACTGATGGAAGGCAACAAGGAATTTCAAATACCCATTGAGATAGCTAAAGCATCCAAAAATATAATTGACCTCTCATCACCCACTGTGAAGGATACAATCATCAAAACAAAAAGGAGAAAGGAGAAAGTGACAGAGAAAACAGAGTTTCAGCGCCTTGAGGAGAAATTAAGGTTGGCAAACCAAGAAATTGATGTCATGAAAAGGAGAGCTAGAAATCACAGTGTCGATAAAGTACAATTTAAAATAATGAAGGCAATGTGGGAAGGACAAGTGGATTCTGCTTCTGAAAACTTAAGTAATACAGAGCAATTTTTTAAATGGACAGTTCTGGTAATAAAAGAAGCTAAATTTGTCAAAATAGTAAACTCTCATTTGAGAGCTACTAACAAAAGAATCAAAGATCAGGTGGAGGACTTAGATTAGCAGTTGGAGTTGATTCATGATGAGTTAAAAAGCACAGGCATTAAAATGACAGTCATAGAAGAACCAATAGCTCAACCAAGTGTAAATGAAGAAGGGACCTCAAGAAAGCTAGAATGACTGTGTTTTTACAGTTGAGATGTTTTTTAAATGATGAAGACGGGTATATTTTGAGTTTTTGGCATAACTACAATTTTCATTTCGAAATTTTTTGACAAAACTGCATACTCAGTAGTTTCGTAGCGCATTCAGTGTTAAAAAGAAGAAAAGCGCTACGAAACTGTTGTAGCTGCTTTTCTTGCTTATTTTGATCAGATTTTGAAGGGTTGAAGAATGAATCAAGAACTGAATTTTCTATGGAGGATGTATTAAAGGGTAATTAAAACAATCTTGGAGGAAATAAGTCAAAGATTTGAAGAATAAAGGTTGAAATAGCAGTGCTACAAAAGGCGTTGTGAAACTTCTATGTTTTCGTAGCGCGGAACATTACGGCATTTTGAGCAGTGTTTAAAGTGGTTTTAGACAGCTAGAGGCTAGGGAGGAGTTATGGGACATGTTATGTCAACTTCTAATAGCCAAGGACCATGAAATGAAGGGTACATGATAGTCAGAATTTTCAAAGAATGCAAAAAAATCTTATGCCTAAAAAACAGAGTTATGTTTCCTATGTTGGTGGAGGTCAGCAAAATGGTCATGAAGAAATGAAGCCCATCATCCAGATTCGACCATGTCCTGATACACTTGGCAATGATGTAAATTTAAGTAGATAAGGTTTTTATAGATAGCAATAAGCAGTTTGAGTCCTTTTTGGAATAGGATTGTTAAGTAGATTATGTGTATTTTTGTAATAAATTCCATGTCTTATGGTTATGCAAGGTGTTAGTAGTTAGAAATTCGATGTATCTAGCCTAGAGGTAGATCATCCCATGTTTTAAGGTGTCTATTAAAGACCAAGAGGTCGAATTTGTAAGGGTTTGGACATTTTTTGGCAAAACTGTGCTTGTTGTGAATTGACTGATTTTCAACTAATACAGAGGTTTTCTACTTGACCAAATTGAGATTCAGAAGGAGTTTTAGTGTGTTTCTATTCTATTTTCATCTCTTATATTATCTCAATAGAGTGGTGTTCATCTATATTACACAGAATTCATCTTTTAGATGCTTTGACTTTCTATATAAGTGAACTAGCCGTGTTTTTATAGTTTCATGTGTGTGTATCTCATGACTAAAACTCTAATATGCCTCAACTTCCATGTTAAGTAGAATCACTGGATTAATGAATTGTTTTGACTCCATAAGCCCAATGTGTACATGTTGATGTGATTCTCAACTTACATCTATCATTTATCTATTCATTACCTAAATAGAGTTAGCCATCTAAATTTTTGTCCAAATCATTAACCCTTGAGAGAGCCCTCTCAGGCTGAGGAGGCTAAGCCTCAGTCAAAAGATTAGGTTTGAAATAGTTACATGAAGTTGATTGATTAAGAAACCTATCAGATCCAATTTTGTGATAACATTTTGGTGTGTCTTCCAGGAGCTTGAAGATTATACTTTCCCGAAATTTTGAAGTTGAACTTCTGAAGGTAGCAGGAGCTCAAAAAGCTTTTCGAGGCTGCATCTACCTTGGTGACTCCATTAAAAATTTATATGATCAAAGGTGGCTTTGAGAAAGAGAAAAATGAGGAGTAATCCTGACCCGGATCCACCTACCATAGTGGACAATCCAAACACCATTTCTAGAGGTAGTCAAAGAATTTCTGAAACATCAGGTACTCTATCACATTCAAAATCCTTGTCCTATGAAATATTAAGAAGTCATGAAGATAAAATATTTGATGATAAAATCCAGGAAGTATTGTTTAGATCTGAAAGTGAAAAATAATTAACTAAAATCATATTATACTTTCATAAGAGAGGTATTGATACCTCAACCCTAGTAACACAGGAAGACAAATAACAGTTTTGGGAAGCTGTTACTTCTGAGTTTTTGCTGGAAAGAGAGTCTTTAGAGAAGTTGAAATAGCTTGACCCTTTTAAAGTTTTGTTGAAAAGTAAATTTGGTTTACCTCTTCCTAATTAGAGTTTAATTGTTAGTGGATAACAAAGACCAAACAGCCCTCCTCATAATATTTCTCCATCCTCTATTGCTGCTATCCCAAAAGCTGCCACAGTCCCTCTCACTATGGCTGGAAATGTACCTCCTCCACCTGCTACACCTGCTAGATATGCCCCTCTTGTTCTTCCATATGTTTTACATGACCTCCCTAGAAAATATGCTGCTAGAACCAAAACTTGGGAAAGTGATGAAGACATTACAACAGAGGAACATGTAGACCAATTTAATGATTTTATAGAGAGGGAGGTTGATCATGAAGACGTTAGGTTGAGATTTTTTTCTCAGAGCTTTACTGGTGAAGTTAGGAAGTGGTTTAAAGCCCTTACTCCTGGAAGTATTCATAATTGGAATGGTTTTGTAGATACCTTTTTTAGAAAATGGGGAAATAGAACTAATCCAGTACAAGCCCTCACTAAGTATAACTATATTTTTCATTTCGAAAATTTTTAACAAAACTGCATACTCAGCAGTTTTGTAGCGATTTAGTGTTAAAAAGCAGAAAAGCACTACGAAACTGTTGTAGCTGCTTTTCTTGCTTATTTTGATCAGATTTTGAAGGGTTGAATAATGAATCAAGAACTGAATTTTCTATGGAGGATGTATTAAAGGTTAATCAAAAAAATTTTGGAGGAAAGAAGTGAAATATTTGAAGAATAAAGGTTGAAATAGCAGTGCTACGAAAGGCGCTACGAAACTGCTATGTTTTCGTAGCGCAAAACATTACAGCATTTTGAGCAGTGTTTAAAGTGGTTTTAGATAGCTAGAGGCTAGGGAGGAGTTATGGGAAATGTTATGCCAACTTCTAACAGCCAAGGACCACGAAATGAAGGGTAAATGATAGTCATTATTTCCAAAGAATTCCAAAAGATCTTATGCCTAAAAAACAAGGTTATGTTTCCTATGTTTTTCGAGGTCAGCAAAATGGTCTTGAAGAAATGAAGCCCATCATCCAGATTCGACCATGTGATGATACACTTGGAAATTATGTAAATTTAAGTAGATAAGGTTGTTATAGATAGCAATAAGCAGTTTGAGTCCTTTTTGGAATAGGACTGTTAAGTAGATTAGGTGTCTTTTTGTAATAAATTCCATGTCTTATGGTTATGCAAGGTGCCAGTAGTTAGAAATTCGATGTATCTAGCCTAGAGGCAGATCATCCCATGTTTTAAGATGCCTATTAAAGACCAAGAGGTCAAATTTTTAAGGCGTTGGACATTTTTTGGCAAAACTGTGCTTGTTGTGAATTGACTGATTTTCAACTAATACAAAGATTTTCTACTTGACCAAATTGAGATTCAGAAGGAGTTTTAGTGTGTTTCTATTCTATTTTCATCTCTTATATTATCTCATTGTAGTGGTTTTCATGTATATTACTCAGAATTCATCTTTTATATGCTCTGATTTCCTATATAAGTGAACTGACTGTGTTTTTACAGCTTCATGTGTGTGTATCTCATGACTCAAACTCTGATATGCCTCAACTTCCATGTTAAGTAGAATCACTAGATTACTGAATTGTTTTGACTACATAATCCCAATGTGTACATTTTGATGTGATTCTCAACCTACATCTATCATTTATTTGTTCATTACCTAAATAGAGTTAGCCATCTAAATTTTTGTCCAAATCATTAACCCTTGAGAGAGCCCTCTCAGGCTGAGGAGGCTAAGCCTCATTCAAAAGATTAGGTTTGAAATAGTTACATGAAATTGAATGATTAAACAGCCTATCAGATCCAATTTTGTGATAACATTTTGGTGCGTTTGCGAGGAGCCTGAAGATTATACTTTCCCGAAATTTTGAAGTTGAACTTCTGAAGGTAGCAGGAGCTCAGAAAGATTTTCGAGGCTACATATACCTTGGTGACTCCATTCAAAATTTATATGATCAAAGGTGGCTTAGAGAAGGATATAGATGAGGAGTAATCCTGACCCAGATTCACCTACCATAGTGGACAATCCAAACACCATTTCCATAGGCAGTCAAAGAATTTCTGAAATAGCAGGTACTCTATCACATTCAAAATCCTTGTCCTCTAAAATATTAAGAAGTCCTGAAGATAAAAGAGTTGATGAGAAAATCCAGGAAGTATTTTTTAGCTCTGAAAGTGAAAAAGAATTAACTGAAAACATATTAGACTCGCATAAGAGAGGTATTAATACCTCAGCCCTAGTAACACAGAAAGACAAAGAAGAGTTTTGGGAAGATGTTACTTCTTAGTTGTTGTTGGAAAGAGAGCCTTTAGAGAAATTGAAAGAGCTTGACCCTTTTGAAATTTTGTTGAAAATTAAATCCGGTTTACCTCTTCCTGATTGGAGTTTAATTGTTAGTGGACAACAAAGACCAAACAGTCCTCCTCATAATAGTTCTTCATCCTCTATTTTTTCTATCCCAAAAGCTGCCACAGTCCCTCTCACTATGGCTAGAAATGTACCTCCTCCACCTGTTGCACCTGCTAGATATGCCCCTCTTATTCTTCCAGCTATTTTACATGACCTCCCTAGAAAATATGCTGCTAGAATCAAAAATTGGGGAAGTGATGAAAACATTACAGCAGATGAACATGTAGACTAATTTAATGATTTTATAGACAGGGAGGAGGTTGATCATGAAGATGTTCGGTTGAGATTTTTTTCTCAGAGCTTTGCTGGTGAAGTTAGGAAGTGGTTTAAAGCCCTTACTCCTGGAAGTATTCATAATTGGAATGATTTTGAAGATACCTTTTTGAGAAAATGGGGAAATAGAACTAATCCAGTACAAGCCCTCACTAAGTATAACAGTTTAAGAAGAGTTGTTGATGAAACTGTTCAAAACTTTTCAAAAAGGTTTAATAATTTTTATGAATCTATTCCTACTCATTTAAAACCTCCACAAGCTTTAGCTCAGATGAGATATGCCGAAGTTTTTGATCATGACTTTTATATATTGCTGAGAGAGGGAGAATCCCCTACACTTAATGAAATGTAAAATGATGCAGTGAAGGTGGAGGTTAATATGACAGCAGCCAAAAAGTCAAAAATGGGTAAGACTAAGTTAAAAGAAGAAGAGAAGCCTTCCTCCTCTACCTTTGATGATAAATTTGATTCAATGATGAAAACAATGGAAAAGTTGATGGATAGGCTAGCTCTTGGGAATACCTCTGCTCCTCCTGCACAACATGAATGTCAGTTTAGAAACCCTCAGTTCAGGAGACCTCAGAATCAGCAGAGACCAAGAAAAAACAAAAATCAGTAACCTAATCCTCCAGTGAGATCTCCTTTCCAGCAGAACTTAGTTGATGAAGAATATTATCCTAAAATTCCTGAAGAGTTTATTCACTTTTTAGATGAAGAAATGTCTGGAATTTTCTTGACTAAAGAGGAACATGATGAATCAGACCAGGGTAATCCTGGAGAGGAACCATCAGATTATCTCAAAGGGTATCAACATGCTATCTTTGAAATGCAAAAACAATACAATCTCATAAATAGAAATGTACCTATCATTACAAATAAAACACAGCCTAAGAAAGATACACCTAAGGATATTGATGGCAAGAAAGATACACCTAAGGTTGCTAAAGATAAGAAAGATACACCACCTCTTCCTACTGTCAAATAAGCTTAAGAATCTATTTATGTTTTCAGTTTGGAAAATGAAATTTCTAAGATCAAAATACCAGTACATTTTGGTGAGATTATTAAGTCAATGAGTATATAAGCAAGGTTGTTAAAATGTTTAATTCACAACCAAGAGCTGATGATATTTTAAATATACAAGAGGATCATCCAACAATTTACTTGGGTCCAAGATTAGAAGATGAAAAGAATGAGGAGGTGCCTCATTTTTATGTGAGCCTTAGCATTCATGACATGACATTACATAATGTTATGTTAGATTTAGGGGCCTCTCACAACCTTATGCCCAAAGTAATCATGGAAAGGATGGGGTTAGAAATAACTATACCATATAAGGACTTGTTTTGTTTTGATTCGAAAAGAGTTCAATGCATTGGTTTAATTAAGGATGTTGTTGTTGGTCTTACACAATTTCTTTCCAAGACAGTGGTCATGGAAATCATGGTAGAGGACATTCCACCAAAGTTTGGTATGCTATTATCATGTTCATGGGCAGAAAAAATAAAAGGTACAATGTAGATGGACCTTACTTATTCCGCCATTCGTGTTTTTGGTGAGCAAAGGATATTGTATCGAGAGAAAAGAATGGCCTATATGGTGAGTAGTAAATACAAACCTCAGAATTTTCCAATTTATGCTCTTGATACTGAACTTGGATCTACTATCCTTTTCAATGAGTTGACCAATGAAGCAGAGGATGAGAAGAAATCAGAAAATCAGCAATCTGAAATTCAGCAGTCTGAAAATCAGCAAACAGGAGATCAGAAAGTCAGTGATAAGGTGGCAGAAGGTTGGTGGTCATTGCATTTTGATGGATCGGTAGGAAAAGAAGGGGCATGAGCAGGGATTTGGGTCACAAGTCCAAGTGATGAAAGTAAGTTTATTTCTTACAAATTGAACTTTGATTGCACAAATAACATGGTTGAGTATGAATCCTTGATTTTGGGTTTAGAAGTAAGAATGAATGCTCAAAAGATTTATGTTTTTGGAGATTCAGAATTATTCATTAAGCAAGTTGAAGGTGCTTATCAAACAAAGGATATAAGGATGAGGGCATATAGAAACTTAGTTTTGGACATGTTGGAAAAATTTCAAACTTATTCATTCATTGTCAAAACTAGATACCAAAAATCCATTGTTGATTATCTTTCTATCTCTGCAAGTCTTTTCATTATTCCCATACATTCCATGGAAAAATACGTGGTTGAAGTTCTCCATAGACCAGCTATCCCCGATAATATTACTCATTGGCAATTTTTTGAGGATGATCAACAAGTGAAGAACTTTATTGAGCTGAAAGAAGAGTTTGAAAATATACAAGTAGATCAGAAAAATATGCTTGCTGAATCTAAAGGAAATCCTAAAGTTTTGTAGCTAAAGAATAATTTCATACCAAAGGTTCTCATACCTCTTGAAAAACGTTTTGATCAGAATGATATTTTTAAATCTCCTAAGATACAAGCTGATGATGAAGAGGTTGAGAGTTGTAACCTTGGTATAGTAGCTATGCCCAAAATGATTAAACTTTCAAAGTTTCTTTTAATTTATATGAATTACAAGTATATTGAGATGATGAAGAGATCCATATATGTTTTTGCTTGGAATTATGCTGATTTGAAAGAATATGACCCCACTATTATTCAGAATACTATTCCCATCAAAGAAAATGAAAGGCCTTTCAAGCAGAAATTGAGGAGGATTAACCCACTTCTCATGCCATTGATTGAGAAGGAATTCAAGAAACTCTTTGATGCCAAAATCATTGTCCCAATCATATTCTCAAATTGGCTTGAAAACTTTGTTCTGGTTAGGAAAAAGAGTGGAGAAATCATAATATGCATTGACTTCAGAAACTTGAATAAAGACTCTCTGAAGGACAACTATCCTCTCCCAAATATGGACCAAATTTTTAAAAATATTGTTCATTCACAAAGGATGTTCATGCTTGATGGTTTTTCAAGTTACAATCAGATCCTTGTGCATCCGGATGATCAGGAAAAAACAACCTTTACTACACCATGGGGCACTTTTATGTATGCCAAGATGCCATTTGGTCTCATGAATGCAGGAGCTACCTTTTAGAGGGAAATGGACATTTATTTTTCTGAAGAGAAGGACAAGAGCGTGGTTGTTTATCTTGATGACATAACAGTCTTCTCAAAGAGGGAAGAAGATCACTTGAAACACCTAGAAAGAATTCTGTTGAAGTGTAGAAGGCTTGGCATCTCTCTAAATCCCACCAAAAGTATTTTTTCTTTAACTTTAGGTAAATTACTTGGACACATCATTTCTAAAGATGGGATTAAGATTGATCAAAACAGGGTCAATGCAATTCAAAAGGTGGATTTTCCTAGAAGTAGGAAGGAGATTCAATCTTTCCTTGGAAAGGTAAATTTTGTAAGGAGGTTTATTCCTAATTTTCCTGAGATTGTGAAAGATATAATAAAGATGCTGAAGAAGGGAGTTGAAATTAAGTGGACAATAGAGGCAAAGCACTAATTTTAGGAGATAAAAAAGGCACTCGCCCAAGCACTGGTATTAATTAGTCCAGATTTCTCAAAAGAATTTCCGGTTTTCACTTTCGCATCAGAAAATACTATTGCCAGATTTTTGTTGCAAAATGGATAGCAAAGTATTGAACAACCCATTTCATTTTTTAGTAGGCCATTAGCTAACTCTGAGCTGAAGTATAATATCTTAGAGAAGCAAGCCTATGCCTTGGTGAAGGCTATTAAATATTTCAGAATTTATATTATGCATTCTCATATTGTGGCTTTTGTTCCTAATACTGTTGTGAAAGACATCCTCACTCAAGCCGATCCTAATGGTAAGAGCGGAAAATGGATTGCTAAATTGCTAGAATATGAAATAGAGATTAAACCAACAAAATTGGTCAAAGGACAAGGCTTAGCAAAGCTGATGGCACAATCAAACTTTGACTATCTTGACATAAATTTAATTGCAGAAATATCATAAATTTCAGATGAGGAAGAAGAATTAGTCCCTATTGAAGAAAAGTACATCATTTCAAATTGGTACAAGGATATTTTTTTTGTCATACAACATCATAAAGCACCTGTTGAACTAAAAAATTCTAAGGCAAGATTTGTGAAGCTAAAATCCTTGAGGTATTGCATTTTTGATAAAAATATGTTTTGGAAGGATACTGGCGGTATTTTGTTGAATTTTTTGCTGGAAGAGGAAGCTGATAAAGAGATTGAGGAGTTCCACAAAGGATATTGTGGAGGTCACCATTATTGGAAGGCCACAGTGAACAGGATTCTTAGAGCAGGGTAATATTGGACTACAATGTTTAAGGATGTTTATAAAAAAATTGTTGCCTACCATGAATGCCAAATTTTCAATGGTAAGAAGAAGCTTGTACCTTTACCTTTAATGCCTATCTATGTGGAAGCATCATTTTAGCAGTAGGGGCTAGATTTTATTGGAGAGATTCATCCACCATCATCAAGACAGCATCGCTGGATTCTCACAGTGACTGATTACTTCACCAAATGGATTGAAGCAATCCCAACTAGGCAAGAAAATGATTCTATGATTATTTATTTTTTGGAAAATAATATTTTTTCTAAGTTTGGTTGCCCCATGAAGATCATAACTGATAATGCAAAGGCATTTAAGTCTAAGAAGCTGATCAATTTATGTCATCAATATCATATTACTCTTGGGCATTCCACTACATATTATCCGCAAGGGAATGGTCTTGTTGAATCTTCTAACAAGAGCATTGTGAGGATCATTAAAAAGGTGTTGCAGGAAAATACGAAGGCTTGGCATTTGAAGCTGAAGTATGCCTTATGGGCTGATAGGATATGCACAAAAAGATCAATTGGAACTTCACCATATGAACTGGTATATGGAGCTGAAGCCATTTTTCCTACATCTTTAGGGGTACCTGTCATGAAGCTAATTCAAGGATTAGAAGAGGAACCTAATACAGTTCAGAGAAGAATCAATCAGTTAATAGCTCTGCAAGAGAAGGGGGATGAAGTTTATATCTACAATCAACAGTCTCAAAACAGAATCAAGAGGACTTTTGATAACAATATCAAGGAAGAAATTTTTCAAATTCACGATGAAGTGCTGAAATGGGAGGCCAAAATTGAAGAGAAAGGAAAACATGGTAAGTTGGAGAACTTGTGGAAAGGTCCTTTGAAAATAGCTGCTTTCCATGGAAACAATACTTACATACTGCAGGAGATAGATGGAAAATCATATGCTGGAGGAACTATCAATGGCAGGTTTTTAAAGCATTACTCTTCCTAAAAAATCATTTTAATCATTCATATCATTGTACATATTCCATTTTATGAGTTTTTATACTAATAATGACAAGATAAATCAGCAAGCTTGAGCCCGAGCTGAAGGCCATTAGAACTTGAGGAGAAAGCTTGGAAATTTCAAAGTTTTTCCTGTTTTGGAAATAAAATAGGTAGCAGCACTGGAACTACTGGTTCTTAGTGTACCACAGGGGCACACTATCCCAAGTGGAGCCACTATTATCACCCAAAAAATTTCAAAACATCATTTTGACAAGGTTACAAAAGTTCATGGATCAAAATTGGGTTTTAGGAGTCAATTTAGGTTTGATCAAGGGTTGGTTTTATATTTTTTATATTTTAAAGCTCATCCTAAAGTTAAAATAAAGCCTTCTTTAAAGTTATTTCATGTTAAATATTCATCATTTTCCATTTGTATCACATTTCCCAAATTTTTGTGTCAAAACTATTTAATTAGCCGAAAAACTGCAATTTCGTAGCGCCACATGTTGAAAAAATCGTTTTGCGCTACGAAAGCGCTGATAGTTTCGTAGCGAAAACATGAAAAATTACATTGTAGGCGCTACAAAAGCGCAGTTTTGTAACTGTCTTGTCAATTGAGTTGGTAGATGTCAGAAACCATTGGGAAAGGGTAGGATAGTGGCATGTTGAGTCATGTAATGATGAAATTAGATGTACACACATTTGCAGTCATCATTATCATTATAGGTTATGAATGAGGCATCATTCAGTTATGAGAGGACATTTTAAATTTTAAATCTTTCCTAATTAGTCATTCTCATTCCATTTTTCCTCCATTCGAAATGTTTGAGCTTTGAGTGTCAAGCTAAACCTGTGGTTGGTTCATATAAAGGTTTTACTACACCCATATCAAGCAAGGCTGATAGTTTCTCAAGAGAGGTTGTTGTTACAATTATTCAAGCAAGGCTAAAATATTTGTTCAAGAACATGACAAAGGAAAAGAAAATTCACAGAGGAGGACACTGCTTAAGGCATGGACCTGAAGACATGAAAGAAATAATTGAAGACCTAGCAGTGATGGAAGCATTCATAATATTAGGTTGCCTACGGTTTTGTGAGAAGTTGCAGGGTTGTCACACACAGGTATCCAAGGAATTTTCCATTAATTTCAATGAAACAGCTACTAAGGTCAAGATGCTAAGTGTGTCTATTACACCAGAGGTCATTGTTGTCATTACTGAGATACCAAGAGGTCAAGAAACCTAGTTCAAAAGTTTCAAATTTGATATGGAGTAGTGTAAAGAGTTCATGAAGCCTGAGTTCACAGACATGGACCTTAATAATGCTATCCCTAGAAGCTGCATCAAGGATAACTACTCAAAACTACTGCTCAACATTCAGAAATATTTTACCTGTGAAGGCATATACCACAAGGTTTATTCATATCATTTCAAATTTCTTCTACACTTCACTGGTAAGATTTCACTTGATCTAACTTTTTATCTGCATAGGAGTCTTGCAAATATGGCTGATAAGGTGCAAGAAAAGTATGAAGGGAGTGAAACATCCTTATTTCATCATGGTTTAATGATGTTATTAATTTTATATGAACTTCAAAAGATAGGCAGGGATTGGTCATATTTCTTGTTTATAAATGGTTTTGAGTTGGAAACCCTAACTCCTGCAAGAAACCCTAAAGCTAAAGGAGTTCCATCACCACCACCAGCAGAAGCAAGCAAACCTATGGTTGCAAAACAAAAAGCAACTGCAAGAGTGAAGCAAATAAAGCAAACTGAGAAAGGGCCAGAGAAAATGAAAATGCTTGATACTCCAGTTCTCTCACCTACAAACCAGAGGTCAAAGGTTGTCAAAGATGCAAAACAGAAACAAGTTGTCAGCAAACAGGAAATTAAAAGAGTAACTAGAAGCCAAGCAGTGGCATTAAAAGGAAAAATAGTTGCTACAGAGGAAAGCCAAGTAACAAAGGGGAATCTAGAGGATATTATTCATTTCATTGAAATAGAAGAAACAACAATTGTCCAAGCTGAGTTCATTAGGGAAGAGAAGCATAATCTAAAAAGCGTAAGTCTGCAAAGAAGCTAGAGTTTGAGGGGGAAGATGCAGGTTTCATTTTTCAAGCAAGAAAGCCTATGACTAGGCATGCTAGGAAACTGATGGAAGGCAGCAAGGAACTTCAAATACCCACTGAGACAGCTAAAGCATCCAAAAATATAATTGACCTCTCATCACCCACTGTGAAGGATACAATTCGCAAAACAAAAAGGGGAAAGGAGAAAGTGATAGAGAAAACAGAGTTTCAGCGCCTTGAGGAGAAATTAAGGTTGGAAAACCAAGAAATTGTTGTCATGAAAAAGAGAGTTAGAAAGCACAGTGTCAAGAAAGTACAGTTTAAAATAATGAAGGAAATGTGGAAAGGACAAGTGGATTCTGCTTCTGAAAACTTAAGTAATACAGAGAAATTTTCAAATGGACAGTTCCAATAATAAAAGAAGCTAAATTTTTCAAAATAGTAAACACTCATCTGAGAGCTACTAACAGAAGACTTAAAGATCAGGTGGAGGACTTAGAGCAACAGCTGGAGTTGATTCATGATGAGTTAAAAAGCAGAGGCATTAAAATGACAGTCATAGAAGAACCAATAGCTCAACCAACTGTAAATGAAGAAGGGACCTCAAGAAAGCTAGAATGACTGTGGTTTTATAGTTAATATGTTTTTTAAATGATGAAGACAGGTATATTTTGAGTTTTTTTCATAACTATATTTTTCATTTCGAAATTTTTTAACAAACTGCATACTCAGCAGTTTCGTAGCGCATTCAGTGTTAAAAAGCAGAAAAGTGCTACGAAACTGTTGTAGCTTCTTTTCTTGCTTATTTTGATCAGTTTTTGAAGGGTTGAAGAATGAATCAAGAACTGAATTTGCTATGGAGGATGTATTAAATGGTAATTAAAATAATCTTGGAAGAAATAAGTCAAATATTTGAAGAATAAAAGTTGAAATAGCAGCGCTACGAAAGGTGCTACGAAACTGCTATGTTTTCGTAGTGCGGAAAATTACAACATTTTAAGCATTGTTTTAAGTGGTTTTAGACAGCTGGAGGCTAGGGAGGAGTTATGGGAGGTGTTATGCCAACTTCCAACAGCCAAGGACCACGAAATGAAGGGTACATGATGGTCAGAATGTTCAAAGATTGCCAAAAGATATTATGCCTAAAAAACAGGGTTTTGCTTCCTATGTTGGTGGAGGTCAGCAAAATGGTCATGAAGAAATGAAGCCCATCATCCAGATTCGACCATGTGATGATACACTTGGAAATGATGTAAATTTAAGTAGATAAGGTTTTTATAGATAGAAATAAGTAGTTTGAGTCCTTTTTGGAATATGATTGTTAAGTAGATTAGGTGTCCTTTTGTAATAAATTCCATGTATTATGGTTATGCAAGGTGTCGGTGGTTATAAATTCGATGTATCTAGCCTAGAGGTAGATCATCCCATGTTGTAAGATGTTTATTAAAGACCAAGAGGTCGAATTTGTAAGGGGTTGGACATTTTTTGGAAAAACTGTGCTTGTTGTGAATTGACTGATTTTGAGCTAATACAAATATTTTCTACTTGACCAACTTGAGATTCAGAAGGAGTTTTAGTGTGTTCCTATTATATTTTCATCTCTTATATTATCTCATTGTAGTGGTGTTCATCCATATTACTCATAATTCATCTTTTAGATGCTTTGACTTCCTATATAAGTGAACTGACTATGTTTTTACAGTTTCATGTGTGTAAATATCATCACTAAAACTCTGATATGCCTCAACTTCCATGTTAAGTAGAATCACTGGATTACTGAATTGTTTTGACACCATAAGCCCAATGTATACATGCTAATGTGATTCTAAACCTACATCTTTCATTTATCTGTTCATTACCTAAATAGAGTTAGCCATATAAATTTTTATCCAAATCATTAACCCTTGAGAGAGTTCTCCCAGGCTGAGGACGCTAAGCCTCAGTCAAAAGATTAGGTTTGAAATAGTTACATGAAGTTATCTAATTAAGCAGCCTATCAGATCCAATTTTGTGATAAAAATTCTCACCAATGTATATACACTCATTACAGTTTATTTTTATGTTTGTTGATGGAAGTTGAAGACGAAGAAAACAATCAACACTGTGAAGAAAACATTCCTCAAAATAACCCAAGTCATGGAAGTAGCTCAAGGAGTGATAGCAGTTCCATTGAAGAATGATGATCAATTTGTTTGGATATCAAAGCAAGGTGTTGTATTTTTTGAAATATTTGTGTGTGAAATCAGAAATTTTATTTAATGTAGTGAACATATTCTCCCAATTGAACGACAAAGGGATATTAAATAAGTGTCTCATTTTGTATGACAAAGAGTGTCTTATTCATATATATATATATATATATATATATATATATATATATATATATATATATATATATATATATATATAATAAAATACATTTTAATTTATTCTATTGCATTCTCCAATGTCGTTGTGAAATGTTGCACCACTAATTGAATATATGGATGATTAAATATTATAATGAAGAGATGTGAAATCTGATGATATAATATAAAAAATTAATTCAAACATCGCATTCAAGTGCACTAATAAAAATTTAATTAATATGAATATTTTTATAAGATGTGTCGACTTTTGATGAATAATGAATTTTTAAAAATCACAATAATTTCATTGTCACAGGTCGATGTTTCTAAAAAATACAAAATGAACACCGGTGCATGTTAGTTACTATCCACCAGTGTGTTTGTATGATAATGCGCACCGGTGCATTTCTACGACCTATGGGCACAGCACAAATACCAATATCAATTATAACACTCGGTGTGCTTTAGCCACTATGCACTGGTGCGTTTGTGTGATACTATGCGGCGGTGCATTTATACGACCTATGGGCACTGCACAAATACCAATACCAATTAGAACGCCCAGTGTGATTTATCGACGACTACCATGTGGGCGGTCAGATAGGCATTACATGCACTGGTGCGGTTTTCCTTTAACGTGTCAGTGCATTCTTATAACTTGACGACCCAGTGTGTTGTATCACCTACACGGCTCGGTGCGGTTTTACACCATAATGGCCCAATGCATGCACCTTCCACTTTCCCTCTGCCACTTTCTAGCTGACACACATCGGGTTGTTGCTAAACGCCCAGGGGTGACCGAAATTTGTTTTCCATCTCAGTGCTTGGTAGGTTACAGTCCGGTGCATTCACAGTACAACAAACTGGTGCATTGACACCTGATTCATGCACCAATGAGAAAAACATCTGTAACAACCTCTGGCTGCCTAGTTTTTTTTAGTTGTGTTGAAATTCCTTTAGAATCTCTGACAAAACCTCTCTTACCGAAAATGAATGTTGTAGAAAATGTTTTTTTGACAATTTTGGCTAATGTTATAACTCTAAAAACCTCCTTTATAACCTCTACTAGAGGGTATTTTCAAATATTCGACACTTATTATTGGGAACGTGCAGTGCTTAGTTCCCTCAGCCATTCAAACCCTCTTCCGAGTGAAAATTGTTTAATCCTTCTAGTCAGTTGTCCAATGTGTTGCATGAACATGTCCTAAAAGTATTTTTTCTTATAACTGATATTTTCTTGTCGTCAATGTCTTTTCTAGCCCACAAGTAAAATAGTTGTTGAGCATCTCTCCAAGAAGTCACTTTCACAATGGCATCTAAGAAATATTCCTCAAAGGAAACCGTTGAAAGTAGTACAGGGGAAGCAGTTGAATAAGTTTTGGTTAACTTACCACTTCATGCAGACACTCAACCGCTTATAAAGAAGGGATCATAACTGGCATGGAAAAAGATCAAAGATGATTTTAAAAAGGAATTTCAAGCATACTTAGAGGACCAACAGGTGTATCTCAAGATCACGTAGTCAGGGCTTTACAAGGTTGCATGCAGGTGTCTAGCCTTTCCATGTGTGGATTTGATCAGTTGAGTTGTCTTAAACACTAATGTGAAAACTATGACATTGAGAAACACTAGTGGGCAAAAGCTTTCTAAATTCTTGGCAGCATATTTCAAGCAAATGTATCATCTTCCTAGGCTAGTGAAGAACATGGACTCAATTTTCTATTCCACTCACAACTACATGAACACAAGAGATATCATCAAGAGTTGGGTGAAGGATCCAACAAAGTTTAGACAAACACCCACCCATATGTATAAGAAAAAATCACTCAAGAAATCATATCAACTTTTGGTCATACTAGCTTGCAGAATATATGGTCAACCAAGCACAAATACCTTTCCTGAGTGGTGAGCTATCTTATTGAACCAGGTAGTGAACGAGGGGTATTCGTTAAACTGGTAATATCTATTGACTCATCAGATGATATTCCATGCGACACAAGCTTGAAATCCACCAAAGGGCGAGAAATCATGCTTCTACATGTCTGCATACTTACTGGATGAAATTTTTGCACAAAATTAGTTCTCGGACATGAATTGGACATGGAAACTGAGATAAAATGGCGTACATATCTATTGCAACCTACTCTCAGATTACATTCATGGAGAAACTTACTGATCACTTCATCATCTCGCTTTACATACTCATATTTTAGGAAGACTCACCTTTCGTATCATGAGAAGCTATGGAGTTGATATCAAATATTGTAGAATGGTTCACCTTACTAGATGGAACATTTATCATAGTACTCGGTGGGCAGAAGCAGACACATCTTTTGACAAGATATGCCACAGAAAAATTTAGCATGCAAGAGGTATCGTATCATATGCTCCAAAGGGTTGTCAGCAACACTGCATAGGATGAAGAAGGAACCATGGTAAACTCTTCATTTGAGGTCATATTATACAAGGTCGCAGATGCGGAAGGGAAAGCCATGGTCAGATTAGAGTTCGACACAAAGAGTTACAATTCATATGATCCGAGAGAGGTTTGCAAAGACCATTTTGTGAGATTATACTTCAATTGGGTTAGCGGGATATATTAGTGGCCGGAGGAGGAACCATGGGAGAATTTTTACAACTCCTCTCGACCTCATGAACTAATCAGTACGACTAGGATTTCTCAATTTTTTCCACAGACAATAGCAATTCTAAAAGAAGAAGCAACAACAGGAAGCGTTCTGGTGCAACAAAAAGGAAAGAGGAAGGTAGTTGAAAATGTAGAAGAGGAAAAAATATGTGAAATGAAAACATGTTCTCTCTCTAAGAAAATAGCTTTGGCAATTGAAGCAAAGAGGGGACAGAGGCAAAAAAGAGTAGAGTGAAGAAATAGAGAGAAGGAATCCTTAGAAGAAGCAGTGCAGAGATCGCAAAGAGAAAAACAAGAGGTGAAGGAAGAACGAGAGCTTAGAAGAAGAGAACAAGAGGGGAGACAGAAGAAAGAAGAGGAAGAAAGGAAAACTCCATTCTGTAGTTGTGTCATGGGAGGAGTAGGTGTTGTTGACTTCACATCCAACTATTGGGCAATTGGTTCTTCATGTTGTATGTATGAATGGAAATTTCACTTGTAATAAAATCAGAGCCGACATCTCTTCATACAAATATTATAAAATTAGTAGGACTATTCTTGTTATATTTGTGATGTATGTTGTTTAAATTATGCATATGCTTATGAACTATTTCATTTTCATTTGTAAAAATCTTGTAGAATGCGTGCTCATGCTTTAATCCATCACCTTTAACTTGTTGACTATTATTCTTCTTAGTTTGTGTGATGTATTTTTAGCTCATATTTTCCTTTCAAGCTGCGTACTATTACAACATTACAAGGAGCGCACTTCCTTTTCCCTTCGTTGTTAGAACTGCTCATGCATCATATTGACTTCCCGCAAGTTCATGCTCTTTCTTTAACAAAAGATATTTTGCACCACTCTATGCATTTTGTGATCAAAGGCATATCATTAAACACCCCATTGTTGGGACTCCTACTCCAAACTGTGTGAGGTCTAGTTGGGACTTAATATTGGGGAGATCCACTGAATGCTGGCAGGTCAAGCACCATCAACATTTTTGGCTCTAGAAGGAGGCCAAGATGACAAGCTAAGCCCTTGAAGTCTATGTTGAATTTCTACACTCATTTCATGACTTCTACCACAATCATACTCCCAACATGTTTTTAAAGTAACTCAAGGTTACAAGTGCTGACGGATATTGTTGATGACTTGTCACATCTTAAATTTGTTGGTGAGGGTGAAACAACCTTGCTTGAGAATACTAATCACTTTCTTCAATTTTTCAGATTGCACGACATTACCCTTGAGGATGTTGGATATAGGTTGTTCATTCTCACGTTCGAAGAGTGCGTAAGGAAATGGTGTCACACATTTACTGATGCCTCCATTCACTCTTTCAAACACTTTGTCACATAATTGTTCCATGATTTTGACAGATACGATCACGAACATCTACGCAAGAAATTTTCAGAATTTTGAAAATCACTCGATGAATCGCTACGTCATTTTAACAATCATTTTGTACATATTTATTGTGAATTTCTAGGAAATGAAGTTGGTTGGGATATCTTGATCGGAGAATTTGTACATCTTGTTCACATTTCAATAACTCTGAAAGAATTATAATTTTTCATGTCACTCCCAACATACCGTAGAGCTAGAGCTTCCAAATCTATGACGGAAAAGGTTACTGTTCCAAGTAACCCTCCATCCGCTTCTCATAAAAAATCTCTAAATTAGTGGGTTGAGATGGGAAAATTGAGAATATGACTATTGAAGTTTCACAACCTCTTCCCGCCTTGCATACTCAGAACCCCTGCACAGTTTTGGAAAACAAGCCTGATGAGTGTGATGATTTTTTTCTCCTCATCCTCCATCCTTTAGTCCCTATGATCCTCCAAATTGTGATTTTTTGTGTTCATATTTTTCAAATATTTCCTTTGATATTCATGAGGATCAAGTGTCATATGGAGTTGGTCTTGATCATCCAACCTGAGATGTCATTTCAGATGACTACGTATGGTAGTCAAGAGTCAAACAAGGATCTGCGATGAAGGATGACCGTCTTTCTTATGCAACTCTTCCGCATTATCCTGACACTTTCCATGATTATTTAATTCAGGTTAAATCACGTGAGAATTCAATTTTTGATGCTATTAATACTTCCAATCATTCACATAATTCATTGAATGCCATTTTTTCATATAAAAGTGGAAAGGATGAATCTTCTATCACAGATCTTCCCAACTCCTCATCATACCTTTCTGGAAACATAGAGGGTGAAATTTATCATTTTTCATCTTCCCCTCTATAAAATTCATCATATCATGAGGATTCATTGTTTGCAATCTTGAACTTTCTGATAGTGGTTTTCATGACCTTTTCATTTCCGGTCATGACTTTAATTTTCTTATTATTGATTTTTCCAAGCCACCCATCTTTGATGATTTATCTTCTGACGAGTTGGGACTTCCTCAAGCCATCGAGGAAATTCAGCCCGATCTAATGGTTATGTTAGGTTCTCGTACCCTTGAGGTCAATTCCAACTCCAATCAGAGGAATGATGAACCTTTTTAGTATCATCATCACTCCATCACGCATATTGAAAATACTTTTGTTTTACAATTTTCACATCCTCCATATGTTTTTCACGATCCTACTGCTCAATATTTGGGGTCGTATTTGGTGATCACGAAAACAAAATGAAAATTTATTTATTTCTTTATGTTTTATCAACCTTGCAGTTCAAAATTTTTCATATGTAATTATTTGGCTTGCAGTGTGTCAGGACACCATGACACAACTGCAGAATGTCTTCCTTGCACTTTTCGTTGTTACTTTTCCACACGTTATTTAAAGCTTAGAACTCTTGGTTTACATTGTCTTATCTTTCTCATTTCATGTGTTACTTGAATATATTTCTTGACATGTGTTCCCTCACCCACGTAGACCAACCAATACGTTGGTGGCTGCATTGGAAGTATCGTTTTACGTGAGTTGGCCTAATTTAAGCTTAGGTTAGGAGTAGGATTAGTGTTTTGTTTTTCTTTGTTATTGCTTTGATTTAATTTATGTTCGTTTGTTTTGTTCCACTCCTTTCCTTTGCTTGTTTTCAATCTTAGGTTAGTTTTCACATGAAACCGTGTTTGGCTTCTAAAGAAAGCCTGGTGAAATACAAGAGGAGGTTGTTCTTCTATCAGCACTTAGTTTTTTTTTATTCCCTCTCTTTGCGTGAATCTTGCTTTTATTTTTTGGTTTATGATACTCAGATGGAAAATAGGTTCCTTATGGTAGAGATTCATGGTGAAATCATGATGTTTGGGTTTTAACTGGTTCCACCTACTCTAATCATTTTATCATATATATATATATATATATATATATATTCAATTAATCCTTGTCACTCTAGTATAGTAGATGTTGTTAGCCACCTATGAAATTTGTTATACCAAAAGGTGGCTAAATCATTTTTTGGAGCCTTCAAGGAACAAATTTTATTCCAAAAAGTGTTATCTCTTGAAGACTCTTGAAGGCCTCATGCCTCTGTCCAAAGTCTTCCCTACTGTGCCCATTCTACACTCTGGAATTCTGCTAATTTCATGAGAAAAGACTGCTGCAAAATTCCTTTTTCCCCCTCCTCCATTAAGAAAAATAACCTCCATTTCTCTCCTTTTTCCCCACAAGATTCCTTTGTTTTCATAATTCCCCTTCTTCCATGCATGAAAATCATTTTTTACCTAGTTTAAAACTCATTTTTAAACTATACCGAAACCCCCAAAACCCTTGAAAAATATTGAAAATTTCATAAAAAATACCATTTTATGTTGCAGTCTTAAGCCCCTTGGGCTAAGTCCTAAACCACTTCCCCATTATATGCCCTGGTGCTGGAACCAGGTGCTAGACCCATCGAGTGCTTCTTTTGACCTCCACGAGCAAATCTACACCATTGGTTGATGCCATCCAATGGCCACGCTCCTCCCCACACCCTTTGAAGCAGTAAGACAAAATAACGCAGGATTTTGTAATGTAGTTTTGTATTGTGCAGGTGTTTGAATGAAATTTTGTTTTATGAGTTAGGTTATGTACTTCATGATCAGCTATCGATCACTGGAAGGATTGATAGCACTCCAGTATGGTACTGAAATGTTGTTGCTTGTAGGAGCTGCGAACCTTGTCCAAAGGAAGAAACCCACTTATAGAAGAAATAAATTGGGAATGAGTTAATGGAGCCACAGTTCTGAGGTTTGAACCTAGATTTTAATGGACCAACCTACGGTAACTTACTGTTCAAAAGCCAAAAGCACTTTTTATCGCACCGCTTTTGGTACGGAAAGGAAACCACTCGATGGCAAGTGATCCTGTAAAAAGAGGCCACGTCTACGGGACAATACCGCCTCATCGCTCCCTCCTCGCGCGTTAAATGTTGACTGTGGGCTCAGCGCGATATTGACGTACGCCGTCCGATCTGAGGCTGGCTCATCGAACAGTGATCGTACTAAAAGTAGCTGGGGGGGTAAACTAAGGTATGGTGTGATCGATGGCCCACAATCAATTGCCCTGGTCCCCACAGCCACGACAGCAGTCAGCAAACCCACAGAACTGGTGGTCCCCAACGCCTAGTCAACACCCACGCGGCAACAACTGATTGAAGCGGGTCTTGTTTGGTTGCTCGCATAGTCGTGAAATCCGGACCTGGGGATTTTTATAGGGTGGATTTGATATAAATTTCGGGTCACATTTGGGCTGATGTCAGCAGGCCCCAAATGGACCCGAAGAGTTTTATAGGGTGGATTTGATATAAATTTTGGGTCACATTTGGGCTGATGTTAGCAAGCCCCAAATGGACCCAGGGAGCTTTATAGGGTGGATTTAATAAACATTTCGAGTCACAAAGACCCTCACGTCAGCGGGCTCCTTTTGTAACCCGAAATGGTTTATGCAGCTTGGTTTTATCGGGAGTTTTGAAGTTCGGGGTATGTTATTTGTTAAAGGGTGATTTAAATGGTTTTTCCATTATATCGAAGAAAAAGCTGAAGGCTGGGAATGATGATTCTCATGCCTTCGATTCATTAAAAGGAAGCCATCCATGGGTTAAATTTCTATGCCTCGTCAATGCTTCATGGGAATTGATGCCTCGCAATCCCTACGCAGCACTGCACATCAACAAAAACACAGTGAATAAATCACAAACGAAGAGTATCAGTGTCGAAGATAGAAACGAACCAGAACAGGAGATTGAAGATATATCTGTGGGGATTATGGCTAAGATTGATTATCAAAAGCCTAATCCTCCCAATTAAGACACAGTTAAAATAAAATCCTAAATTTTTATCAGACAGAAGGCCTCCACCACCACATCTGAGGCAAATTGATTCCTCCCAGCTACCACAGTGCCACCTGTGCCTCAAAGCATTCAAACACAAGCCGAAGTTATTGATCAAAAGAAACATTTGCCTCAGCACAGCCAGAGAGTTAATTCTACAAATAAACTTAATCAAAAAATATTAGCAGAGTTACTTTAACATAACACAGAGCCTCAAAAGTCAATAAGAGCTCCCACTAAGCTTAATCTTAAATGAAAAACATTAATACAGATAGAACTTCTGTAAACTTCTTCATCGAGCTCCCCAAAGGCCGAGAATCCTATAAGACTGTATTAATTGTCTTTGGAAATCTTTTATCAGATCTCACCTCCTCATTCTTCTATAAATACTACTGGAGAAGATGAGAAACGGGTTGGTTTCTGAACTTTGAAATGTAATTGAGCTTGAGACTTCTACTTGTAAATAGTGTTCACTAGCTCTTGAAGCTCTGCTTGTGATAGATAAGTTACTCTGGGAGGTGTAGATGATTGTTAAGCTAGAGCATTGGACTTAAAGTCATAACTGGTTTGGAGCATCAATACAAGCTGATTTATGGGATCCTGGTCTATGTCGACGGTGATGTTATTTCTTATTGTGAATTGTTGTTTTATTTTCTTTTTTCACTGTGTTCATCTTCTCTTATAAAGAACGACATGCATAGAGTTAGGACCTATTGTATACCAGTACCCTTCTCTGACTGAAAATATTTATCTACATGTTTTCTTCCAATTCGTGTTATTTAGGAATGATGTAATTCAGTTCTAAGCATAGGAATGTTGGCGTTCCCTCGTCCTATTGCCTTGGATAATTTTTATTCTTAAATGTTATTTTCATTATATGTTAAGTAGAGATGAACTAAAGAAGATATGGTGTTCCCTGGTTCTAGTTTTATCCCCAAAGACTGTCTGAAAATTTCCCTTGGAATGTGTTGAAAGCTGGCTAGTTTTGAAGTACTTACCAGATCTTAGGCCATTCTTTGTTATCTTTGTATTTGTCTTGAAATTTACCAAGTAGAGCAGCGCTAGGAGAGGATTTGTGGTGAGCCCGATCCACTAGTTTCTTCTCCAACAGTTGCCTTCAAGTTTCCCTTTGTTTTAAAATGTTTTCTTTTGAAAGTGCATCAAAATCAGGATAGTTTATAAGTACTTACCTGATCTTAGATTACTTCCGTGTCTTTCTTAAGTGCATGTCAAAAGCAGGCTAGTTTAGAAGTACTTGCCTAATATTAGGCTGCTCTTTGTTCTTCATCTGTTTAGTTCCCCTTATTTTTGTCTCATTTAATTCCATAAATCAAACTTTAAAGAGATCCTTAGACATAGATGACTTGCCCCATGGACCACTCTTGCCCCTTGTTGTTTCAATTAAACCCTATTATGACTCCATGGCCCAATGGACTAAAACCTGCAATTATCTATCTTCTTGGCCAAAGCTTGTTCTATATGCTTGCAAATTCACACCTTTGAAAATCTTTGCATTTAGAACTTTCCACCTCAAATAATAATCATGCTCAACCATCCAAAAACAAAACAAAACCCTCGGCCTTCATAACTATCCTAACATCATTACTATAAACTTCAAAGAAAAATCCATCTTTGAACTTATTGGAGAGATCCCTCTCCAGATTCAGGAGAGCTAGATCCTAGAATCCCAAAGTGGTTGAAATGATGTTCTCCCTGCAGTTAGAATTTTTCCAATCTTGCTAATTACAGGGTGCCAACATCTCTAGTGACTCTGCTGGGGATCGAACCTAGTTGTAATCTCTGGTTCCCCTTAAAATTTCATACAAACATCGTGATTTAAAATCATCCTTATCAAGCACTACCAAACACATGGTAATCATGATAAAAAATTGTTTGAATCAGTGAAAAACTAGGCAAAACCTAGGATTCTCATAAGAGTTTTTCTAACTTTGAAAGATCAGCTGGCTTAGCCATAAGAGTACACTGTCTTTGTCTCATAACTATAGCTAAGTTTTGAAACAGATTTAGGACACTCTTAACAACCAATAGGTGTGAAAAATAACTTAGAAAACCCAAAAATATTTCAGATTGGTATCCAATAAACATGGTAGTGGACCATAAAACCTTTTACCTCTGAAAAAGAGATAAAGACATCCACTTGGCGACTCCACAATCCTGAACAGACCTTAAGACTCCACTGGGGATAACCCTTATCATTATAATATCATTCAAACTCAGTTATAGGACTGTAGGATCAAACTTTGTGTAAACAGATTAGTTGACCTTTTAAAGACTGTCATACTTGGTTGAAATTTTCTTATTTATTTGCATCTAAAAAACAAAGCATAGTGGCTCCTAGAAAGATTCGCACTAGAGCCTATCCTGACCCTAATCCACTTGAGATAGTTGATGACCCAGAAAGTATCCTTAGGAAGTCTCCTAAGATTAAATTTTCAACTGTTTTCAGATCACCCTTGAGAGCTAATTCAGTTCCTGAAAATCTTTCAGCTCTACAACAATCACAATTTGACTTAGTAAATCCCTTTAGAACTAGGTCATTTGATGATATAATTCAGCTAGATCTTGAGTCTTCACTTTCATCCCCTAGAACAAGTGAACATCCTGGTAGTAGGGAAACAACACCTCCTGATTTACATTTCCTTCACAATTTAGGTGTCTCTCATCCAAGATCAGTTCAGCAATCTACTGTTGTTCCATCCACATCCCTTCATCCTCCATTCACTGTCTAAACCACTCCACTTCAGCCCACTTTTCCTTTTGTTAATCCACCTCTTTTGAATCCACCCCCACCACATATCATGGCAGCATGGTATAATCCCTTAGTCCTTCTTGTACCATTATTCAATCTTCCACAGGACTATCAATCCAAAATTCCATTGTATGATGTTAGTAATGCTACAACTGCATCACAACATGTGGATAAGATGAATGACTAATTTGACATAAATGAAATTGATGATGATTCTGTCAAGCTTAGATTGTTTTCTCAGAGTTTGGGGGGAGAAGTAAGAAAATGGTTTAAAGGCTTAACCCCCCATAGTATCAATGATCTCCAAGCCTTCCATAAAACATTATTAAACAAATGGGAAGTGAAGAAAAATCCTCTCCAAGTCCTTTCTGATTACAAGAACCTCCATAGAAACACTAGGGAAAGTGTGCAAGCTTATTGCACCAGATTTAACAGTGTGTATAATTCCCTTTCCCCAGATCTAAAACCTCCACAAGGCTCAGCTCTAAACAAGTTTCCTGAAGGGTTTGACCCTGAAATGGCCTATCAGCTGAGAGAGAGGGATCCTGCAACTCTTGAAGAGATGAAAATATGTGCTCTTGTTGTGGAAGTAAACTTGATGGAGAAGAGAGCAAGAATGAAAAATGAGAAGAGAGTATCCTTCAGGGAAGAAAACGCACCTTCTACTTCCAACTCAAAGATGGAGAGAATGATGGAGGAGATGATGAAAGAGATGAGCATAATTAAGAGAGCACAAGCAAGCCAAAACCAAAATTCTCCTCAGAATAGAAATCTGGACCAAAATCAGAATTTTAGAAGGACCCAACCTCCAAACATACCTAGGGAAGATGATCAACATATCACTCCTCCCTTTCATCAAAACTATGTAAGTGAGGTTGAGGAAGCAGATGAAATAACAGAGGAAGATGATATCAACATGTTGGGGGTAGATAATGATGACTTTGAGATTCTTTATAATAGAAAACAAGGTTTATACACACCTTATGATGACAAAAGAGATGATGATGAAAATTATTATCAAGACATGGAAAATGTCATCATAGAATCACAAAGAGAATATTACCTTAGAAGAAAAACCAATCAACAAACTCCCAACACCAAAAGCTTTGACAAATCTTCACAAAACAGCACTGCAACCAAGCCTAAAGTTGTCAAACAAAAGGACAAAACAGTGGTTGTGAATTCTGATAATGGTAAAGAGAAAGGCACTCAAAACAATGAAAAACAGAGTGCAGACCTTAGAATTATTAACATTTCAGCTAGTACTCCTATGAAAACAATCTTGTCAAATATAAATAGAAAAAATCAGCAAGCTGATGTTGCTGATAGACTAGCAGCTAGTAAGGCCGAGACAAGTTCTTCAAAGAACCAAATTCCTTTCAGCCTAGAGCAGGAAATTTCAAAGATCAAAATCTTTGTTCCCCTGACTGAGTTAGCTGCCCAGAATGTATATAGAACCCAAATTTTTAAGGCTTTAAACATAGAGGACCATGATGAGATAGTCAATCTTAACAATGACCGGCCACAGCTCATTTTTGGTCCTAAGATTGAAGGTAGATATCAAGAGGGACCTGTTCCTCCCTTTTATATAAGTTTAAATATTCATGACAAGATTTTACATAACGCTATGCATGATTCAGGCGCCTCTCATAATTTAATGCCCAAAGCTATCATGGAGAGCCTAGGCCTTGAAATCACCATATCTTATAAATATCTTTACTCCTTTGACTCAAGTGGAGTAAAATGTTTAGGATTAATCAAAGACCTCTGCGTTAACTTAGCACAGATTCCAGCCAAATGCTTAGTCATGGATATTTTTGTGGTTGATGTGCCCCCAAAGTATGGAATGTTGTTATCTAGGTCTTGGGGGGCTAAGTTACAAGGAACTATGTAGATGGACATGACCTATGCAACCATCCCTGTTTTCAATCAAACAAGAAGACTTTACAGGGAGTCTCATATGCAATACCTGGTGACTATCCAAGACAGACCACGGAACTCTCCCCTTTATTCTGTAAACATAAGCCTGGATTCATTTATCCTTTTCAATGATGAAACTTCCAGTGAACCAGTGACCTTGGCTGATTTAATGATAGATAGAGAGGAGGAAGAAGATAACGTAGGAGTGTTAGAATAGTTTACTGAACCTGTAAAATCTAGCAAGAAAAACACAGGTCTTAAGCTACAAATCATGTTTCCTTTGCTTTTAAACGTTGAGAGTCAAGAAAATAGCCCTCAACCCAATAAAAAATCTAAGGAGTTAGGACAAGTTCAACAGTGTGTTGACCTCCAAGAACAATTCGATAGCACACTTATTGAAGAGCATAGTAACCCAAATGATAAACTCAAGACTAGTCCTCTATGGAGTATGCACTTCGATGGGTCTTGCACTAAGACCAACGCTGGTGCAGGTGTCTGGATATGCAACACTGAGAATAACCACATAAAAAGCCTCTCTTGTAGATTAAAGTTCCAGTGTTCCAATAACATAACGGAATATGAATCCCTCCTCTTAGGCTTACGATTGTTGAAGAAGTTAGACGCCAAAAGAATCAATGTGTATGGGGATTCAGAGTTAGTCATTAGGCAAGTCAATGGGGAGTATAACGCAAACCATCCCAGACTTAGGGCCTACCGAAACGATGTCATGGACCTTTTAAAAACTTTCGACGAGTCCAAACTGATTTTTGTCCCAAGAAAAGGAAATATTGCAGCCCACAATTTAGTTTTTGTAACTAGAACATGCTTAACGCCATATGAAACCAAATACTGCAAAACTCAGATAAAATTTAGACCAGTCATTCCTGATAACAAAAAATATTGGTAGGTGTTCGACGAAGACGAACAAATAGAAGACTTCATGCAGTTTAGAAATGAATTCGAACTACCAAGTTTGGATTCAGATTATGAAACCGACTACCCTAGTGAAGAGAATTTTCTTGATGAAGAAGAAAAGTCTCCTGAACTTGCTAATGAAAGCTTGTTATCTAGCAAAATTGAAAATGAAACAGAGATGAACGCAGAGTTAGAAACAGAGCAGTTAGAAACCCTACACTCTAAAGATGAAAGTTTGCCAAAGGGTCTGGCACCTTTAGAAGAGTTGTTCAATTTTGACGATGTGGCCAGGAAGCCAAAACTGGAACCTATAGAGACTGAAGTGGAAGAGTGCAATATAGGCAATGATCTTAAACCTATGATGATTAAAATGTCCAAAACTTTACCAGCTCACATTAAACTCAAATACATAGAGCTATTTAAATAATTTTCTGATGTTTTTGCGTGGAGTTACGAAGATCTGAAATCCTATGACCTTGACATAATACAGCACAAAATTCCTCTCAAAGAAAACAAAAACCATTAAAACAGAAACTGCACAGAATAAACCTTGTTCAGCTGCCTCTGGTTGAGAAGGAAATCAGGAAAATATATGAAGACGGTATTATTGTCTCTATTAGATATTCTGAGTGGGTGTCTAATCTGGTGTTAGTTAGAAGAAAACTGGAGAGATCAGGCTTTGTATAGACTTTAGAGACTTAAACAAAGCTTCATTAAAAGACAACTACCCTTTACCTAAGATGGATCATATTTTCCAAAGGGTGGTAGGGTCTAGAAGAATTTCTTTGCTTGATGGCTACTTATGGTACAATCGGATCTTAGTTCACCCTGCTGATCAATTAAAGACAACCTTTACTACACCGTGGGGCACTTTCATGTATGTGAAAATGCCTTTTGGTCTAATGAATGCTGGAACAACTTTTCAAAGAGCCATGGACATAGCATTCTCGGAAGAACTAGGCTACTTTATCATTATATACCTTGATGATGTCACTGTGTTCTCAAAAACAAATGAAGATCACTTAGCACATTTAAGAACAGTCTTCGGGAGATGCAGGAAGTTTGGGATATCTTTAAACCATAGGAAAACACTACTTGGGCTCCAAGAAGGTAAACTTCTTGGGCACATCATTTCAGAAGAGGGTATTAAGATAGATCCCAAAAGGATTGAGGCCATATTGCAAATATCTTATCCTCGAAACATCAAGGAGTTGCAATCTTTCATTGGAAAGATTAAATTTTTGAGAAGGTTCATCCCCAACTTGGTTGAGCTTCTTAGAAATATCACAAACATGTTGAAGAAGGAGCAAAGGGTAAAATGGACCTTGGAAGCAAAGAAGTCCTTTGAGCTGGTGAAGCAAGCGTTAACCAAAACACCGGTTCTAATAAGTCCTGATTTTTCAAAAGAATTTTATATTTTCTCATTTGCATCAGAACATACCATAGTTGTTTTCCTTTTACAGAAAAATCCACAAGGACAATATCAGCCTATTGCATTCTTTAAAAAAGCATTGAGGGATTCCCCTCTAAAATATAACATTATGGAGAAGCAATCTTTTGCTTTGGTTAAAGCTTTGAAAGACTTCAGAGTGTACATCCTTCACTCACACATCATTGCCTTTGTCCCAAACTCAGTTGTTAAAGACATTCTAACACAAAACCCAGATGGTAAGAGAGGTAAGTGGATTGTTGTTATTCTTGAATATGATTTAGAGATAAAGCCCACTAAACTCATCAAAAGCCAAGGTCTAGCTAGATTAATGGTTGAATCCAATTTTGAGGTTCTCGATGTTAATATGATTAATGCTTTAGACGAACAAGAGGAAATCTCAACTCCCATTGTTGAAGACCATTTCATGAATTCCTCTTGGTATGCTGATATTATTTATGTTTTGCTTAATTTAAATACACCTCCTAGTTTGACAAAGACAAAGGAAATATTCCTACAGTTAAAAGCTATAAACTATTACATTATAGATAGATGTCTTTATTGGAAAAAAGCAAGTGGTGTACTGCTTAAATGTTTTCCTGAGTATGATGCAGAGAAGGTTAAGCACGAGTTCCATGAAGGAGAGTGTGGAGGTTATTTGTACTGGAAGACAACAACCAACAAAATTTTGAGGGCTGCTTTCTATTGGCCTACTCTCTTTCCTAATATACACAAGATGATCATTGCCTGTCATAAATGTCAAATTTTTGAAGGCAAAAGAAAACTGCTACCCCTACCTCTGCATCCAATCATTGTTGAAGCCCCTTTTCAATAGTGGGGACTTGACTTCATAGGAGAAATCCATCCACCATCTTCTGCTCAACATAGATGGATTCTCACTGCCACAGACAATTTCACTAAGTGGATAGAAGCCATACCTTGTAGGCAGGCCAATGATTCTATTATTATAAAATTCATGGAGGCTAACATTCTCTCCAGATTTGGCTGTCCTACCAAGATCATCACTGATAATGCAGCAGTATTTGGATCAAAGAAGATGGTTGAATTCTGTCATAGATATCAGATAACATTGGGGCATTCCATGGCCTATTACCCTCAAGATAATGGACTTGAAAAATCCTCAAATAAGAGTTTAGTGAACATAATCAAGAAACTATTGGAGGACAACAAAAAGTCTTGGCACACAAAGCTAGTTCATGCCCTTTGGGCTGATAGATTGACATTGAATAAATCTATTGGCATGTCACCTTTCCAGCTTGTGTATGGTACTGATGCAATTTTTCCAACCAACCTTTGTGTACCAGTGATGAAGTTGATTCAAGAGTTGAAAACTCAAGATAATGACATGAACAGAAGAATAAATCAGACCATTCATCTTCAGCAAACCACAGAGGAGGTTTATAACAAAGCATTGCAGAAGCAGGACAACATTAAAAGCCTTTTCGACAGAAGAACAAAGGCCAGAAATTTCACTATTGGGGACAAAGTTTTGAAGTGGGACTCAAGGAGGGAAGACAAGGGCAAGCATTGTAGGTTTTAACCCCCGAACAAAAATTTCTGAGCTCAATAAAGTACCTAATCTTATAATAGAAAAAATAAACAATAGCGATACAATAAAACATATATAGAAACACAGAGATTTTCTTTCTGGATCTCAAATTAGGATTTTACCAAATTTTTGATTTTTTTAAATATATTCCTTTTTTAGTAAAACATAAACACATATATATACATGAAGAAGCATGAGAATCTCATCCATTGAATCTTCTTGATAGAAGACAAATTAAGTGATTTCCTCGACCGTATCTACAAACACAGTCAAAACCATTGAAGCCCCAAAACCATGTGCAAAATCATGCACAAAACATGTATGGCTCCGCCTATGAGTGGTGTCCGCACACCAAACAGCCTCGCTGTGTGCAGCGCCACTCTCGACCCCAACAAGGGGGCTGCCTCCCCCTCGCGGACCCTCCCTCAGAAACGTGCACGTATGTGCCAGGGCTAGTCGCAAGTATATACCTATACCAACATTCTCCCACTTGTTGTTTTCTTTCCACAGGGGGCCACAGGAGAGCTTAGTCATTGGCCCAATTCTTCAACACCCATCGTTTCTCTACACCAAGAGAACTTCTGAGTGCTCACAGACTTCGTCAATGCATCTGCAACATTCTTCAAAGTGTCCACCTTTACCAGCAACACCCTTTTAGCCTCAACCATATCTCTAACAAAGTGATATTGAACATCAATGTGCTTTGTCTTTGAATGATAAGCAGGGTTCTTAGCCAAGAAAATTACACTTTGGCTATCACAGTCTATCCTTATAGCTTGCTGTACCAACCCCATACTTGAACACAATCTCTGCAACCAAACTGCTTCCTTGCTTGCATGAGTGGCTGCTATGTATTCTGCCTCTGTAGTTGAAAGAGCCACTACAGACTGTCTTTTACTCATCCAACTAACTGCGCCTCCAAATAGGCTAAACACATACCCACTTGTAGATTTTCTTTGGTCCAGATCTCCAGCCCAGTCTGCATCAACAAAACCATGAATGTCCAACATTCTTTCCAATCGTGGTCTTCCCTGGTAGCACAAGCCATAATCACTAGTGCCACGTAAATATCTGAAAACCCGCTTCACTACTGTCCAATGCTCCTTCCCTGGATTTGACATAAACCAGCTCAATACTCCCACTGCATGTGCAATGTCTGGTCTAGTACAGACCATTGCATACATCAGGCTACCCACTACACTTGCATATGGAACACGGGACACATCTCCTCTTCTTCTTTGTCTTAACACTATTCTAAGCAGTATAGTTTACACCACAGCATTAGAACATTCAGCGATTTACTATCCTGCATATTGAACCTCTACAATATATTCTCGACATACTTCCTCCGGTTTAACCAAAGCTTCCTCTTTGCCTGATCTCTCTTAATTTCCATGCCCAAAATATAGTTTGCAGCACCAAGATCCTTCATGTCGAATTTGGAGAACAATTGGGTCTTCAAATCTTGGATAATTTCTTTGTCATTTCCAATCAACAACATATCATCCACATACAGGACCAAATAAATAACACGGTCACCAATTAATTTAACATAAACACAGTGATCCTCCTTGCTTCTGGTGAAGCCATGTCCCCGTATATCTAGATTTAAATTTATGATACCACATCCTCGTTAATTTTTAACCGATACAGAGACTTCCATAACTCAAAACTCCCATCATTAAATTTCTCGATCTCTATCTTTCCGCTCGCCGCGATCTTCTTTCACCTGCGCAATCGATCCTACGTATCTTCCCAGATCGACAGTATTCTGGCCCCGTGCCCTACAAAAACCTCTAAAAAAAAGGCGTCCCTTGAACCAACACCGACACGGAAACGAAGGTTTTAATCAAATGGAGAAATTTATTCACATGAATCTTATACCTAAAATAAACAATAAGAGAGAGCATAAAACACAAAACAGATAAACACAGATTTCTTTCCCCTGATCCAAATCGACGACCACTTGATTTTTCATTATATTCTTTAGTAGCAAAACACATATATATACATGCCGAAGCATACATAAACCCCAATCCAATAACCCTGGATTAGAACATAACCGTAGTTCCCTTGATCGGATCTACAAAATACCAAAAGCCGAAAACCATCGTACCCCAAAACCATGTGCAAAATCATGCACAAAACATGGGTGGGTCCGCCTATGAGTGGGTCCGCACACCAAACAAATTTTCGCTAGGGCGCTGCCCCAGACCCCAACAGTGGGGGCTGCCTGCCCCCTTGTGACCCCCCTGCTATGCCCGACACAACATACAGTGCGTGGGGCTAGTCATGGAAATAATATAACACATACCCAACAAGCATGGAAAATTTGACAACTTATGGCTTGGTCCTTTCTCTATCCATTCAACTACTGGAAATAATGTTTATTTCTTGCAAGAGTTGAATGGAGCAAAACTGTTTGGGATTCCTGTCAATGGCAGGATGCTTAAGCATTACTTCTCTTGATCCATGTTATGTTCTGAAAGCCTTTTTATCTTTTTTCTCATTATAAATACTTCACCCATCATTTCATTCAAAGTTATAAAAATTCAAAATACAAAAACAAAGAAAGAAAGAAAAGAGGGTAGATTGTGAAAACAAGAAAGGTATAGCCCCATACCAAAAAGAGAAACAAATCTGAAAGTGTGCAAGCTCAAATGCCTCTCCTAAAGAACACACTTCTAGTTAGTCAAACGGCCTAATCTTGATTAATTAGTTTTAAATTTTCTGTTGATAGGATAGTGAATTCGATTTGCCAAACTATTTAATCTTGGCTTATCAATAGATAGTTTAGGATAGAAATTAAAGGTTCAAACATGCTCAAAGTCTGAACCTAAATTTCCAAAGAGAATGACTCAAATCTGTTTCAAATTCTGAGTCAAAAAAGATGTAAATATGGTTCCCATTAGCTCAAAATCTGAACCAATTGACAAAGGAAAGACGACTCAAACAAAAGTCAAAACAGAGTTGTAAAAGAGATGAAGGAAATGCTTTGAAATTTCAGATCCTAAGCCTTCCATTTTGTTTTAATTTTCTGCAAAATGAGATCTATGTGCAACTTGTTTTTTATGCCATAGATCAGCAACAGGTTATACTGTTCAATCTTGACTTGTATGCTTTTAAATTTCTGTTGTAGAATTTAGAGAATAAAAATCAAGGACAAATAATCTGCCCAGAAGACAGATACAGGCAGAGAACTGCTACGGGGCCTCAACTATTTAATCCTGAACTAAGGGAGAAATAATATAGAAATAGATTAGATTTCCTGCTTTCAAAAGAATAAAATGTTGTAAAAGAGTTTGCCAATCCAAGTGCACTCTAAAGAAGAAAAAATGTTAGATCTGTAGGATTGGGTAGGTAGAAAGCTTGTTGATGAAAGATCCATTGCTTTTATGGATGCTAATATGTTTTCAAAGCAAAAGAAGTTCATTCAAGGAAAGAAAGGCAGCCCAATGGATAAGGCACTAATCAGCTTCCCAGAGAATGCAAGTCTGAAGTTCTTTATGCCTTCAAGAAGGCACCATCCCCAAGTGGAGCCACTATTAGCCACCTATTAAATTTGTTATACCAAAAGGTGGCTAAATCATTTTTTGGAGCCTTCAAGGAACAAATTTTATTGCAAAAGGTGTTATCTCTTGAAGACTCTTGACGGCCTCATGCCTCTATCCAAAGTCTTCCCTACTATGCCCATTCTACAATCTGGAATTCTGCTGATTTCATCAGAAAATACTGCTGCAAAATTCCTTTTTCCCCACAAGATTCCTCTATTTTCATAATTCCCCTTCTTCCATGCATGAAAATCATTTTTTACCTAGTTTAAAACTCATTTTTAAACTATACCAAAACCCCCAAAACCCTTGAAAAATATTGAAAATTTCATAAAAAATATCGTTTTATGTTGCAGACTTAAGCCCCCTGGGCTAAGTCCTAAACCACTTCCCCATTATATGCCCTGGTGCTGGAACCAAGTGCTAGACCCATCGAGTGCTTCTTTTGACCTCCGCAAGCAGATCTACACCATTGGTTGATGCCATCCAATGGCCACGCTCCTCCCCACACCCTCTGAAGCAGTAAAACCAAATAACGCAAGATTTTTTAATGTAGTTTTGTATTGTGCAGGTGTTTGAATGAAATTTCGTTTTATGAGTTAGGTTCTGTACTTCATGATCGGCTTTCAATCACTGGAAGGATCGATAGCGCTCCAGTATGGCACTGAAATGTTGTTGCCCGTAGGAGCTACGAACCTTGTCCAAAGGAAGAAACCTGCTTATAGAAGAAATAAATCGGGAATGAGTTAATGGAGCCACAGTTTCAAGGTTTGAACCTGGAGTTTAATGGACCGACCTATGGTCACTTACTGTTCAAAAGCCGGAAGCAGTTTTGATCACACCGCTTTTGGTACGGAAAGGAAACCACTCGATGGCAAGCGATCCTGTAAAAAACCGCCACGTCGACGGGGCAATACCGCCTCAGCGCTCCCTCCCCGCGCGTTAAATGTCGACCATGGGCTCAGCGCGGTATTGACGTACGCCGTCCGATCTAAGGGTGGGTCATCAAACGGTGATCGCACTCAAAGTAGCTCAGGGGATAAACTAAGGTATGGCATGATCAATGGCCCACAATCAATCGCCTTGGTCCCCACGGCCACGACAGCAGTCAGCAGACCCATAGAACCGGTGGTCCCCAATGCCTAGTGAGCACCCACGCGGTAGCAACTGATTGAAGTGGGTCTTGTTTGGTTGTTCGCATAGTCATGAAATCCGGACCCGGGGAGTTTTATAGGGTGGATTTGATATAAATTTCGGGTCACATTTGGGCTGATGTCAGCAAGCCCCAAACAGACCCGGGGAATTTTATAGGGCGGATTTGATATAAATTTCGGGTCACATTTGGGCTGATGTCAGCAGGCCCCAAACGGACTCGGGGAGCTTTATAGGGCGGATTAATAAAAATTTCAGGTCATAAATACCCTGACGTCAGGGGGCTCCTTTTGTAACCCAAAATGGTTTATGCATCTTGGTTTTATCGGGATTTTTGAAGTCCAGGGTATGTTATTTGTTAAAGGGTGATTTAAATGGGTTTTACATTATACTGAAGAAAAATTCGAAGGCTGGGAATGATGATTCTCATGCCTTCGATTCATTAAAAGGAATCCATCCATGGGTTAAATTTCCACACCTCGTCAATGCTTCATGGGCATTGATACCTCGCGATCCCTGCGCAGCATTGCACATCAACAAAAACACGGTGAATAAATCACAAACGAAGAGTATCAGTGTCAAAGAAAGAAATGAACCAGAACAGGAGATTGAAGACAGATATGTGGGGATTATGGCTAAGAGAGTTTTTACACATAAAAATGACAGAGACAAATATATCTGCAATTATATTAGAAAATATTCTCATAAAATGAGATCTAGTCTCCCTTCTACAAAATACAAGATAACCCAGCAAGGGTTTCTTGTCAAACACTCTGCATAAAAAATGTGATATTCAGTAATTTACTGAATCACCACTACAAAACTGAAGCACATGAGTGTAGAAGGCCCAAAGGATGTCTGATCAGATGTATATCCTTCAAGGGCTTCCTCCCATGAAAGGTTGAACCTCTCAATCACAAGGAAACACTGCAACGAAGCCAACAAACCATGCACTGAATATTGCCTTCAGAATAACGCATTACCTAGCTGGAACAGTGCTGGGAATGTATGGGAAATATGTGATCTGATGCCACATATCTGAAATCATCTTAGGATCTCTTCAAACAGATCCCTCAAGTGAAGGAAATCTTCCTCCAATGAGAAACTAGCTCAAAAATCGGGATTCCAATCCCTTCCACTGTTGCACCTTGCAACACTGCACAATCTCCAAAAAAACTACACTGATGAAGTAGGCTAAATATTGGCTTGAAAACCTGATGTGGAATGATGAATACAAACTCTCCCAAGAGGCCACTCAAGGAAATAAGTGGGATTCCCACTCGGGAACACCCGGTGCTAAACAACATTGCTACTCTGCTAAATAGCAAGAGGAAGAAAAAGTCTGAGCAGGCATGAATAATAATCTAAGACATGAATAATAATTCTGCCATCCTCTTCCTTATATAAAATATGAGTTTGGTTGCCCTTGGCCCCACTCAATTAGGTCATCTCTATCCAAAGATACATCTCCCTCCAAAACTGTGTTATTCCTCCTTGGATTCCTCCTCCTCCACAACTGCGTTGTTGACTTAGTCAAAGCAGCTTGATTTTATCCTTGTTCACACATGGAGGTGTTTTATTAAGCTATAAAGAGTGTCCCCTTTCACACTTGGAGTGTTTTTATCCTCCTTAGGAGACTTATGGGTTGTTCTACCCATTTATTCACCGGCTAAAGCTGCTGCTAACTCTAATGTTCCATTTAGCTTTGAGGCTAAAATTTTGGAACATTATAGTCCTCCCCTCAAAAATCTTTTCTTGTCCTCAAGAAAATATATAAGGAGAGAAAAATTTCTCCCCTCTTCGTCATGTGGCCTCCCATCAATATCCTCCATCACTGCATCAAAAGAATCTACAAATAAGCTGTAATCCAATGTTTCCTCCCAAGTGTGCAAAACCAAATGGTCCACAGCAATCAAAGGTGGAAAGTGTGAATGGAAACTTTCTTGTTGTCTCGTGGCCTCCACAAATTAGGAGTGATGATAATCATGGTGAATGAGTGCCTCCCTCGCCCATGCTATCATCTAAATGAAGTGAGTCACCCTCCAACATGGCAGCTCATGAAGAATCTCCTCCACCTTTGGCTCCTGAAATGTAGGTGGGTTGAATAAGTGAACATGATAGGAAAGAGGGCCTATCCCACGTTGTCCTCCTATCCACTTATGATAAGTGTAGAGGGCATGCTGATCTTGGGCTGCAACATGATTGTCCTCCAATGGCAAGAAAAAGATTGAGTCTCCAAGGACTCTTCCTCCAAAATCATGAAACATGCCAACCCAAACCATTCCATTCAAGATGAATGGAACATCATCACCACATGGCATCCAAATTAGAAAATGGCTAAAGTTTATGTGCAAGTTTGGATGATGCACATGGTCTCTCTGGTGGATGTAGCGCAGTTTTCTCAACTGCTGATTCAGAGCATCAAGTGGAAAGTTGTCCTTCAAATAATTTGTAGCTATGCATGTTAGCCCATCTACTATGAAGTAGTAAGTTGAAATATACACTAGCTATGCACAATCAAAGAAATACAACACTTTCCCAAAGTCATGTAAATATGGGTTATCAATATTACAAGATTTGGCCCTAAAGTGACCATGAAACCCATAAATAATCTTGCTCTCTTGTGGAGCAATGCACTGTTTACACATGGTGAGAAAGTACAAATACTCAATAGAGTAATCAACAAGCTCATAAGTGTATTTCTTACCATGCATAGTGAGTAGGCTGAAAGTGAGGTCCATGTATAAGCTCCCCCATGGGGATCCCCTCATAAAAATCTGCAAGAGGAAGGGATACATATACTTCTTGGAACACTCCATAAATAAAAACACACTCCCATGTGACATTGTTGTAGGCCTTAGAAATAAGGCTCCATGACTCCTCCCTTTGACATTCCATATGCCAAAGCCATCCACCATCATGCTGCTATGTGAGAAGATCTCCTTCCTATATGGAAGTCCCTCATGATCCTTCAATGCTGAAGGGTAGCCTCCTTGCACCATGAATGTGCCTTCCTTATTTTTAGAAATTCCATGAAAAGTATGGGAATAATGTTGCCCATACTCTCCCAAGTGCAACCACAGCAACAACAACTTTTGCTGCTGACTCATCTCTTCCTCATACAAGCCATAAAGTAAGATCATGATGGTCAAGTTTTATGATTTCCCAACAAACAATTCAGCCATGAAATGCCTCCTCAAGTCCTCCCAGTGGCTCCTCCCACAAGAAAAGAAAAAGTGTGATGTGGAAATAATGGTTTTCCCATGGTTCTTCCTGAAATGTACAACATTTGAAGTGGGGAGGATCATGCTCCCAATGGGCATCTTCAATCTCAAGCCCACCATCCCTCCAAACAAATCTCCCCATGAACATAAACATATCAGCAATATATGGAAGCAAAGTACAATGAGAACAAGTTTCCAATTGACAACTGGAGAGTGAATCATAGTTCCACTCATGGAACCAGCGCAATGCATCCTTTGCCTGCATCAAATTAAGAAATAACAAGTGCTTTACCAGCCACTTGTTTGCTTCCACAGTCATCAAATAAGATGAAAACATGAAGTTACAATGTGGTGTCAATGGTGCACACCAAGAATCATGTGGCTTCCCCCACAGACCATCAAAAAGATAGCCAAAATAAATGCTACAAGTAGCTGCAAGTACATCATCATACAATATGCAAGAAGAAATAATTCTTCTTGTTACATCATGCTGCTCAAATAATGGAAAGAAGTAAAATACAAAATATGAAATGATACCTCCTCCATCATGTACTTGATATCTTGAGCTGAAAAGGCTCAACTGGAAATTCTCCCTTACTCCCAATGAGTAGGAAGGTGGCTGTGACATCCCCTCTATCACAATCCGGGCTAGGCATCTCTCCATATGCTGAAATATGTCATGTTGAATGCCCTCCCAAGTGAACTCCTCCATCAAATGGAAATATGCATCAAAGTGCATAGAAGAGAAGTCCTCATGTGCTGCATGTAGCAGCTTCTCCTGTAGACTAGAATATCTAGTCAAGAAGATCCTACCATAGGAATAGATGACCACATCATCCACCATGTATCTATCATCTCCATCTGGGTCATCCAGAACAATGCATGCACCAAGATCCTTGGAGTACTCTACCAAGAGCTAAGATCTCCAATAAGGATCAATCCTCCTAAGAGACAGCGCTGGTGATCTGGCATGTGAAGCTCTCCTCATGCTGTTGCCTGCTACCTTGACATCCCCCATGCCAAATTCTTTCTCCAAACTCTTCACCTCTCCAAAATCCAAGAGTGATGAATCCAAAGACAAGATGTCTTCCATCAACTCTAGATCAGGTGGCCTCCCAGGTGGAATGCCTCCATATAGTGAGACATCAATGTTAAGAGTAGACTACTCATATGGTTGGGAAACCTTGCCCTTGCTTTCACAGTGCAAATCAGTCTGCCACTTCCTTACATTGGCTCTTTGAAATAGAGAAGGGTCTGTGCCTCTCATCAAGTGATACTGCTTTTCCTCCCTACCTTCTCCTTCCAGCTGCAATGTTGCACAATCATGCTGCTCACTAATTGTGCTTGGACCTCCATGTATGAGATCCTGGGGAACTTCTTGTAAGGATACAAGAATCCCTCCCGTTGGAGCATGTGCTCCTCCTCCCTCTGCATGAGGTATTGGATGTGCTCTAGATGTGACAGCGTTGTTTCCCTCATCTTCCTCAATGTGCATTGGCAACATCTCAATAGTTGGATCCTCTGGTGAAAAGGAGATCCCCATGCCCTCTTGTTCAAGAATATGAACTAGAGGTCTTGCTTCCGGAAATATGTAATGAAAGATGTCAGCTTCTCCCATAGTTTTCTGAAGTGGAGTTTCCTCCATCACATGCAAGGGTTTTGTTTTCTCAAGTCTTCCTTGCTCCTGTGTCTTAGGAAGTTTTGCACCAAACCTCCCCACCAATGTTTCTATGAATCTTGCATAAGAGGAAGTGTTTGCATTCTTTAAAGAACAAGATTCAAAAATCCACCATGCATGAGCCTTACCTCTAAAATGAAGCGCTGCAACTCTGATGGCTTCATCTTCATAAATATGGTGCAACTGCAAATAGGAGTTTAGCTCCTTCACCCAAGCTCCAGCTGAACATGTAGGTGATTCGGCAAAAGTAGATAGAATAAATCTACCTGTATCCCTCTTCTTTCTCTTCTCCACCTGGCTATTGCAAAACTCTTGGAAATCAGTATGATCTCTAAACCTCTCAGTTTGAGATTCATACTCCTGCAACAAATCACTAAGAGTTCTCCTCTTAGGCATTTTTCCTCCTCCCATCCATCTCAAGATAGATCTGGGCACTTGACTTCACTATGCATCATGGAGTGTAGCTGCATGCTTACACTCACCATGTGAAAATCTAGATTCTGCTCTAGATCCAACTCTCTTTGGAGATCCCATCTCCAATCTCATTCTCTTTAGCTCTCCTTGAAATCTTTGCATAGATTTTGGAAGAAGCTTTGTAAGCTTTTCTTCCTTTCTCTCTTCACATACTGAAGCTCTCTGACTTCTGTCCATCTCTCCTTCCTCTGAAATGTAACGGCCTGAAATCTATAGGTTGAGCCAAGACTATGCTCTGATACCACTGTAATATCCCAAAATCGGGACAGCTCAGAAAGCTTACATTAAAAATGCATTTCCAGCCACATATGCAATAAAATAGTGAAATGAACTCTTGGATCCTATATATTAATCAATATACAACCTAAATCCAAGAATAGAGCTAAAACAAATCAAACTAGGTGGGTTAAACAGATCTCCCACACCTAGAATTCCCAAAATGTGTTAAGACCCAAAACACTGCAACCAAGAAATATTGCATAAAAGGGACTGCATAGTCTAAGAGATGGTTTACACATAAAAATGACAGAGACAAATATATCTGCAATTATATTAGACAATATTCTCAGAAAATGAGATCTAGTCTCCCTTATACAAAATACAAGATAACCTGGCAAGGGTTTCTTGTCAAACACTCTGCATACAAAATGTGATATTCAGTAATTTACTGAATCACCACTGCAACACTGAATCACATGAGTGTAGAAAGCTGAAATTTTGTCTAATCAGATGTATATCCTTCAAGGGCTTCCTCCCATGAAAGGTTTAACCTCTCAATCACAAGGAAACACTGCAACGGAGCCACCAAACCATGCATTGAATATTGTCTTCAGAATAATGCATTCCCTAGCTGGAATAGTGCTGGGAATGTATGGGAAATATGTGATATGATACCACAGATCTGAAATCAGCTTAGGATCTCTCCAAACATATCCCTCAAGTGAAGGAAATCTTCCTCCAATGAGAAACTAGCTCAGAAACCTGGATTCCAATCCCTTCCACTACTGCACCCTGCAACAATGCACAATCTCCAGCAAAACTGCGCTGATGAAGTAGGTGTTGGGGTTCCCATGTTTTGGCAAGATTGGCAATACCAAAAGATGAGACAACATAGAACCACTTTCGGACCTTAGGATCTAGCCCTCCTAGGTCCAGAGAGGGATCTCTCTATAATAGTCAAGGCAAATGGCTTTGAAGCTCAAGTTTAAGATATTAGGCTAGTTATAGGCACAGGGTTTGTTTGTTTGATTTAGAGTTTGGTTGTTGAGAATCAGGAAGGAAGGGTTCGTCATAAGACAAGGCCACGCAACAAAGGATATAGACAGAGGAGAAATAGTCCAGGGAATACCAAGTCCATTGGGCAATGGAGTCAAGAAATGATTTACTTGCTATTCAACATGCAAGCTTTTAGTTGGGCTAGTCATCTAAAGCCTTGGATCCTAAAGTGATAAAGATGAAAGAAGGAGAACCATCTAATTATGTCTATAGATCAGGTCGGAGGTCATTTAACTCCAGACCTGCTTGGACACAATCAGGGGCAACACGAGGGATATTAGAAAGGCTTAATGGAATGGAAAGATCCTAGTGAGGCAGGGACAAAGCTCTAGACCTCCCAGTGTTCTCAACACATTCAATCAAATCCCAACAAGAACATCTAAACATGGATTTCCTTAATTCATACATCAGAGAGCAGGCAATAACATCCACTACACTGGTTAAATCCATTGAAATCAATATTCAGATACACATATAAGTAGAAAAAATATAGGGCTGGGAGAGCAGCAACATAAGGCACCTAACATGGGTGAATCTTATGCCAAATTTCTGATGCGAGCCAGAAGAACTGAAATGAAATGAAATAAACACAGAGATAGAAAAACATCACCGCAGCTTTAGATCAGGATCCAAAGGAATGTGCTCATTATATTAAATATCAACACCAATCAGGTACAACATAGCCAATAATTTGGTCACTTAACCTGAATACATCTCACTCGGCCTACGTTACAATTATACACATAGTTCTTATCTCAGGAGGAACTGCTTACATTTCTCTGATAACTCATCAACCACCTTTACAACAACTTCCTCATAGTTTTTATAGCTTAAAAAGAGCAGAGGAAGTAGGCAGAACACTAAATATAACATTAAATTCAGAAAAGAAGGAAAGGGCCGAAGCCCATTCTGTTTGGAACTCTGAGCCTTAATTTTTGGCACTCTTTGGAGAAAAGAAGGGTCTTCGTCAGGCTTCATTAATTCCCGGTATGTTTCAGATGCATTCTGGTGTAGTACCTTTGGTGAATAAACAAAATGGTAATGAAAAACGGAATGGTCCGCCGTACTTGAGCAGCAAATGCTCTGATCTCCATGGACTGCGTTCTGAGCGGAGATCTCCTCTGGAGCACGACATATAATCAAGCGGTAGGGGCAATCCGTCCTTCTTCGGACGAAGACATTCTGCTGGTGTGGACACCTGCGCTTCATTAAATTCTTTGCCTCTGACAGTGGGAAACTTTCTGCTGCATCCATACTGCGTAATTATGGTGGCGTTTCAACTCTTGTACTTTGCAAAAACTCCCGACTGTGTGTAGACAATCAATGCAATGGAAGACTGGTGGAGCGGAGGGCGAAAAATATGATAGCGCGGCGACGGAATGGAGGCTTTCACCAAACAATGGTGACAAAATGCAAAGGAATGCGAAGGGAAGGCAGTGACATGCGATGAGGAGGAACCCAACCGCAGGCGGGTGGCGATTTGCTTCGAGCCGTTGGATCTTAAACCCACCGGTTGGCCAAGGTTTAGTCGGGGAATCGCAGTCGCGATGGACGAGGGGGGAACGCATACTTATAATTTGTGATTGCGATCAAGGAAGGGGAAACGGTTGGGAATGCGATGACGGTTGGGTTCGCACGGGAATCAACGGTGGAGGATTTGCGACGCGATCGGATCGCATCGCAAATATTTGCGATGGATCACTCGAACGGACAAGTGAAAATGCGATAATGCGACGGTGCGATTATGCGATCGAGCGATGGTCGCATCGCAAATATTTGCGATGGATCCAATGAACAAGCGAACGAAACTGCGATGCGCGACTTGCGATAGGCGGCGGTTATATAATGTGATATAAACTTTATAATATATAAAGTTTATAACAATGCACGGCGGGGAAGTGGTTAAGGCCTATTATATGATCGGAAAGTGGGTTTTGGCCCGTTTTAATGGAATTCGAAGGCCAGGGGAGGGAACGATAGGGGAATCAAGGGGGAAGAAGACAAGAAAGGGTTAAGGGAGGGATCTAAAGGGGATTTTGGGGGAAAATGAAAGGTGAGAAGGGGAAAAGAAGGGAAGATGAAATAGAAGTTACGTGGGGATGAAATAAGAGAGAGAAAGGGGGCCTTTAGGCATCTCTTCACAAACAGAGAGGCTTTATGATGGGAATCAGCAGAGGGGAGTTTATCAGAGGACATAAGGCACAAGGAGGCTTCAAGGATGATGTTTTTTCTAGGGAAATGCATTCCTTGAAGGCTCAGAAACATCTTAGCCCCTTGTTTGCTTGTCAAAAATTTATAGGGGGCTAACAGTGGCTCCACATGGGGATGGCTTCTTCTTGAAGGAGTCAAGAATTCAGAAAATAAATCTTTGGTGTAGGCCAGCTGCCGGTTGCTTGGCACATCTCTTTCTCTGATCAGCTGCCACAATGTGAATATGTTACATCAACAGAAACATTTTCCCCAATCAAACTTCCTACCCGCACTACAATCCTAGCATTTTTCTTCTTTAGGGTGCATTTGAGCTAGCAGACCCTTTACATCATTTTATTTTACAAACAGAAAATAAACCTATTCTAAATCTACCCTTATTGCTCCATAAGACCAAATTAAACAGTTGGTCCCACAACATTTCGCTACCTACACTACCACCTGCTAGGATTAGACTGTCTAGCAGGTTTCTCCTCTACATTCTAAGACAGAAAATGAAACAACTAACTACCTGATCATAGACTGAGCTTTATTGAGCTTTTCCTACCTACCCTATTCTAACTTGACATATTTACAAGACTAGCTTACAAACATTGTCTTCCAATGTAACCAGTCCATCAAGTGATCCCATGGCTGGTCCTTCTTGCTCAACTCCTTGAGCATGCTGGATAGGCAGGGCAGCTCCCACTCTTTTTGTTCAATAACAGCAGCTTTGAAAAAATTTCCTTTTGTTTGCAACATGCTGCTCAAGAAGACCTTTGATCCTTCTTCAAATGTATGCAGGAAATGTGCATAAGGATCATGAAAAGATACCTGTATATGAGTATCTGGCAGGCAGGCTTCAACCAGGATCTCTTCTTCTTCCACTGGATCAAGAATGAGACTCTCCTGAGAAAGAGAATCTCCTTCATCTTCTTCATTTTCTGAACTGGAGGACTTATCATAGACTGCAGCTGTGTCCTCCTGGAGCTCTAACACATTCTGATCCTGTGTGCTGAGCTCTATGAAAAGATTCATGTATTCTTGAGCAGGGGTGTACCCTTTTGCTTCCTCTTTTTTAAGAGAAGACTCTTTTCTTTCAACCCGCTCAAAAACCTCTTCTTTTCTTTCGTCCTCATCTTCTGAAAGGAAAGACTACTGGTTTCCGACCTTACTGATGATCTGTGGTAGAGTAGAATGAAGATTCAAAGAATCTTCATCTGCTGATATATTGTCACAGCTCTCCTCATCAGTGTCATAGATAGGCTGACTGGTTTCATTACCTCTCTGAAATTGCTGGCTCTGTTTTTCTTCCCATGAATCTAAGGATGATGGTCCTGCAAGCTCGGCTTCTCTTTGAAAGCACTCACCCTAAAATATATCATGAAAAGGAAAATCATAACTGGAAGTAATATCACCCTCCAAACCTATCGGACTTTCAGCAGGTCTTTCTTCATTCCGATCCACAGAGGAGTTTTTTGAAACTGAATCATCAAACTCATAAGATGAGTGAGCAAGGGAGTGTGTCCTATAGAAGAATTCTGGGGTGGAATGCTGGTTTAATAGTTGATCAATCTCCTCTTCTGTCAAAAGAGGAGCTTCCCTCTCATTACGGACAGAAAAATAGCAGTCTTCTTTCTCTTGTGTAAGCTGATTTGGAGGCTGGATGTTTCTTTGAGCCTCTTCTTTCACATCAGGCTCTGCCTCTTTTATGTGGTCTCGTGTTTCTTCAAGGCAGCTTTCCCTATCAGCCTTTGCTAAAAGGTCCTGATATTCTTTGATCAGCGTAACACAAGGCATAGGTAAGCAATCAGGCAATTCCTGATTACCTTCCTCCTCATCTTCTACAGATTCTTGAGTATCATATGTGTCCTGCTCATTGTCTAGGTCTTGAGTTTGTTCTTGTTCTGGAGAAGGCATAGGTTTTTCTGAATAATCATCATTTGCATTCATATTAGCCATATGCGTTTCCAGCACTTTACCAAACATTTCGGTTATTTCACATAATTTATCATACAAAGCATCATACTTTGTATCTCTGTCCATGTTTGGATCTATATTTATGCAAAGAAGGCTACTGCTTCTTCTCAACCAGTTCAGAGTCTTCTACCAGTGGAGTCATTTAGTATTTGGATCATAGGGAATGTGGAGTCACCAGGTGGATGTATATGAATGTTTGAAGCAGGATGTTGTCCACCATCAGAAATTGAAAGCCAATCTAACCAGAGATTGAAGGGTTTCTAAGGTCCTTGTGATATGGAATGAAAAATGCTTAGAATTCCCCAGTATGGTCGCCATTATGTTGGGGTTCCCATGTTTTGGCAAGATTGGCAATACCAAAAGATGAGACAACATAGAACCACTTTCGGACCTTAGGATCTAGCCCTCCTAGGTCCAGAGAGGGATCTCTCTATAATAGTCAAGGCATATGGCTTTGAAGCTCAAGTTTAAGATATTAGGCTAGTTGTAGGCACAGGGTTTGTTTGTTTGATTTAGAGTTTGGTTGTTGAGAATCAGGAAGGAAGGGTTCGTCATAAGACAAGGCCACACAACAAAGGATATAGACAGAGGAGAAATAGTCCAGGGAATACCAAGTCCATTGGGCAATGGAGTCAAGAACGGATTTACTTGCTATTCAACATGCAAGCTTTCAATTAGGCTAGTCATCTAAAGCCTTGGATCCTAAAGTGATAAAGATGAAAGAAGGAGAACCATCTAATTATGTCTATAGATCAGGTCAGAGGTCATTTAACTCCAGACTTGCTTGGACACAATCAGGGGCAGCACGAGGGATCTTAGAAAGGCTTAATGGAATGGAAAGATCCTAGTGAGGCAGGGACAAAGCTCTAGACCTCCTAGTGTTCTCAACCCATTCGATCAAATCCCAACAAGAACATCTAAACATGGATTTCTTTAATTCATACATCAGAGAGCAGGCAATAACATCCACTACACTGTTTAAATCCATTGAAATCAATATTCATTGGGTACATATAATGAAAACATATAGGGCTGGGAGCGCAGCATGTAGGCACCTAACATGGGTGAATCTTACGCCAAATTTCTAATGCGAGCCAGAAGAACCGAAATGAAATGAAATAAACACAAAGATAGAAAAACATCACCGCAGCTTTAGATCAGGATCCAAAGGAATGTGCTCATTATATTAAATATCAACACCAATTAGGTACAACATAGCCAATAATTTGGTCACTTAATCTGAATACATCTAACTCGGCCTACGTTACAATTATACACAGAGTTCTTATCTCAGGAGGAACTGCTTACATTTCTCTGATAACTCATCAACCACCTTTACAACAACTTCCTCATAGTTTTCCCCGAAATTTGAAAAAGAAGCCGGAAAGTAGGTAGGGCTGTCTGTTTATTAAATTCGGAAAAAAGAAGGAAAGAGTAAAAGCCCATTACGACAGAACTCTGAGCCTTAATTTTTGGCACTCTTTGGAGAAAAGGAGGGTCTTCGTCAGGCTTCATTAATTCCCGGTATGTTTTAGATGCATCCTGGTGTAGTACCTTTGGTGAATAAATAAAATGGTAATGAAAAACGGACTGGTCCGCCGTACTTGAGCAGCAAATGCTCGGATCTCCTTGGACTGTGTGCTGAGCGGAGATCTCCTCTGGAGCACGGCATGTAATCAAGTGGTAGGGGCAATTCATCCTTCTTCAGACGAAGACATTCTACCGGTGTGGACACCTGCCCTTCATTAAATTCTTTGCCTTTGACAGTGGAAAACTTGCGGTTGCCTCCATACTGTGCAGTTATGGTGGTGTTTCAACCCTTGTACTCTGTAGAAAAAATCACAACTGTGTGAGGAAAATCGATGCAATGGAATACCGGTGGAGCGGAGGGTGAAAAATATGATAGCGCGGCGATGGAATGGAGGCTTTCACCAAACAATGGTGACAAAATGCAAAGGAATGCGAAGGGAAGGTAGTGACATGCGATGAGGAGGAACCTAGCTGCAGGCGGGTGGCGATTTTCTTCGAGCCGTTGGATCTTAAACCCAACGGTTGGCCAAGGTTTAGGCGGGGAATCGCAGTCACGATGGACGAGGGGGGATCACATACTTATAATTTGAAATTGCGATCGAGGAAGGGGAAACAGTTGGGAATGCGATGATGGTTGGGTTCGCATGGGAATCAACGGTGGAGAATTTGTGACACGATCGGATCGCATCGCAAATATTTTCGATGGATCACTCGAACGGACAAGTAACGGTTAATAATGCGGCGGAGGGCGATGGTCGCATCGCAAATGTGCGATGGATCCAATAAAACAATGAGAAGCAAGCTGCGATGCGCGACACAATGGCGATGCAGGTTATATAATGTGATATAAAATTTATAATATATAAAGTTTATAACAATGCACAGCGGGGAAGTGGTTAAGGCCTATTATATGATCGGAAAGTGGGTTTTGGCCCATTTTAATGGAATTCGAAGGCCAGGGGAGGGAACGATAGGGGAATCAAGGGGGAGGAAGACAACAAAGGGTTAAGGGAGGGATCTAAAGGGGATTTTGGGGGAAAATGAAAGGTGAGAAGGGGAAAAGAAGGGAAGATGAAATAGAAGTTAAGTGGGGATGAAATAAGAGAGAGAAAGGGGGCCTTTAGGCATTTCTTCACAAACAGAGAGGCTTGTAATGGGAATCAGCAGAGGGAAATTTGTCAAAGGACAAAAGGCACAAAGAGGCTTCAAGGATGATGTGTTTTCAGAGGAAATGCATTCCTTGAAGGCTCAACAACATTTTAGCCCCCTATTTGCTTGTCAAAAATCTATAGGGGGGCTAGGTAGGCGACGCTTGGCTTTGAAAACTTTGATGTGGAATGATGAATACAAACTCTCCCAAGAGGCTCCTCAAGGAAAGAGGTGGGATTCCCGCTCGGGAGCACCCTGTGCTAAACAACACTGCTACTCTGCTAAACAGCAAGAGGAAGCAAAAGTCTGAGAAGACATGAATAATAATCTAAGACATGAAGAATAATGCTGCCATCCTCTTCCTTATATAAAATATGAGTTTTCTTGCCCTTGGCCCCACTCAATTATGTCATCTCTATCCAAAAATACATCTCCCTCCAAAACTACATTATTCCTCCTTGGATTCCTTCCCCTCCACAACTGCACTATTGACTTAGTCAAAGCAGCTTGATTTTATCCCTGTTCACACATGGAGGTGTTTTATTAAGCTAGAAAGAGTGTCCCCTTTCACACTTGGAGTGTTTTTATCATCCTTAGGAGACGTATGGGTTGTTCTACCCATTTATTCACCGGCTAAAGATGTTGCTAACTCTAATGTTCCATTTAGCTTTGAAGCTAAAATTTTGGAACATTACAGGTTTACAGATTTTGGAGCACAAAGTGTTGCAAGGGGTTTGCACCCCACGGGATCTACTTCAACTAAGGTATATCCAGGTAAGTTTTGCAACCTGTAGTTTCTAGTTATTAGCATAAAAGTTGGTTTAGTGAGTCCTTCTTGTGATGGCATGCCCCTGATCTGTGAAGGTTATCAACCCAAGACCTTTAGGGTATTATTTCCCGAAACAGAAATGGCGACTCCACTGGGGATCACATTCTTGTGATTTCCTGTTTGGGTTGTTTTATCTGTCTTGTGGGTTCCTAACAGGTTTTATCACTTTTTACAGTCTAGCAAGTCTTTTTTCAGTCAGACAGAAGACCTGGTCCCTTAATCAGGCTTAAATTTTTTGTTTTCTTTATCTTTATTTCCATACGCAATTTTTTCTTTGCACAGTCGCATACACTTGTTGTGTTTTCCAAAGGGACCCACACATACACAAGTTTCGTTTGTTACAGTCGCGTATACACGCTAGTTTCACACTGCAAAAGCGCGTATGGCTGGGAAAGTTTGAAATTTTTGATTTTCAGCTCCTGTGATCTTTTTTGTCTGGGTGGAACCACTCTTGTGGTATCTTTAAGGTCTCTGGACTGTGTTTGTAGTGATTTTATATCTTTTTATCTCTTGTTTTATAAAAACCTAGCCATTTGGTGAATTTCCTTATTTTGTGTGTTTGCAATTGCGGCGAAAGAACTGAGAGCTTTTCCTGAAGTTCTTGGCTGTTCTGACCTATCAGAACAATGAGCCCCTGTTTTTTGGCTCTTCTTGGCCCTATGCATTGCTTCATTTATGGTTTTTACCTTTTTGGCCTATTTCAGTTTTCTTGATTTCTTGAACTTGTCTTGTTGCGAATCTTGAAGAATCTCGTTTTGGCTTTTTGAGTGTGGGTCGTTGCAAGATTATGCTGCTGTGCCGAATCAATTGATTGAGCTTCTTGATTATTTTTGCTCATTTGAGTCCTGCTACAAAATTAACGCAGTTGGCTTGAGAATTTTGAAGCCTTTTTGGAGACTCATTCTGCTTGTTTCTGGTTCTTGGGTAGTTTTTGTTTGTTTTCTTGAAATATCTTTTCTTCCATTATAAACAAAAAACACAAATTTTTTTTTTTTTTTTATGTTTTCTATATCTTTTGCTTTGAGTTTGTTTTTACGGTTCCATTACATCTTTTGGAGCTTCTTGGTTGATTTCTAGTCTTCGGTTCTTGGCTTGATTGTGAAGGAAATTTTCTTTTGCTTTCACTCGTTTATCAAGTTCATTTTTGATGTTATTATATATAGGAGTTATGTTTGGAACTGGCCTTGTATTCTGTCAAAAAGTGGTTGAACCATTGTCTAGGAACTCTTTTTGCTTCTTTAGAATTAACATCTTAGGATTTGCATATCATTGGTAGTTTTCATTAAGTGCATTTGAGAATTTTAGTCTTTTTCGAATTATGTGAAGTGTGAGTGTCTGAAAAGAAAAAAACAAAGTTTTTGCTTATTAGTGTCGTAGAACCCGTGTAGAAATCACTTTCATCGAAAGGAAATCATTGCATTCACATGTAAATAGGTTTTCATTGATTTCTTCTGCGTCATAAAACACCATCAGTTTCACTTCTGTGAGCCCTTGAATTAAGTAACAACCGATTTAAAATGAGTGATCTAATTAAAAACAACTAGAAGTTTTTGTATAATTGTCATTAATCATACACCAACTAGCTATGTTGTAGGGCCTTGGATTAGGTGAGTGGAGAGTTAACTCTCCAAGGCTGCTCAAATTTTTAAACGTAGACAGTTTATTAATGAGTGAAATCTAACACCGTTAAGTGGACTGGGAAAGCTCTCCTCTAGAGAGTCAAGCGTGAGGGATAATGCAGGTAGAGAAGAGAGATACCCCCTCTCCTATTTGCTGAATCTTGACCTAAGGCAGTTTGTGACTCCCGTATGGTTAGTACTGTATTTTCCTATCTGGGGCCCACTTTGTGTATTTGCCAGGGGAATACCCATGGTACTTGAGACAGATGTTGCATCACTTCCATCAGTACTTCTGGAGGGTGCCCTTACATAGCTTGGGGACTTGCACCTACAAATTCTATTCTTATGAGGCCAGCGTAACTGTTTATGTTACCTTCTCTAGTAGGCTTGGGGCGTAATTACTGTTGAGCCTCAAAATTGTGCTTTCTTTCACCTCATTTTACCTCATTTTCCCTTGTCCATTGCTATCCTAGACCCAATTGATCAATGAATATAGTTAAAATTACTTCTATAATGATTTACATAGTCGACTTGCTAAGTTTTGTGATTTTTGCCATTGTAAAGCATTTTGGCCAGGAACTAGGCTATAGAATACGGACATTCGCTCGATGAAGAAAACGTTCTGTAATTTTGAGCCACGTTTGAGTATGTTCCAGGTGGCCTCTTGAGAAAAACCGCATATGGGCAGAATCCACGTCATGTCTACATGGTTCGTTGCTCATTATGGAGGAAGAAACGAATTCTGGGTATGGTTTTTGAACGTGGGAACACATTTAGGAAAGCAGACTTCTATTAGGACTGTCTCAGTCCAGATGTATTTTTCCTCTTCACGCAGCCACTTAAAGAGTCCTAATGTGATTCCGATAAGGAAATACAGTGTTCCTAAATTGTTGCAAGTCTTGTTATGTGCATTTGCTATATAAACACTTGAGAAACCGAGATTTTATGTTAGATTTGATGCTAGATTTTGTTTAGACTCTGTGCTACATTTCTGAAGACGCAGCGTGTTATGTTCAAGTTCTTTCATCTTTAATGAAGCTTTAATGAAGCAGACAGTGTTGTTGTGAAGGTGTTGATTTAATTTGGAGTTGAATTCCATCAGGTGGTAGAGGGCCCCTGCCTCTTGCACGGATTTATTTTGCGTAAATTAGATAAGTCTTCTAGCTGCCTTTACGTTTTGAATTTGAATTAATAGTTGTTTTAATTAGCTACTGTAGTCGTACTCATTCTAACTCTTCCACAAGAAGACACTCTTCCAAAAAAACTATAATGATGAATGGGAAAATGACTATAGTATTGTAGGATTAGAAGTTGAATTCATAGTTGTTTTTAATTAGCTACTGTAGTTATATTCATTCTAACTCTTCCACAAGAAGACACTCTTCCAAAAGATTATAATGATGAATGATGAATAGCTATAGTACTGTAGGATTTAGTTGTAATTTTTTCTGTTCACTATCACAGTTACACTTGTTCTAATCATTCTTCCACAAGAAGAAACTCTTCCAAGAAATTCTTAAGAAGTTCAAGACATGACCGTGATAATGAATGATTTAGTTGTGTGTTTGTACTAAGTATCATCTCTGTTCTTTCTCTTAAACGCTTGCCCAAGACATCATAATGACGAGTAGGATATGGATATGATATCTTAGTTTTTCATTTGCTTTCAGTCCTTTATGTTTGCATTTGCACTCAATTACACAGTCATAATTGTTCTAGCTCTTCCAAAAGAAGGAATTATTCCAAAATATCAAGAATGATGGACAAACAGATTGTGTAATTTCATAGAATAATGCATGATAGCATAGTTAGGATGCTCCGGAGTTTCATTGCACTTAATTCATGATTCAGTTATTTTATTTTGGGTTTGATAATGACTTGTAGTTTAACACTGTTTTAGGCTAATGACATCTTAGGTTTGGTTGTAGTTCAACTCATTGCATTTGCACTCCACATTCAATTGTTATTCACTTCACATTAGATTACTTCAGTTGTTAGGATTAACAAAACAACCTTCATTATTCACAAACCTCTTCTTGTTCTAAAATCCATAATTGATCTATAACCATATGAACAGAAGACAACATCATTTTAAGGCCTGAAGTACCTCTGCAATTTCCTCATCATTTCATAAACAGAGCTCTCCCTCAAAAGACTACTTTGAAAAAGAAATCAATAACTCTTGAGTAAACGTTTTGTGACATTCAATTAAATTGCAGAATAGAACTAGGAACTAGTCCTAGAATAGAAAATCTTAGGATGGTATCAATGTTTTTCCTCCAAATCTGTTTCAAATCTCTAATTAAGGACAAAAATGTTGCATCATTGTCAGATTAGTTGTTTAACTGTTTAGTTAGAGGATTTTCATAATTAGTGATCATTTCTCAAGTTTAGTTTGTGTTTTGAATTATTTGTTTGAAAGTCATTATCAAGCTTTTCTTTTATTTAGTCATAGTTTAGATTCAGCTTCAGTGTTTCCAATTGCATTTGCCATTTGTTATCCATCAATTAGGTTTAACTCTGTTTTTAATCATCAGCTCATTTCCATCAACTTTCTAGGCATTTTCCTTGTGAACATAAAACCACCAAAAACATCATAAATCACCACAAAAGACCAAAAACATCACAAAACACTACACACAACGCATTAGGAAACAAACACCTAGGTACATACAGTACACTTCACTTCAGCAGTTTACAAATCCTAGTTGACAATTAAATGAGCTCAATTTAGGAGACTAGATTGAGACCAAACATTTTGGCGCCGTTGCCGGGGAAGTGAAAACTAGGTAACCTTTGTTTCTTAGCATCCAAAAAAAAATTTATGCGTAGGGAGAGAGATTCAAGGGGAAGATTTATAAGCAGCAGAGGCAGAAGTTTGATTTCTAGAACACCACTTGTTTCATCTAGATCCAGAGTTAGTACACCTTTAACTCAAACCCATATTCCATCCTCCCTTGATCGTGGACTTCTAGAAGATCTAAGGTCAACTATTCCATTAGAGAAACCTTCCACTTCATCCACTGAACCTGCCATAGAAGAAGATCTAAAGACTCCTAGTAGGGATACAAAACTTTCCACTTTCACAGGAGAGTCAACCATGGCAGAAGAAGGAGGAGGAGGAGTTTTTAATGGAGAAAACACACTATTTGGAGGAAGAGGTAGAGGAGAAGGAGAAGGAGGTAGAGGTGCAAATGGAGGAAGAGGTAGAATAGGAAGCTCTTTTGGGTTCCCTATACTTGATGAAGAAACCAATACAACCATGAAAAACATTTCACCCTATGTCCTTCCAAACTTCTATGGACTTAAAACTGAAGATCCTGAAACTTTCTTATTCGAATTTGAAGTGTTGTGTAGGACTTATGACTACCTACAAGATGCTCAAAAACTGAAATTATTTCCTTCAACTTTGAAGGGAGCAGCATTAAAGTGGTTTATGAGTCTAATCAGTAGTTCTATTAGAACATGGGAAGATATGAAACAAGCATTTCTAGAGAGATACTTGGATTATTGTATGCCGGTTAATCATAAGGAAGAAGTGTTCAAGATGTTACAAAAAGAAGATGAAAACTTAGAAGATTTGTTGGAAAGATTTAATTACAACATCAAATGGGCGAAAATGGAAAACCTAGATCAAGACACCTTAAAAGCTCTTTTGTTGAAAACAATTAGGGATGAATGGTTGGATATCCTTAACATGATGGGAAAAGGGGATATATCACAACTTACATTACCTGAAATATCTGAGTTATGTATCAACCTTTCCAGAGGGAAATCTAAAATTGTCAAAGGTCCAAGAGATCCTGCTCTTGCAAGGGCAAGTAAATCTGCTTCTGGGACAGTAAGTAGATCAGAAATAGGACACATGCTTGATGATTTTAAATCTAACATCTTAGGGAGTCTTAGTGAACAAATAGACACCCTCAAGATACAAAACAAGCAAAAGGCTGAATCTGATGCTTTGGCAATCTTTTGTCCCAAATGTAGAAAGAAACATGCCCTAAGAGAGTGTCCTTTGGATGTAAAAGTTATAGAAACCTGTGTCATTTGTTCTGAGAAACATGAGACCAAGAATTGTCCTTCTCTTCCTGGTCTCAAGGCTGTTTTTCAAGAAGAAACTCCTACAGATTCCACAAAGTCTCTTAATTTTGTATCTAGAAGACCTTGGCAGGGACCTCAAACACAAGGATTCCATGATCAAATGTATAATCAACCTCCACCTTGGAATTCTTGGCAACAACCTTGGCCCCAATTTCAAAATCAATCTCAAGCTTGGGCACAAGGATCACAAAGTCCCTATGGAAGATACTCTCCATACTATCAGTATCCACCATCCTATCCACCATATCCACATTTTTATCCTCAAAATCCTCAACAAAATTTTCCTCAAAATCTTCAACAAAAATTTCAACAAAATCCTCAACAACCACATCAAAATCAACCACTTCCATTACCATTCCCTCAAAAATCCAATCAATTTCCAGCTCAACCCATATCAATCCCCAATAATAAAAACCCTCAGAATACATACATGATAGAAGGTCAACAGTTTCCAACTTATTTAATTACTCCTCTAGACCTTAGTGATGTTCAACTTAGGTCTGGAAGGATACTTGAGAAGAGGAAACCTTCTGTGATCATACAAGAACACAATAATTCTGAGGAAGACTCTCTACGGGTTAATAAAAGTCTTGAGGAAGACACATCCTTTCAAGACCCACACATTGAAAAACTAAAACAAAAAGATCCAATAAATCCAACTCCTATATTAGAGCAACCATCCACATCTACTTCTATACCTCCCTTTCCGAAAAGATTACAAATTGATAGAGGTGTAGAAAAACAAATCATGGTGCCTAATTATGATTTCTTAGATGAATTGAGAAATGTTTGAATTAAAATTCCATTATTGCAAGCCATCAATGAAATCCCAATTTTAGCCAAAACAATAAAGGAGTTGAGTATGAAGACAACAAGAAAAAGAATAAGAGAAACCAAGAAAATTCAACTGGTAGGACAAATAGCAGACATTATGATGGGCAAGATTGCTATTCCAAAGTATCTTGACCCAGGAAATCCAATTGTCAAAATTCACATCAATGGAATTGAAATTCAAAACACACTCATTGACTTAGGAGCAGCAATAAATATCATGAGTAGACAAATCATGGAAAAACTGAAACTTCCTAATCTTCTCTTTACACCCACACTATTACAATTAGCAGATAGATCTGTGATCAGACCAGATGGGGTAATAGAAGAAATTCTAGTGTCCCTAGACTCTTGGGAGTACCCTGTGGATTTCATGATCCTAACTCCCAAGAATAATCTAGGAGGCCATCATGTTATACTAGGAAGACCTTGGTTGGCTACAGCTGATGCTTTTATTAGTTGTAGGTCCGGTGATATGTATATTTCTGATGGTAGTTCAACTAAGAGATTCACTTTATATCCTCCAGCTAGGACAATTACAGATCTAGATGACACTCAATGGATAGAGGATGAAGAAGATTTACAACCACTCTTCACAATTTCAGAAATTAGTGAAGATAATCAAATTCTGAATACTCTAGAAAACTTTGAATCCTCTCTAGAACAAAAACATGAATCGTTTCAGGAGGGATCCAATATTGATTTTTTGTCATCTAGGCAGATGTCTCTTCATTCTATGGACAAATTTGGCAGCTCTACAAGTGAAATTTTTCCAGGCAAAACTTTGAACATAAACAAGAACCTAGAAAAATCTCAACAAGAAGAGTTAGTCAAAGTATTACAGAGACATTCTTCTGCATATGCATGGGAATACACTGACATGAAAGGGATAAGTCCCAAGACTTGTACTCATCACATCTATATAGAGGAAAATTGCAAACCAATCAGACAGCCTCAAAGACGGATGAATCCAAATCTTAGGGAAATTGTTAAGGAAGAATTGCAAAAATTGTTAAATGTTAATTTCATCTATCCTATTTCAGATAGTCAGTGGGTTTCTCCCTTGGTGATTGTGCCTAAGAAAAATGGAAAATGGAGGGTGTGTGTTGACTACTGAGAACTGAATAAAGCTACTCTTAAAGACCATTTTCTCTTACCTTTCATAGATCAAGTATTAGATACATTAGCTGGCAAAAAGTACTTTTCATTCCTAGATGGGTTTAGTGGTTACAATCAAATCCAAGTAGCACTTGAAGACCAAGATAAAACCACATTTACTTGTCCTTGGGGTACCTATGCCTACCGAATATTGCCATTTGAAATATGCAATGCACCTGCAACATTCCAAAGGGCAGTATTAGGAATTTTTTCGGATCTACTACATGACTGTGTAGAGGTGTACATGGATGATTTCACAGTTTATGGGGATACATTTGAAGAGGCTTTAGAAAACTTAGAAAAAGTCTTAAAAAGATGTCAAGAAGCAAACCTTTCACTTAGTCATGAAAAATTTTTTATGATGTTTACTGAAGGTATTGTTTTAGGGCACCACATTTCAGGGGATGGGATTAGAGTTGATGAGGCAAAATTTGAAGTCATTTCTAACCTATCCATTCCAATTTGTCAAAGAGATGTTAGAAGTTTTCTAGGATTTACAGGGTATTATCGGAGATTTATAGAAAACTTCACCAAAATAGCATCTCCTCTCTTCAAATTACTCACCAAAGATTGTGAATTTAAGTGGACTTCTGATTGCCAGTTAGCTTTTGAAACCCTGAAAACCAAAATTTCTGAAGCACCTATATTAAGGGGACCTAATTGGAAGTTACCTTTTCATATCTCGACAGATGCTTCTGATACAGCTCTAGGAGAAGTATTGGGACAAAAAGATTTAATTCCCTATGCCATCTATTATACCAGTAAAAATTTGACTCCTGCAGAGTTAAACTATACTGTAACTGAAAAAGAGTTTTTAGCTGTTGTTCATGCCATAAACAAATTTAGACACTATATAACAAGCTATGAAACTTTTTTTCACACTGATCATTCTGCAATTAGATATTTAATGAACAAATCAATCACTAATGGCAGAGTTATAAGATGGTTGTTGCTCTTACAAGAATTCAACATTACTATTTTAGATAGGCCTGGAAAACAAAACACAGTGGCTGATTTCCTATCTAGAATCCAAAATATCAAAGATGACACTCCGGTTGAAGATCAATTTCCTGATGAATATCTTTTTGCAATCTCTACTCAAACTCCATGGTTTGCCGATATTGCTAATTATTTAGTTTCAAGAAAATTTCCTTCAATTATGAATGCAAGGGATAAAAGAAAAATCATTAATGATAGTGCAAGATATTCATGGGTCGCTAATGAGTTGTACAAGACAGGTTCAGATTTGATCATTAGAAGGTGTGTTCATGAAGATGAGATGCCTGAAATTCTCAAGGCATGTCATGATGAACCTTGTGGCGGACACTTTGCAGATAAGAGGACAACCTATAAGATCCTTAACTTAGGATATTATTGGCCATCCTTGTTCAAAGATGCAAGGGAGTATGTAAAAAGGTGTGACAGTTGCCAAAGGGTAGGGAAACCTTCTCCTTCAGGTGAGATGTCATTACAACCTCAGGTACACATTGAACCTTTTGAAAAATGGGCTTTGGATTTTGTAGGACCTATTAGTCCTCCATCAAGACAAAAAGAAATACATATTAGTTTGCACTGATTATGTTACTAAATGGGTAGAAGCTAAACCATTACTTGTTGCTAATGAATCATCTGTAGTTAATTTTCTTTTTGAGGATATTTTTACCCGTTTTGGTGTCCCAAGGGAAATTGTTACAGATCAAGGAGCTCAATTTACATCAAGGCTAGTGGAGAAAATGATGGAGAAGTACAAAATCAGACATAGAAAAACAACTCCTTATCATCCACAAGCAAATGGTCAAGTGGAATCTACTAATAAGGTCATTGAAGGAATCCTAACAAAGACTGTTCATTTACATAGAAGAGATTGGGTAGATAGGCTTCCCGAAGACTTGTGGGCCTATAGAACTACATGGAGAAACACAACAGGCCATACTCCTTATGAGCTTGTTTATGGAAAGCAAGTTTTGTTTCCCATAGAGTTCCAAATTCAAACCTTCAAGATGGCAATTCAGCTAGGACTTGATCTAACGGAGGCACAAAAGCATAGACTGGAGCAAATTAATGAATTGGATGAGATCAGACAAGATGCAGTTCAGAAAACAAGTCTAGTCCAATAGCAAAGGGCTAGATGGCATGACAAGTACATCAAGGAGAAGAAATTCAAAGAGGGAGACTGGGCTCTCTTGTTTGATTCAAAATTCAAGGATTTTCAAGGGAAATTTCAGACACATTGGCTTGGGCCATATGAAATTGTTCGAATTTTTGATAATGGAGCAGTAAAAATCAGAACTATAGATGAAGAAGAGGTCACTTTTCTTGTGAATGGTCATAGACTGAAGCTATACCACAAGCCACTCTCAAGAGAAGATTTTGTCAAGAAGTTCCAAGAAAGCAATGATGTGAAGTTAATGAAGAAGAGTCTCTCTTCTTCATCAACTTGATTAAATTTTCTGAAGCATTTCTTTTTGAAAAAAATAAAATAAATAAATAAATAAAATAAAATAAAATAAAATAAAAATAAAGGTATAAACATGAAAACCAATCATTGATTGGCATGTTTATACAGAAAAGATAGGGTGAAAATCAGAGTCTCTCTGACACTCTAACTTTTCCCATTTTTGTTTTTACAAGCAACTGTTACAAAAATCATAAGTTCAGATCCATAGTGCTTATGATCCATTTCATTTCATTTCACTCCATTCACTTATTCATCCATACTCCATTTCATTCCACCATTCATATTTCACTCCATTCTACATTTCATTCATCTCATTCCATCCTCCATCCATCTCATTTTCATGTCAAAATACAAAATTTGATGTCTTGTTGTAAGTGAATAAAACATGTCATGAATTGCAGTACAGTCCTTATGTTCTTTCACTCCATTTCATAAACTGAATCCATTCCATTTCATCATCCACTTCATACATATCATAATCCATCATCCATCTTCATTCATAACATATAACATTTCACCCATATTCCAAAAACACTCCATTTTCATGATCAAAGTGCTCTACAGGAACATTCTGCAGCTCAATAGACATTCTGCAGCTGATCAGCCTTTCTGCAGCCAGACAGTCTTTCTGCAGCTACAAACCCTGAAGGCATCAATCAGCAGACATTAGAATTGCAACAAAGTGACCCAGTGTATCCATGAATCAAAAGCATCAAAGAAGGATAATGAAGACTCTTCCAAAGGGGAACAAGAAGACAAAGATTACAAAAATCAAAATGAAAGCAGAGGTAACAAGTTTAAATTATAATGGCATTTCATAAAAGTTTAGCATAGTTTTAGTTATGGATTGTTTGAAAAGGTTTTTTTAATTATTTTTATTGATCAAGACCAATAAACCCTCCACAGACTTTGGATTAAAATCTTCCATTTCAAATTTCATGCCCGATATCATTTAAGCGGTTAAAATGGTCGAGGTATTTTAATTCTTCACGTCTCTTAACCAAATCATTCAATGATTATTCCCTCTACCGTCGTAAAAATCTCCGCCGTCTCTTCAATCATTAATTCATTCCCTCCACCTCACTCCACTACTTCATTCCGTGACCACTACCATCACTCCATTCTGTAGCCGGCATTTCATTCCGTAGACAGAGATATTCTTATCACCGAGAGCAGAGCCAAAGGATATCAGTTTGAATAGCATTAAGCATTGTAAACTCAGAGCAGAGCAAAAGGGTAAATTCAGAGGTATAGCAGCGTGAGAATTTGAAGCCATTTGATTCCGTGGGCAGACAAAGTATCACTGTGGGCAGAGATTGAGCATTTTCACTATAAACACGGAAGTGTAACAGTGTGGAGTTTGAAGTCTTTTGTCACTAGAAGACAGATGTGTTACAGTGGTGAATTCGAAACCATTTGCTACCAAGAGCCAGAGGTATTGCAGTGAAGAAGTTGAAGCCAGTTGTCACTATCAAACAGAGACATATCAGTCCAAAGTTCAATTGTCAACAGAGGCATATCAGCCCGAAGTTTTGAAGTTGTTGCCACTATTAATCAGAGGTATGTTATTCCAAAGTTTGAAGCCATTTCCATTCAGAACTTAAAGCCATTTCAATCCAAAAGTGAAAGTCATTGTTTTTGTGGGTAGAAGAGTGTTAATTTGAACATTGAAGAAGCAATCATGGGTTTCATTGTAAGGACTGAACCAGTGGGTTCAAAATATTTAGAAGGCTATCCTCAATGCAAATAAATGTTACAACAAATAGGATGGCTTCAATTTTTGGAGAAATTTAATGGCTTCCACAAGGAAGTCACTAAAACATTTGCAAGATCATTTCAAGGAACCGAAGTTGAAGTAGGAGATGTCAAATTTATTGTCACTGAAGTTTTCATTGCAGAGGCTACAGGGTTGCTCAGAACTGGAGAGAGATGGTTCAAAAATAGAGAATTCCACAATGACTCCTGGAAACAAATTTTAAAAACACCAGGTATGGATGTCACTGTATTTAAGAAAGGAATTCCCAGTTCTGCATTGAAAAATAAATGGAGAAACATACTACTTCTTTTGCAAAAATTTATTACATGTGAGGGTAGATATGAAACATTTTATGTCTACCACATTAGACTAATGATGCATTTTCTGGGGGAAAACTTAAACCTACCATATTTCTTGCTTCAAAGTCTGAAGAAGATGGCTTCCTGTGTTCAAAGAAGGGTTCAATTTTTAGAGACAACCCTATATCATCATGGTTTGGTCAAAATTCTGATTGAACATCATCTAGCTAAAACAAATGATACATGGGACGATTTCTTAATAAGAAATCATTTTGAAGAAGCAAAAGAACCATCACCTGAACCACAGCCTACAAGAAGAAGTAGAAAATGGAGGGCTTCAGAAGTTGAAATTGACAAAACAGTCCAAGAGAGCAGTGAGGAAATCATTTTAGAAAAGTTAACTCAAATCAAGAGACAGCTTAAGGAAGAAAAGGTAATCAAGAAATCTGCCATGGAGAAAGGAGAGGGATCTTCTCAGCCTAGAAGAAGCCACAGACTAAAGGGGAAACTGAAGAAAACACTAATCAAACAAACAGGGGTAATCAATATAGAAGATGAAGAAACATCAATTGAAGAGGATGTTGAAGAGGATTTTTATGAAGGAACCCCTGAAATTGACCCTGCTCAACAGGAAATTTATGACTATGTGGAAACTTTGGAGAGGAGAGCTTCATAAAGCAGAGAGAGAACCCCCAGTCCTCCACTGTCTGAAATAGATATATTAAGAAGGGATAGGTATGAGTTGGAATTACTGAATAGACACATAAAAAATGAGAATGAAATTCTCAAGGATCAAGTCAAGCTCAAAACTGATATGAACTCAACCTTATCCCTGCATATAGACAAAGTGGAGAAGACCAATGAGAAGTTGAAGACAAGGAACAAAAAGTTAATCAGGGCACTCACCAACCTAAGGTTCAAACTTGTTATTAGAAAACCCAGAAGATCTCTAGCTTCCAGACAAAGGAGAAGAAGAGGGTTAGATGTCCTTACAGAAGCCTCTCAGTTCATAGGATAATTTGCATGAAGACATGCAAAGAGACAGCAGTGGGGGTATGTTGAGCCTCAAAATTGTGCTTTCTTTCACCTCATTTTACCTCATTTTCCCTTGTCCATTGCTATCCTAGACCCAATTGATCAATGAATATAGTTAAAATTACTTCTAGAATGATTTACATAACTGACTTGCTAAATTTTGTGATTTTTGCCATTGAAAAGCATTTTGATCGGAACTAGCTGCAGAATGCAGACATTCCGTAGCTAACCGGCGATTCTGTAGCTGCCTTCACGTTTGAGTATGTTCCAGGTGGCCTCTCAAGGAAAACCGCATATGGGCATAATCCACGTCATGTCTACATGGTTCGTTGCTCATCATGGAGGAAGAAACGAATTCTGGGTACGGTTTTGGAACGTGGGAACACATTTAGGAAAGCAAACTTCTATTAGGACTGTCTTAGTCCAGATGTCTTTTTCCTCTTCACGCAGCCACTTCAAGAGTCCTAATGTGATTCCGATAAGGAAAGACAGTGTTCCTGAATTGTTGCAAGTCTTGTTATGTGCATTTGCTTTATAAACACTTGGGAAACCGAGAGCTATGTTAGATTTGATGTTAGATTTTATGCTAGATTTTGTTTAGACTCTGTGCTACATTTTTGAAGACGCAGAGTGTTATGTTCAAGTTCTTTCATCTTTAATGAAGCAGACAGTGTTGTTGTGAAGGCGTTGATTTAATTTGGAGTTGAATTCTGTCAGGTGGTAGAGGGCCCCTGCCTCTTGCACGGATTTATTTTGCGTAAATTAGATAAGTCTTCTAGCTGCCTTTACGTTTTGAATTTGAATTAATAGTTGTTTTAATTAGCTACTGTAGTTGTACTCATTCTAACTCTTCCACAAGAAGAAGCTCTTCCAAAATACTATAATGATGAGTGGGAAATGACTATAGTATTGTAGGATTAGAAGTTGAATTCATAGTTGTTTTTAATTAGCTACTGTAGTTGTACTCATTCTAACTCTTCCACAAGAAGAAACCTCTTCCAAAAGATTATAATGATGAATGGGAAATGGCTATAGTACTGTAGGATTTAGTTGTAATTTTTGTTGTTCACTATCACAGTTACACTTTTTCTAATCACTCTTCCACAAGAAGAAACTCTTCCAAGAAATTCTTAAGAAGTTCAAGACATGACCGTGATAATGAATGATTTAGTTGTGTGTTTGTACTAAGTATCATCTCTGTTCTTGCTCTTAAACGCTTTCCCAAGACATCATAATGACGAGTAGGATATGAATATGATATCTTAGTTTTTCATTTGCTTTCAGTCCTTTATGTTTGCATTTGCACTCAATTACACAGTCAGAATTGTTCTAGCTCTTCCAAAAGAAGGAATTATTCCAAAATATCAATAATGATGGACAAACAAATTGTGTAATTTCATAGAATAATGCATGATAGCATAGGTAGGATGCTCCAGAGTTTCATTGCACTTAATTCATGATTCAATTATTTTATTTTGGGTTTGATAATGACTTGTAGTTTAACACTGTTTTAGGCTAATGACATCTTAGGTTTGGTTGTAGTTCAACTCATTGCATTTGCACTCCACATTCAATTGTTATTCACTGCACATTAGATTACTTCAGTTGTTAGGATTAACAAAACAGCCTTCATTATTCACAAACCTCTTCTTGTTCTAAAATCCATAATTCATCTATAACCATATGAACAGAAGACAACATCATTTTAAGGCCTGAAGTACCTCTGCAATTTCCTCATCATTTCATAAACAGAGCTCTCCCTCAAAAGACTACTTTGAAAAAGAAATCAATAACTCTTGAGTAAAGGTTTTGTGACATTCAATTAAATTGCAGAATAGAACTATGAACTAGTCCCAGAATAGAAGATCTTAGGATGGTATCAATGTTTTTCCTCCAAATCTGTTTCAAATCTCTAATTAAGGACAAAAATGTTGCATCATTGTAAGATTAGTTGTTTAACTGTTTAGTTAGAGGATTTTCATACTTAGTGATCATTTCTCAAGTTTAGTTTGTGTTTTGAATTATTTGTTTGAAAGTCATTATCAAGCTTTGCTTTTATTTAGTCATAGTTTAGATTCAGCTTCAGTGTTTCCAATTGCATTTTCCATTTGTTATCCATCAATTATGTTTAACTCTGTTTTTAATCACCAGCTTCTTTCCACTAGCTTTCTAGGCATTTTTCCTGCAAACATAAAACCACCAAAAGACCAAAAACATCATAAATCATCACAAAAGACCAAAAAAATCACAAAACACTACACACAACGCATTAGGAAACAAACACCTAGGTACATACAGTACACTTCACTTCAGCAGTTTACAAATCCTGGTTGACAATTAAATGAGCTCAGTTTAGGAGACTAGATTGAGACCAAACAATTACCCCAGACTATTTTTGGAAGGTCCTATTATTTCGTTGTCTTGTATTTTGGTGTTCGATCCTCATAACCCGAAGTGTAAATACTCGAGAGCTTCTTGCTTGGCTGTATCTTAGGAACTTTTTTAGAGTGTTCTCTTTGCTCCTAGATTGTTTAGCTTCATATATTTTTTGAGTCTAATTTTAATCTCTTAAAGTGGCTAAACGATCACCTCGTCGATCGAGGAGGCTTCATGGGTTGTCTCTCGCGAGTGCCGAGCCTTCTTCAATAAGGCGTAGGAGTAATTCGAAGGGCGATTTTCACTCTGTGGTTTCAATCGCAGCAGTGAGAGATCCTCCGTTAGGGCTTCAAGATTTTTTGGGGGGTTCTGTTGTCGGTGTCAGTATATAGAGGAGTGCTTCACTCATTTCTAGAGTTTTATCTCTAGCAAAAGAAGTAGAAATAGAGGAATTCCCTAAGCCTACTGAGTCTCTTCCATCTCCTCTTCCTGTTAGTTATCCTTACATTATTCAGTACATCAAACCCAAGTCTCAGAGACCGAAAAGTCCTAATCCATCATATTCATACCTTTCGATGGCCACGTCTAGGAACACAGTTCCGGATATGAACACTGCAAGTGTTCAGACTCCTCTTTCGGTCAAAGTAGGGGGTACTATTTCTATATCTTCAATCACTTCTAGTGCTACTGTGTTTGGCTCTGGTTACACCCAATCACATGCTTCTCAATCTGGTCCCTTTTCTTTTGGAATGCCCACTAGTGGGATTCCTTCTTTCTCCTTTTCTGCTGCTTCAGCTGTCTCCACACCCATTCCTTCTATGGCTAGTGGATCAGCCTCGTTTCAAGGGTTCCCCTTTGGAAGTGGGCACATCCCTCATTCGAACCCTTCCATACGATCTTTACCTTTTACCTCTCATACTTTAGGGTTCAATCCATTTTTGAGAGGTCAAATTTCGAATGTATTTACAAGATGGAACATTTTTTTTACAGTGTTAGGAGCAGGGAATAAATTTCTCATTGGTCAACAAGGGAATGTTCCTTTCCCTTCATCGAGTACTTTTCAAGATTTTTCTCCATTTTAAAATGCTTGGAACCCTTACCAAGGGGTTTCCTCTCCATTTACTACCTCAGTTGGAGGAAATGGTCCTGTCTTTAGTCACTCCATGTTGGGGGTTGGGGGGGGGGGGGCGAGGGGGGGTCCTTTTTCGAATGTTGGGTCACAAAGATTTTCTTATGGCCCAACATTCTCTACAAACAACACTTGGCAACCTAGTGCCTTAACAAATCCAGTTTATTCTTTTCAAAATGTTTGGAATCCTTCCTATGGAGGATGGAATTCCAAAGTTCCTCCTCGCTTACCATTTTTGGCAAAATTAAACTTACCAGATTTGTCGAAATTGACTAATGATCCTATTCGGTATATTTTGGGTTGGCCTCCAGTCCCCACCAAAATTTGAAGGGAATACTGGTGAGGATCTGACATATCATATCACCACTTTCCATTTATGGTATTCCTCGAACTCTCTGATCGATAACTCGATTAGGTTGAGATTATTTTAAAGAACCCTAACTGGAAATGCTGCCAAATGGTATATTGAGTTAACTGGGGGGTATTTTTGCTACTTTTGGAGAATTGGCTACCATGTTATTAAATCAATTTCAGTTACCTGTCTGTTATGACGTCGGGACTGACCTCCTGGCCAATTTTCAGCAATACAAGGCAACTCACATTTCTGACCATATTCAAGAATGGTGAAGAAGGAAGAGGCTCATTAAAGCCCAAATCCCAAATGAATTCCTTCTTGAGTGGCTTTTGAAATCTTTACAGCCAGAAATTTCTAAGGACGTATCCCTTTCAGGGGTATTTTTTGAATAGCAGGCTATTTTTAGGGCTCAACAGTTGGAATTGATTTATTCTCAATCAGGAGTCCTTAATAATAAAAAAATAAAATGCTCCTCACTCCAAATTAGACTTGTCCAAAACTAAACCCAGTCCTCATGGTGATGGACCTATCGGTTCGATCGATAGCGATGCGAATAACCTGCTTAGTCAATTGCAACAATTTACTATTCAATCTACTTCTTCTGGTCAATTTTTACCTTCACTGTCAACTCCTTCCCAGTCCTTGGCAATTAATGCTATCCAAAATCCCAATCCCAAAGGAAATCAATAATCTGATGGGAAGAAGAAGGGAAAGACTAACAAGAAAAAGGACAAGGATGGGAAGGGGAATGTAAACAAATCCAACGATCATGTTGGAGAGGGTAAAAAAGGACAATAAAAAGAAAGTGAAGTTTCCATGCAAGTTGTGCACTGGAAACCATCTTACGCACCTTTGCCCTAAAATTCAAGATGCGCATCACTTGTTAGCTCAGCAGGGTTCTTCTAGTTCCTAGGTTGTTCTAACAAACCCTTTTCCCCAAGGGCGGAAATTAGTTGTTGGTGCAAATCAAAATACTGGGGCGTCCTCTGGAGGTAGCCAAGAAGGGAAAAAAACATCAAAAATATACATGATGAGTGCTCATGCAGATATCGCTATGAGATCTCATGACTATGGCGAAGCAAAGTCTTCGAAAGCCAAGGGTGCTCCTAATAGTACTAAGCCACTTCACATTACTAGGCTTATTGTTGAGCCTATACCTCGAATGTCGAAATGGTGTTCAAAACATTCGACGATCAATCCTAATGCCAAGGTTTCCTAGAACTAATTTATTGTAGAAGATCTGGCTCAAATTCCTTGTGCTATGTCCGCGTTGGAGGTGCTCCAGTATTTTCTAACTCAACGGAGTGCTTTACTCACTACTATCGGTGTTTTTGATCCAAAGAGTTCTCTTATGATCACATTTGACATGTTTAATTTTAAAAAGAGACTTCCTCATCATATGGATTTTCATATCAAGTTGACTTATCGAAAATTCAATATCTTTCTAACAGTCGTTGATGAGGGTGCTTCCATGTGTGTGATGTCTCTTGCATGTTGGAAGGGTATTGGATCTCCCGCAATTTTTCCTTTAGCCACTCTTCTGACTGCATTTGATGGTCATTCTCATAGACCGCATGGTATTGTTCCAACTTTTCCCATCTATGTTGGGGGAAAGCATGTTAATATTGAATTTGATATATTTGATGCAAGCTTAGACTATAACCTTCTATTGGGGCGGAACTAGATCTATGAGATGGATGCCATTACATCCTCATTATTTTGCATCATTTGTTTCCCTCACGAAGGGATAATTGTCACAGTTGACCAACTGGATTGTTCTCCTATAGATCTGAATGCATCCTCTGACTCAACGATTCCTTTAGTGAAGGCTACCAAGCCTCCTACTGAGAATCTGGGAGTTGGAATGTACACTTCCTTGATGGGTACTTTTAATCTTCCACCTCCTTCGGTTCATATCAATGCAATTTCATCCTCCAGGGCTCCTATTCGAAGAGAGTTCTTCAGAACTCATTATTTTTCAGACCCTTGGACCTTACCTTCTCCTACCTCCACATTAGCAGAAGGTCAAGTGGGTGGAATGGCATTCCCTACGTCTGCAGCTGAGATTTCCTATAGCTCTATTGTTGACTCTGCAGATTCCATTCCAGCTTCTCTTTCACCGGAGGAATTGGATGGAGATGTGGCTTTGGCTTGGACTCTCAGTTCATCTTCAACTCAGGATTGTCTTGATACCACTCTTCCATCTGAAGAAGCAATCCTTGAAAAAACGACTAGTGTAGAGAGACCGTGGGATGATTTTCATCATCGGTCTTACTTCCTACCAGATTTGAACGATGTTGAATCAACTTTTACCAACCCACGGTCTTTTGGTCCTATTCACCCAGTCCTGAACCCTTTAGCACCAGCACAGGTTTTTGCTGAAGGGAACATGGTTGTGATTTCTCTTACTATCTCGGTGAACATCTCCAGAGATCCTAACATTATAGATAATTTCTTCATCAGAGCTAAATTTTCCCTTGAAGAGATTCAAATTTACATTGATCTCTTCCAATATTTTAGAGATGTGTTTTCCTAGTCTTATGAGGAAATGCCAAGTATAGATCCATCTATTGTCCAGCATGATATCAAGGTATACGAAAATGCTAAGCCTATTAGGCAAAAGCTTCATTTGTTCAATCCTATGAACGCCTCAGCCATCAAAGCTGAGGTGGAAAAGCTGCTAAAGGCAGGGTTCATTTACTCAGTTCCTTTGACTAAGTGGGTTTCAAATCCAGTTCCCGTGGCCAAGAAACAAGGAACAATTCGAGTTTGCATTGACTTCCGAGACCTAAATAAAGCATGTACTAAAGGAAACTACCCCACACCATTTATAGATCAGATTATCGATGAGTGTGCGGGGAATGATATTTTCTCCTTCATGGATAGTTTCTCTGGATATAGTCAAATTAATATCCGTCTTGAAGATCAGCATAAGACTACATTTATTTGTCCCTGGGGCACCTTTTCTTACAAGAAAATGCCTTTTGGCCTAAAAAATGCTGGAGCTAATTTTCAGCGAGCCATGTCTTATGCCTTCCACGACATCAAACATATTATCGAGGCATATTTGGATGATTTATCTACTCATCCTCGCAATAGAATGGATCATCCTTCTCACCTCCATCAAGTTTTTGAACGATGTCGGCATTATAAAATCCGGTTGAACCTGAACAAGTGCATTTTCATTGTCACATTTGATCGGTTTTTGGGATTCATAGTGTCTATGGAAGGGATTTAGGTACATCCCTTCTGTTAACCACTGATAAATTCTGTTATACTAAGAGGTGGGTAATTTTGTTCTTCAAAACTCCAAGAGATAATTCCCCTTTGAGAACCTATCATCCTTGAAGATTTTTATGAAGATAACTAATACTTTAGTTAAATCTTCAATGTTGTTTCCCTTTTAAACTTGAAAAATATGTTGTTTTCCTGAAGAAAAAGACTACTAAAAGATCCCATTTTCCATCATTTTACCCCTCTTTCCACTCATAAATGACCTTCATTTTTTATTCCCTTTTCCTCATGAAATTCCTCCATTTCCCTCATTTTCCTTCCTTTCCTTCATAATTTCCCCTTAATAAGGTTTAAAACTCATTTTTAAACCTTATCGAAACCCCCAAAAATCCTCTGAAAATCCTTAAAAAATCCCAAAAAATAGTCTTTTGCACTAAGGGCTTAAGCCCCTTCGGCTAAGCCCCTAACCCCTTCTCTGAATATGACCCATGCCCTAGACCAAGCGGTAAAACCCTAGGCACTAATCACAATCGGAGCTTCCCAGTTGTGCTTTTTACTTTGTTTTTTATAAAATTTTCGATGCGAGAGACTTTTTTTCTATCAGCTTCTGCCGTGATCTCCACCATCAATCTCACCTTGATCTGACAGTCCGTGCGTAATCGAATCGCAAGTTTTATTGTGTGCTTTCCTTTCTCCTCTGTCGATTGGCAACCTTTCGATTGGATCCCAACCGTTGATCTTCTCTACTCCACCCAGATCCAATGGTCCATATCGTTTCCATTTTCCAAGCCCGTCTTCTGCCTTTGGCCTTTATAATTAAATCTTCACCGTCAATCTAGCTTTAATATCGATGGCTATCGCTCCATCACAAATCGGCAAATCGCAATTCCTTTTTGTTCATTCCCTTTTTTTCTCCGATTGTGATCCCGCGATTAAATCTCAGCCATTGAAATCCACAAGAACCAACGGCTAATATTTAATCGCGCTCCGCCCATAGCCTCCGACATCGCGCCCGCTGATTAAATCTTGACCGTTGATCTCTCACCTTGATCTGACTGCCAGCGCTTAATCGCGCATCGCAAAATCAAATGACCCAATGTTTCAGCCTTTTCCCATTTTTCCGATGCGTTCCAATCTCCACCATTGATCATTCTTTGATCCAACAGCCCACATTCGCCATTTTTCTGCCCTTATATAAAATAGTGGGCCCTCTCTTCTTTGTGTTTCTCCACCTTTTCCTTTGAAAACCTTACCATTCCTTTATATCCTTATTTCCGACACAAGGTTCTAAGAGTAAATCCTAACCGTCGATCTTCAGAGATCTAAGGTCATCGGGCTCCATTTTTCTGCCCTTTCACATTCTCTTTCATTTCCACCCCTTTTTCAGTTATACCATTTATCAAATAAATTCAATGGTCGGATAGCCTTTTACCCCTCCATTGCGCACCAATATTGCTGACGTCACTTGGTCCCCACCTATTCTTTATCCCACAGCTCTTCATATATCGCTCTCTACCTGCACCATTAGATCTGGATCATCCAATCCAACAGCCTGTAATCCATATTGCGTAATTTTTGAGCCCATCCCATAGTGCGCAAATTTTACGCGATATAGGCGGTTTTAGAAATCCACGTGTCGAACGCAGACCTATATCGCGTTCCAAAAGCTAAAACCACATTACCACCCAAATGCAACACGAAAACCACTGCCGGTTTTCCACTTTATCACTATTCCCTCTGCAATATAACTCTAGATTAGATCCTAGCCATCGATCTCTGAGATCGAACGATCCCTATTTAACCTTACCACCAATTAATTTTCCCTCCATCATTCCTCCAAATGATCTCATTAAATGATCTCAACCGTAGATCTATGTTCTTTTATCTAATCCAACGGCCCTTATTCAATATCGCACCCAAACTCTTTTCTTCACTTGGTTAGCTATTCTGCCAGGTTTTCTCCCTTTTTCCACTACATTTTCTCTATCGTACGACTCCAAACCACCCTCCATAAACCCTCCAAAGCAGTTTAAACCAATAAAACACAGGATTTCAATAATATTTGTGTGTTTTTGTGCAGGTTTAATGAAGATAAATTTAGAATTTTCTGCAGGTGATTACACTGTTATTGGCCAAGGATGACGATCCTTGCGGCCTTTTGATATATATTAAAGGGTTTCAAAGGAATAATTAAATGTTTAAAGGGAATCGATAAGTCATGATTATCGGTTTTCTGAGCAAAAGACTCCAGTAAAACCCTTTGCGCCCCCACAAATAGTAGAACACAGTCAACATCAATTATGAAAGCGTATCAGTGTTAAAGATGAAGATTATGGTTTAATCAAGCCTAAACATCGATCCAAATATAAATCACTGTGTTTAGGAAACAAAGAATCAGATCCAAGTACACCTCAGAGCCACATCAAAGGGGCTAATTGAATCCCCCAGCTACCAAAGAGCCACCTATAGCCTCAAAGCAATCAAAGAAGGCCTACTTATTGTCGAAGCAGAAGATATTTATTTAAAGACAACTGAATAGTTATTTCAAACAAAAGAATATATTTTAAACTGTCAGTGAAGTTATTCTAAAGGATAAATAGGCCTCGAAGTCAATATTTTTACCCATTAAGCATTAAAAAGCATAAAAAGAGTAAATGAAATAGAGTTGTAAATGAAATGCATTCCTGCCTTAAGCCTTGCATGGTTTTTGAGGCCAGGAGTTGCATTTAGCGTAGAATTTATTGCATTTAAATCCTAAACTCTTCCACCTCCTCATTTCTTCTATAAATACTTCCGAAGAAGATGAGATACAGGTTGGTTGATTGCTCACTAGTTGTAATACTAAAACTCTCTGAAATAATACATAGTCTATCCGAAGTTGAAAAAGAAATTGAAGTCTTGGAAGCCTGATGATGTTGTTGCATGCTTGTTCTTGAGAAGGCTCTATCATTGGATCCATGAGCTTGGTTGTTGGTGAAGTATTCGGAATTGTTTAATGTTTTATCCTGCTTTTATTTTGTTCCATAAATTCTTACTACAGTAGGATGAATTTTTTAGGCTAAGAAATGATTCCTAGAAGCACCTTAGACCTATTCATCCTTCACTGTTTTATGTTTTCTTCTGCTGAGGTATTTTAGAGTCTTCAATCTCTATCTTTAGTCCTCATGCTTGTTTATTTCTATAATAGTTCAAATAGTTGGTTTTCAGCATGATTTATGGTTTTCCCTACTTATCTGATGTCACTTGAAAGCTGTTATTGAAGTCTCCCTTTGAAGTACCATTGTTTAAGTTAGTCAAGGAGTTCTGTTTTGATCATGCCCCTTGTCCTTGTTTGAACAATTGTTTTGAAGGTCTTTATAGTTGTGACCATAGATGTTTTTAGGTGTTCCCTCTTCTATGACTGCAATTATCAGTGAATCTTTTGTGTTTTCTAAGTCATTTGAAATAAAATATTTGAGGAAATAGGATGTGCTCCCGAATCTTAGATTTCATTTCGAAAGTTGTCTTGAAGTCATTATTTGCTTAAAGAATGGTTTGTAGAATTTATGGTTAGCCCTGTCTAGCAAATAATTTTTTATTGTTTGGGTTATGTTTTCAAGTTCCCTTTGTTGAGAATTCAATTTCGCTTTCCAAATTATTGATGTCCATCTCATTCACAAAACCAAAGGATCTTGTGGCCAAGTTAGATTTTCACTTTGATATCCCATATCCATTGATTAGTTTTTCATGACCTCTTCTTGACTCCATTTCCCAATGGATCAAACATTTCCCCTTTCTATCTATCTTTCCTAGACCTTTCATGTTTTCTTATGTCTTTCAACCAAACAAACAAACAAACACTTGCACTTAATAACTATTCTAAAACCAATACCCAAAGTGCACAAGATAAACCTTTGCTAAAACATTTGAGAGATCCCTCTCTGAGAACAGGAGGACTAGATCCTGGAACTCTAAAGATTGGTTCTGATGTTGCCTTGTCTTTTGATTTTCCAAACTATCAAAACATGGGACTCCAACACCTTCAAGGTTGAGGCAATACTTCAGTTGCCTCCCCCGTATTCAATTTGTTAACTTCAAAGTCTACAAGGAAAAAAAAAAATTCTACAGATATTTATCATAAATTACCATGAGATTACAAAAATATTTATGAGATTATTAAAGAAAGGAGTTCCATTTCTTGGGATGACTTTTCTCAACACTCATTCGATGCTTTGAAAAAAGCATTGACCTCTGCTCCTGTATTGAGTCCACCAGATTATAGCAAGGGTTTCCTCTTGTATCTTGCAGCCGCAGAATCTACCATTGGTATGGTTCTAGTTTGGGAGGACGATGCTCTTGCTGGGCATGTTATATACTACCTTAGTCGAGGCTTGGTAGGACTTGAACTTCAGTATTCTCTGATATAGAAGCTTGCTTTATCAGCAGTGCATGTTGTTTAGCGGCTTAGGCACTACATTCTTATATGCAAAACTTATGTTTTGGCAGTAGTCAATCCATTTCAGTTTGTTCTCAGTAGGTGAGTGATTGGGGGAAAATACAATTGATGGATTGTGATTTTGCAGGGATTTGATCTTGAATTTATGTTTGCCAAATCCAAGAAATCATTAGTTTTTGCAGAATTGATTTCTGAGTTTCCCTATGGAGAAGATATTGTTTATGACGAATCATTTCCTGATGAACATATTTTTCTCATTTCTTCATAGGATCCTTGGTATGGAGATCTCATAGTTTATCTTTAGACTGCGAATTTTCCCTCAACTGTTTCGAAAGATGGGCATTGAAAGTTACATCACTTAACCAAAAGTTATTTGATTATTGGTGACAATTTGTATCGTCACGGGGTCAATTCGATCCTTAGGCACTACTTAACTCTCGAAGAAGCTACGTTTGTGCTAAATGATTGCCACAGTGGAGCTTGTGGCGGTCATTTATCTGGGCTTGCTACAGCTCAAAAAATCTTGCATGCAGGATACTTATGGCCTTCGATTTTCAAATATTGTATGGAATTGGTCAAGAAGTGTCATCTGTTTTAGGTTTATACCCAAAATATGAGTTCTCATCCAGCTCTACTCATTCTTGTTGTTATTTTTGGACCCTTTACAAAGTGGGATATTGATTTTACTACTTGTAACCCGCCTTCGGCTAAAGGTCACAAGTCTATTATCGTAGCTGTAGCCTACTTCACCAAGTGGGTTGAAGATATGCCTACTTTTGGGAATGATAGTGAGATAATAGCTCTTTTCCTATTCAATCAAGTCATTTCTCACTTTCTTATTCCCAAAGACATTATCATTGATCATGGCAGTCACTTTTAGAACAACATGATGGCTTAATTGGCTCTGAAATTTGGTTTCCGGCAGGAGTACTCATCTCATTATTATCCTCAAGCCAATGGGAAAGTCGAAGCCGTGAACAAATCCTTAAATAAAATTCTCCAACGGACGATTGATAAAGCTAGATCCAATTGGCATATCATGTTGTATCTTGCACTTTGGGCATATCGCATGTCAGTAAAAACTGCAACTAGTTTTACTCCGTTTCAACTGGCTTATGGGTTGGAATCTATATTTCCGATTGAGTTTGAAATTCCCTCTCTTAGGCTAGTTGTTGAGCTTCTTCTAGACACTTCTAGTCTCGAATAACACCTTCTTCATCTAGAACATCTTGATGTGCAGCGTCGAGATGCAGCTACGATGAATGAGGCACATAAGAAACTGGTAAAAGTCCAGTACGATAAGGTGGTAAAACCTAGGGTATTCTTTGAAGGTGACCTTTTCTTGGTTTATGCCCAAGAGAAGGATGCCTTGGGGGTAGGAAATTTTAAATCCATGTGGTATGGCCCCTTCATCATTAAAAAGGTTCTGAAGAAAGGTGCTTATGCCTTGATTGATTTTCATGGGAATGAGTTAGCGAAGCCCAGAAATGGGCTCTATTTGAAAAAGTATTATGCCTAGGTTTCGACCTAGCATCTTGATTTGTTGTATATCTTTTTTGTTTTTGTACATATCCGAGTTTTCGATTTGGTGATGTGATTTTGATGAATTTGATCTGCTTTGACAGGTGTTATTGGATGTCATTTTGGTTTCACCGATGGTGCTAGTATACATACTCGGAACTTAGCTTCCACGGTTTGGGTACTCCATTATCCAACCGGTCAGTTGTTAGTGTCAAGAGGTGTCTGCATTGGTCCTGCTTCGAACAACATAGCAGAATAAACTGCAGTGATTAATCTACTCTCGAAGGCAATATCCTTGGGTGTTGATTCATTAGTAGTTTTCTTGGATTCAAAACCTATGGTTTCATAGATAAACAACACATATCGGGTCCGAGACCCATTTTTACATCGATTGTTTTTGATGGTATGTTTGTTACAAAGATAATTTCAATTTATAACGTTAATTCATATTACTCGAGCTGACAATTGGATGGAAGACTTATTGGCTAATCAATAAATTGATTGGCATATTCATCATTCAATACTTTAAAAAATATATCAAATACATCATACATTTTTCATACATTTGAGTCATCACATCATATAAATCATTGTATATATATATATATATATATAGTCAGCGTGTTAAAAAATATACAAAATCTGGACCATCATGTCCTGCAAAATTAGGGCTTATGCCCGTGATTGTTTTTATCATCAAAAAATATTACAATCATCTGATCATATCTATAAATCTACTCCTGAGGTCCCTCCGCAAAATTTGTGTTCCTATAGAACACAATAGCAGTCGCTACTTGATGTAATAACCACACCCAGTCTCATGGTACTCCAACTACCCGTCTCTGGATAGACTCTGGTAGGTCCTATATCGCAGCCATAGGCATTTGGCGAGTCCAACTCTCCAAGTTTCTCTGGACGGCATGGAGTGTTCTTCCAGGGTCGTCTACATATGCCTCGCCTCTGCGGCACTTATGCCTTGGGTATTCCTTAGGCTTGACTGGTCCCATATCTGCATCATGATCATCATAATGCTGTATGTCATTTTAGTTCAATCAAAAAAAAAAAATCCTTATTATATTTTGACAAAAAATCATAAAAAAATCACATAATTATAAATCAAAATTACAATCTCACCGATTGCGCCCCATGCTGCACCAGGTGGCAAGACTAGATCTGGATTATCATGAAAGTCCATCCCAACATAGGGATAATCTTCTACTTTGATGACTTGTTCCTCCCACCATTGCAAGAACTCATCATCCCAAGTAGTCGGGGGAACTTCACTTCCCCCTATTTTCTTCATCAGATCTGCCCATCGAACTATTCTTGGATCTCTCGAGCAGCTGATTATTGAGATGACTTTGGGCCAAAGCCCCAGGACCCTCTCGAAGAATAATGTCAGCAAGATTGTGCCATACCAGAAATGTTTGGTCTTTTCTTTTCGGATTGATTTTAATTTTTTATTTATATTTCTTAGTAATTTTGTGCACCAATCAAATAGATGTATCAGGCATTCCACTGCTATACTCATTTGTGTCATCAAATTCTGATGCAGAGAAGTAGATCCTGCTACTCTGCCAATGGTGAAGAGAAGGATATTCATATATAAATCCTTCAAATCTCTGATAGGAATCTAGGTTCCTACCTTTTGTGCATCCTCTACGCAGTAGACTTGGACATAATATTCTACGGTTAGCACTCCCACAGGCTTTCCATGCAAATCTACTGGATCTCCTCTCCGAGAAAGTCTAGTGATGAAATAAACATCTTCCACTTCTATGCATAGTGACATCTTGTCAATTATGAAGCAGTCCTCTTTCGGTTCCCAGTGATTCACCAACATTTGAAGCAACCACACATTGCTCTTCATATTTGGCATTTTAGAGAACTTGTGCAATCCACAATTTTGAATAATACTTAGTGATTTTCATCTTCCATCACTTCATTGTCGATGGCACTATGTTCACGCTCTCTCCAGCTAATTGACATCCTGAAAAAATCATTAAATCATGGATTAAATTCAAATTTTAAATTTTCACTCTGCACATACGTGGCTTCACTTATACACAATCGCGTATCATACGTAGGTTTTTCCACACGAACTCACGTATGCGCAGAGGGTTTCATCAAAATATCTCTTTCCTATGGTCAAATTTCAAAAAAATTACATTAAAATGGAACAAAATTCATGAGCAGGATGAGTTTAGAGCTTAATTGATTGGTTGGGCATGATTTGATGGCTGATTGCTCAAGTTTTAAGAAAAGGAATTTCTGCTCCAAAAGCTCCTTCTCCACTTCAGCAAAGTGAAAATGAACCAAATGTGAGTCAAATGGTCTATTTATGACCAGAATTTGAAAAAATTTTAAAATTTTCCTTATGCTTATTTTTCGAATTTGATTAAGGTTGTATAACCATTTGGCTTGTAAGTGTTGGGCAAGGTATCTTTCAAGTACATATTGTTGAATTCGGGATTTTTCTAGTTTTGCTTCGGATCCATGACCGCTGACCTGTCATGGTAGGTATATGATTTCGATCTTGCATATAGGTTAGGGACTACACTTTCAATTGCATTTTGCATACTAGTCTCCATTCTAATCACTTGTAACAGGGTCGATCCCATCATGTCATGAGTATGTTAATGTCCCGTGATTTGGCTGATTGGCAAACCAAATGACAGTGTAACATCAAACCAATCTTTGGAGCCCAAGGACCTAGCCTTCCTAGACTCAGAGAGGGCTCTCTCTAATTGTGCAAGGGATATCTGTGTGTTTTCTTATATTGTTCTGATTTTAGGCTAGTTATGAAGTAAGTTTTTGGTTTTGGTTTTTTTAAGTTGTGAAGGATGAAACTGATCAAAGATATAAGATAGGTAAAAAGATGTCAGATCAACTAGGCTATGGGATCGAAAAGGTCAAGAAAGCTATTAGATGGTGATACAAGGCTGTTGAAGGGCCGATTTGATTCAAGGTAGAAAGGATCTTTGGGCAAAATGGAGTAAATGGACATCAAGTTTGTGAACAACAAAGGATTTCAAGCATTAACTAGTTTAATAGCTGACATAAACATGGTAGGGCAAACCATTAATCATGAGAAATGTAACTATAAGCTAATCAATACATAGAAATAAACATTCAAGCCGTGCATAGAGGTATATAACTCTCTAACTTTGGGAAATGGCTATCAAAATTTGGGGAAATACACTTAAGACAGAAAAACAACTCAAATCACTATGCCGGAATGCCTAAACACAGTACTTCAAGTTATTGGGAACTTTGAAAACAAGATTTGCATAGTCTTAGACAAAGGGCTAGATCGGAACTAGGCCTCCTTGGTTCAACAAAATGATAATCTAATTAGTCAAAGAGAAATTTCATGGATGGAGCTATAACTAGCCATAGGTAAGCAGGGCATACCATAAATCATACTTAGCATGTATAAAACCATGAATGAAATAAGCAACAATATCCTTAAGTTATTAAAGAGCAATCGAGAATTCTTTAATGTGACTAAGGAAGAGGAAAACATGGAAGCTATGAAGAAACAGGAAATTTCAGGTGCCTCCAAGGGCATATCTCAAATTTTTTCTATACTGATCTATAGAAAGCAAGAAACATGTATTCATGAATGAAAACTAGAAGACAAAACAAAGAAAGAGACACTATACCATTCTACCAAGTCATGGAATCCAACAAAAATCCTCTTTCATCATCCAAGAACATCCAAGAGACTATCCAAAAGCATGAGACAAGTATTTCTTCCAAAGCTTATATGACCATATATTGCTTCTCTCATCAAGTTCAGCCTTGTTTACAATGAAAGCCTTTGAAATAAATAGGCCAAAGTGAGGAAAACCTCATGGTTCAACTTGCTATCCCATTGGCCTAATCAAAATAGCTAAACTTGTCCTTGAGGCTTTGCAAAGTCCAAGGCACAAAATATCTCATAAAATATCTAAAAAATGCTAAAAAAGGGAAAAATATTGACTTTTAATAACTTCTCATGTGCAAAAATAGCTAAACGCACATGAGGAAAAAGCATTTTTTAAAGGTTCAAATTTTACAAAAATACTCAAAATTTACATCAACAAAAGGTCCCCTGACTTGCCGGCAACATTTGGCAGCCTTCCTGGTGTCAAAACAAGGCTCATGATAGCTCGTTGGAAATATCTAAGTGTCTACTTTCTGGAACAACTGAAATTTTCCCAATATGATGCCTGGAAGTCCTCCAAAAATAGGACTGTGTGTAAAAAACCAGAAAATAAAATTTGTTGATAGACCGGGCAGAGTGTGGAAAAAGTGGGCATTTTTCGCCATTTAGGAGGAGTGAATGATCTTCAAATGTCCTGAAAATCACTGAGTGTGTGCTCCTGAAATTATGGCCTCCAATTATGCCATTCTCCTCCATTGAAGATCCCCCAAACTGAAATGGCGAAGCCCATGAATTTTGGGCAAAAACCCAAAAATGCCAAAAAACCAAAACATGTCAAAAATCGCTCAAAATTGGTGAGCATGACCCTCAACGGTTCTCAGAAACATGCTGCGAAGAAGAGGCCAAAATCTGAAGTCCTGATGTGTCCTTTCTCACTTTCCATGTCGGGCACTTACCTTTAACCTCCTCTAGCTTGTCTTGAGCAGCCTTTAACTTGCGTCGGGCAAACTTTTTGTAATGCTTCGTCATTCTCCTTTGAAGATCTAGAACCATGTTTGCCCTTTCCAAATTCTTCTCCAAATGGTCATTGACTCTCTCAAGCCATGCCTCCTTATTGTTTTCTATCTCCTGTTCAAACAATGCAATGAGAGGAGTGGATTGGAGAAGGGAATTTTCCTCTTCTTTTTGTTTCTCAAGGGCTCTTTTAAGCCCTATGGTTCTAGGCCTCTTTTTCTTAGGCTGATCATCGCCTTCACTTTCATCAAATTCGCCCATGAGCTCTTCCAACCTTGCTTGGGCTTTGGAGGCCTCCTTCTTGTACTTAGTCGCCCGTGTCTCATAAACAACCATATGGACACTCATTTGCCTATTTTGGATTTCTAGAAAATGATTGAAATTCCTTGCCCTATGAATATCATCCTTTAATGCATCAATTTGACTCTCTCTTTGGATCAAAAGGTTTTCTAGAATGCGGGCCTCATTATCACTATCATCTCTTTGGATCGGGATGATATTGAATGCACTCTCTTGCTCATCACTTCCTTCTACTTTTCCCTTCCCTTTGCTTTGGGTGGCTATTCTAGTGCTCTTCCTCCTAGGAAAATCAATGATAGGCTTCTTTGGAAATTAACCTTTGCTTCGAAGAGCCCTTGTCACATTTGGAGTGACCACCTTAGGCACTTTCTTCTTAGTTGTCCGGGACTTTGTCTTTTTAGGAGAAGAGGGCATGACCCCTTTACCTTTGTCACCTTGCTCTTTTTCTCCTTGAGTTTGTTGTTCTTCTTAAGGCTGTTTTTTATCATCTTTTGGAGGCTGCTGTGCATCTTGAGGAGGTTGTTGTGCATCTTGAGGAGGCTGTTGCCTTTGCTGCTCTGTCTCACAAGGCTGCCCCTGTTTATCCCTTTCCTATCCTTCATCATCTTTCTACTACTGTCTAGTATCACCCTCACTGTGTTGTTGTTCTGTCTCACCGTGATATTGCTGTTCAAGCTGCTTCCCTTCACCATAAGGTTGTTCACCCTCATCACTGTCATGTTGTTGATGTTCAGCACTTTCTTCCTCTTTTTCTTGTTGCTTCTCACCCTCATCATTGTCATGCTGGTGCCCTTCATCACCAGTTTGTTGCTCTTCATCTTTTTCTTCATGCTCATTTCCTTCCTTCTCTTGTTGGCCGCTTCCTTCTCCTTCTTCATGTTCTTTTGTTTGTTATGTAGTGAACTTGAGCCTTTTAGGAGTAGGCCTGCTTGAATAAGGGGAGGGGTGATGAGTGGGATATGTAGGGGATGTATGGACTGGAGGGACAGTGGAGAAATCCGGATGAGTGATGAAAACATCCTAGGAGACCTCTCTCTTTTCAAGTTGGTGAAGGATGATGATTTTGATGAGAGAGTGATGGAATAGAGAGGCTATTTGTTGTGACGGAGGCTTCTTCTGGACAGTGGAGGCCATTTTCTCAATGCTTTTGCATAAGAAGAAAGGAAGATTTAACTGCTTGGTCCTTGTGAAATGCATCAACACACGAATGTGGTAAGCATAGATTCAGGAGAATCTCCCCTCACAAGTGAAGTATTTCATGATAATCTTCATGAGGGGGGCGTAGCTGGCTAAAAGGTATGAGAAAGGGAAAATAGTAGGACAAGCATCTCTGTGCTCAGGCTTGAGGAAGGGTTTGTATTCATATAATTCAAAATAGCTTTGTTTAAACCATTTCTCTCCAATATAGGGAATTTTAGTGGCTTTGGAAATGGATCTTGTGGAGAACTTGAAATCAAGGTCTGCCAATTGAAAATGTTTGTCTCTGAACCTTAAAGCGCATAGATGTGTTAAAGGAGAGAAACTCTTTACTTCTTGCACCATCTGGAAAAACTCTAAACATCCCACCTCATGGAAATTGAATAAGATTGATGGGTGTGCATTCACCTCTTCGGTGGAAATAGGCTCATACCTTTTGTGCAATCCACTCCTACTATCCTGCCTGGGAGGCATATTGTCATAGATGCGCTTCTGCAACACCAAACTGCCTCAAAGTTTTTGAAATGTCTTCTTCAAAAAAAACTCTGCCTTCCACAGTCAAAAGGTCACTGTGATAGTGCAAGGTGACATGGCTCCTTGTGTTTGGTGTGAGCGCAAAACAGCCCTGTAGGAGTCTAACAGCAGAAACTCCTCATAATCAACACACTCCTTGTATTCATTGTTCTTCACACAAAGTTTGACCATACCTCCAAATGTAATGGTATCTTCACTTACTGACTCTGCTTCATGGAATGAAAGAGCAAACACTATTTTTGTCTTTTTAACATACAAAGGAGATCTCTGAAATGACAAGAATCCTTACACCATGATCACTATTATTTGAAAATGGAACACTGTTTCACCTTTCAAAACCCTGTCTCTCATTTCGGACACTGTTTGGTACTATTTTAAAACTATTTGGAGGGCAGTTCATAGGTTTTTTGAAATATTAAAAAGGGAACCACCATTTGGTTATGCTCACTACTGGGCAAACATAGCTATTGCAAACCCAGATTTTTAAACAAACACCTCAACCCTCCTTAACCCTGTTTTTACCAATGCACACAGCTGATGGAGTTTATTTTTGTGCCACAGCAGTTAGGATGTCTTAAATGCTTGATCACCCACCTAGAACATGAATGTAATGTTTGAGCAGTAACCTTCTTTCAAAAGAGTCACTCGAAATATCTTGATTTACACCAAGGCCTTTGTTTGCCTCAAACACCATTTAGTAGTTTGAAATTTGTAAGGGGGGCAAGGCAAAATACCTTAAAACACGATGGAAATATTTGCTTGAGAGTTGGAGCCACTTTGAAAGCAATTTGGAGGCGTTTTGGAGGCTTAACAAAAGCGCGGCGCGTTTGAAAGAGAGAGTGCCACGCGGAATAGGCAGGTTGGTCACCTGTCGGGCCGACAGGACCAACACCTACAGGCGCGCCACGTGCTCCTACAGGCGCGTCGCGCCACAATGTAATCCTGTGTAAAAAATGCGCTTAAACGCGCCGCGCGGTTGTACAGGTGCACCGCGCAACCTTAAGCCCAAAAAAACTTTGTTTTTCGATCACAATTTCTTTCTTCGGTCTTGTAGACAGCAAGAGGAGTTTTGATTGTACTTGGGAATTTGAAATTTGGATCGACAACAGTCCCTAACCCTTTTGAAAGCAAACAAATCTGAGCCCTTCTCACGTTCACTTGGTGGAGGTTTTGAAGACTTTTTGGAAAGCTTTTAACTCCTCTTTGCACCAATTTTTGATAAAAAGGTGAAGTTTGATTTTTGAAAAAGTAGCATAGTGAGAACTTTTCTTTAGGTAAAAAAACTTATTTAGGAGTTTCAAATCTCCTACACTATATTTTCATTGTGTTTTATTTAAACGAGAAACTTTTCCACTGCTGACCCCTTTTAGTGTCATTTTCAACATGTAACACTTGCTCGACAATACACCAATGAGTTATGAAGCACCTTTGCCATTTTGCAAGGAGGTGGATTTACCCTTTTTAAAACCCAATCTGACATTGTTTGCTCTTGATGCTTTGGAGTTAATGATGCCCACTGTGAAACTGATTTCAACTGTTAGGTGTCCTTTAAGCTCATATTCTGACTTTGACCCTTTTTCATAAGGGACTGCCTTCCTTTGTAACAGTGGCATGCATATATTGCTTCATTGAGTTCCAGGACCTGAAACACATGTCATGATATTTCTTGCACTTTTATGACCCTGTATACCTATTTGCAATGCCTTTTTGGGGAAAAACTAAACTCAAGTTCCCTTTATCTACTTATGATGAGTAATTTGAAAAACATTCTCTCATGAACAGGAAGATGAGTACCCTTTGACAAATATTTACCATCACTGGCCTGTGTCATGTCTTGTCCTTTAATCATCAGCAAAGTTGTTTTAATTGGGCTCCAGGCTGCCTTTTTGAAAGAAACCTTGATAAGATACAAGTTTAACCTCTTGGATCACAGTGGTACCCCTGCTTTCCTTCTTTGTTTTTTACATCATTTCTCTGTTTCAACTGTCTCCTATTGTGTTTACAATTTGTCTATCAGTCAGTGAAAACTCTAGAATCAAGCACTGCACTGGCCCTCTACTTATGAATGAAGGAGGCCTCTCCTGACACAAATTCCTGATGCTCTTTCAACCTCTGTCTCAATCAACTCTGCCTTTAATCATCATTTTTATGCAGAGGCCTTTAGTTGCTGTCTTACTGTAATCAAAACTTGTCTCACAGTCGGTGCAGCTCTTAGAATCAAACTTTGTCCATCTTCCCTCTGCTTATAGATGAAGGAGGCGCTCTTAACCCTCTACTTATGAAATTAAGGAGGTTCTTCATTCTTCAAACCCTCTGCTTATATATGAAGGAGGTTTTTATTCATGTCATATCATCAGCCTCTTGACAGTGTTGCTTTTTTTTCTTTCACTGTCCTTTCAGGCTTTGAATTTGATCGCAAGAGTTTGATGAAAAACTCTTTGCTATGTGGTTGCATCCCAGGATCAAGATCACATTGAGAAGCAGCTGTCTTCTCATGTGGAAATAGCTATTGTCTTATGGGATGCTGGTGTGCCTCTATCCCTGAAAGATCCATCAAAACACTGTAAAAACACCTAAAATCAGCTTGACTTATGGTCTATGTATTGCTGAGACTTGAGGGTGTATTAGTGACGCAACATAGGGTTGTAACCAATTTTGTTTGTAGAGTGGGGAGGTCTGTTATGACTGGTCTATAGCAGATGGAGGTTTTTTGGCTCTTGGATAGTTTGCCAAGGGAGAAATTCCTTAAAGCGCCACTTCCTAAGTTAGGGGAGACTTTTTGAACAGATTTGGATTGTTTCTTTAGGGCTGATGGGCAGACTAGTATGGTTGAGGCTAGGTAGGATTTGATAATGAGGTTTCATCTCGTCATGGGCAGACTGAAACAGTAAGAGGGAAAAAAAATTTATGGGTGTTTTCCCAGCTGGAAAATTTGACAAATTTTAGATCAGCTACTAGAAAACTTGGCTGTTAGAACTAGTCATCACCAACAAGGGAAAAATGTTGATGACTAACAGTGGATCCATTTGGGGAGGGCAGCTCCTTTTCAGGAGGTGTCCAGAATTTTAGATCTCTGGCTTACAAATACCAGTGCCTTACCCATTGGGGAAAATTTCATTCCTCTTTGATGCTACTTCTGAAAAGAGACAGCATGATTAGCATTAATGATATTTCTACCTACCCCACTATCTTTCCTAACATTTTTCTTCCTTTGGGTGCATTTGGACTAACTACCCTTTTGACAATGCATATTTTTCTTTTTGCAAAATGAACCTATCTAACTCTACACTTATATCTGCCGGGAGTTCATATTAAACTGATGAACTCCTTCATTACTCTACCTACACTAGATCAACTGTCAAGATTAAGCTGTTTGACATGAATTTATTCTCTAATCTAAAACACGATATTCAAAATGATCAAATCAGGGTTAGACATTCTGATTTGTCATGTATTTGCGACATTAAAGACAAGCTACACACAAATATTATTTTGCATACAATGGAAACTAGGAAAAACAGGGCTAAGATGTATAATTTGTTTTTCATCCCCGCTTCCCTCTTTGGTTTTGTTTTGGGCGTGTGGAACCAGTATCTTCTCCTAATCTACTCTCTTTGATAAGTCAAGCTTACACAATGTTGACCATCTTTTTCACTTACTAACTTATCAGCAAATAAATTTAAACATGTTCAGCTATGATTAGGCTAGATAGTTGAACAAGACATTTGAGTACTAGTAGCGGCATTTAGACTTGCGCACTTTTCGAAGGACTATTTTTTTTGGAACATGGGGCCTTTTTCTATTTTTCAACTGCCCTCTTTTCTATTCTTCTATTTTTTTTACTTTTCTGTTTTATCTATTTTTCAAACATTGGTATATACAATGAATGAAAATGTTTCAAACTCAGAAATCTTGGAAATGGCGAAACTTAAGCATCTTATCCTCGTAAGGATCTCCTATCATTCTTGGCCCACTCAACTCTTGAAAAGAGAAATTTGGAAAGTTTTCTCTTTCCAACATGACATAGGGATTCATGCAAGAATCTCTGAACAAACCTAACTCTTCCCACTATACCTCTTTGTACTTCTGATTTCCACTCCTTTCTTTATTGTACATCTTCCTTAAGTAATGCATATACTCTTGGTCATTTTTGAAATAAATAATGACATCATCAAGGTATGTCAAAATGCAAAAATTCAAGACTGGAAACATGGCTTTCATGAGCATATTTTTGATATCCGGTGGTTTTGCAATTTTTAGTCTGAAACTAGAACTACTTCCAGCATACTGAAAAAAATATTTGGGTTGTCTACTTTGCAAAGGAATCCTTTGACCATAATCTGAAACATCATCTTGCAAAAACATATGATTAAAAGCACTTTTTGTCGAGATATCATGGTTTTGGGTAGGAAGGATAAAATTTATGTTACAAGGATGTGTATTAGAGTTTCTAAAATCGAAACAGATCCTATGACCAGCTAGTTTATCTTTGATTATTAGTGATTGGTTCAGATTGTTGTACTTTCTTTTGTCGAAACTGTTTCCCGGAGTAATGGTAGTGGTATAGTGTTTGTCATTGTTTTCTCTGTATGATGTAATATTCTGCATGAGATTTCCAATTCTAGCAGTTCTAAGTCTTTGATGGAATGATAGGATTTTAGCTAGTTCAAGTAACTCAGCTATATTTGGACTGTGGCTATCCTGTTTTCTCATAAGAAGTTTATCAGGCACTTTTTTTGGATTTTGAGTTGCTATGCCTACAGTTAAGGTTTCACTTGCAGTGGAAGAGTTATGTGATGGTAAATCTTTGAGGTATGGCAAGAACATTACACTTCCCTGCTCTTGAGTTCCGAAAAGGTTCATGATATGTAAGTCTTCTAATGCGTTTGTTCTAAAAAATCTTCCTGATGTTATTGCTGATGTTTGACTAAGGTTTGAGCAATTCGCTTGATAGTACATAATGGTTTGTGCTTCTTGCTCCATTCCTATTTTAGAAGGAACATACTTACTTTCCTCAAGACATAGCTGTTCATGATCATGGTAGTTTTGAGTGTCTAGTTAATCATAGCGAACTAGGGGCAGCTGATGTGGTGGGTCTAAGTTTGTTTCAGTTTCTTGTGATTGTTCTTCAATGTCCTCATCAGTGTGAAAAATAAAAGATTTCAGGTCGAAATGCAAGGAATACATTGGGATGTTATCTGGCCTCTCTTGGCTACTGATCATGTATTTCATGTGCGACTCTCGATAGAGTATTCTTGTTTGGTCAAACACAAGAATAGTGGCGTAGGACATATCAAGTTTAATATTCCCTTGGATTTTAGCTCCCCATGATCTGGATAGAAGCATTCCATACTTGGGAGGAATATCTGCTACCACTATGTTCATGATCAGATGTTTTTCCGGTATTTGGGCCAAGCTAAAACACAGATCCTTGATCAAGCCTAGACATTTGACTCTACTAGAATCAAAAGAGTATAAATATTTGTACGGTCTTGTGATTTCTAGGCCTAATATTTCCATTACAACCTTCGGCATAAGATTATACGAGGCACCGGAGTCTAGCATAGCATTTTGAAGGATTTGGTCATGGATATTTAAACCGATGTAAAAGGGAAGGGTGGTTCCCTCTTGGAATTTCCCTTCTACTTTCGAAACAAACAACACTTCGGGAGTGTCATCAGCTAGATTAAGGGTGTTGGCATCACTTCCTATATTCAAGACTTTCAACACTTGGGACTTGTAAGAGTTTTGGGTGATGAGCTCGGTAAGAGGCATGGTGATATTTATTTTGGCGATTTCGCCCTCAAAACTAAAAGGTAGTTGTAGTTTAGACATGTTTTCTTCCGCTTTTTCAGCTATGACTTTCTTTATGTTTTGAGTTTGGTGGCTTTGTTTCGGGATCTTGTTTGCCACAACCACCTCGGGAATCTTTGTGGAATTACTAGGAATATTTGAATCAGGACTAGTTTGGGTAACTCTATCTTTGTTTTGGTCATTTTTCCCAACCATGATTTTGTTGTTGGTCACTGCTTTCTTAAGGATGGTATCAAGGCTTTTAGTAGTGTCTGAGCTACCTTTGTTGGATTTGTCTTGATTTTTCCTGCTTCTAAGGTTGTACTGCCTATGGGCTTCTATTATGGCATTCTGAAAGTCCATGGCAGGATCCTCTGGATCTTCATAGTTGGTTTCATCCTGATTTGGAGAGAAGAACGCTTGTTCTTCTTCCGTGAGGTATACCTCACTCTCATTATCAGACCCTATGAGGTTCAAATGGCTTTCATCAATGGGTTCTGTATCCCTATCATCTTCTTCCACATAATTTTCATTAAATGGTGGCCTAATTTGCTGGTCATTTTCCCTTGGTTTGTTTTGAGGTTGTTCCCTCCTAAAATTTTGGTTTCGGTTTCTGTTTGGAGGGATTGGCTAGTTGTCCCTAAGAGGGGTCTTCTCACTTATCTTTTCCCACATTTTGGCCATGGACCTGACTAAGTCATCTATTCTAGGATCTAGGGAAGGAGATGAAGTGGGGACTTCATCCCGGTAGGTGACTTTCTTCTCTGATCTAGTCCTAGCTCTTTTCTCGGCTAAGTTGGCTTCTGCTCGTATGGCTACCTGTTGCATTTCCTCTAAAGTAGGGGGGTCCTTGTCTCTTAGCTGATAAGTCATGTCTGGGTCAAAACCCTCGGGGAAATTTTCCAAGGCTGAACCAAGCGGGGGTTTAAAGTGAGGTGGGAGGGCATTATAAACACTATTGAACCTAGTGCAGTATCCCTGGACAATTTCCCCATTTTCCCGTTTTAGATTGTTATATTCTGACAGGATTTGAATAGGGTTCTTTCGGACTTCCCACTTGTTTATGAAGATTTGGTAGAGTTCTGGGAGGTTGTGGATGCTGTTTGGAGTTAAGCTCTTAAACCATTTTTTGGGTTCTCCGCCCACGCTTTGGGCAAACATTCTCATTCTGATGGTCTTGTCTTCTACTTCCAAGTATTCAAAGGCATATTTAATCCTATCTACATGCTGTTGAGCCGTGGCAGTCTCTTCTTCGGTAAAGTGTGGGATTTTGGCTTCATATTCATGTGTTAAGCGAGCCAAAGGTAGTGGCAACACCAAAGGTGCGTACCAGGCTGCCATGACAGGAGATAATGGATGATGTACAAGATGAGGGCTTGTGGGATGACCTGAGGTGGTTTGAACAGTGGTGGTTCAGATAGGTGTGGCCGAGGTACTTGGACTAGAGATCTGATTTTGAGCAGATATGGGATGGTAGGAGCCAAATTGATAGAGAAGCAGAAAGTCGGGAGGTGTGGTAAGTGAGGCTTCTCTAATAAGACTCTGTGGCAGATCTAGGGACTCAAGATCGTCAAATTTTATCTTGCCTTGTGACTTACTTCTCAAAAGGGTTTTTGTTGATTTTAAGCCAAAGGGGGAATCCTGCAAGGCAGTAAGATGTTCAGGTACTGATCTTGCTTTAAGGATGGACCTATCGGTAGCTAAGTTGCCATTTTTGGAAGCTTGCCACAGAATCTTCTCTGGGGCATCTACTATGATAGGGGGATTTGGGTCTGGATGAGATCTGGTGTTGATTCTTCGTGAAGCCAGATTTCTGGTCTAGAGTTTAGAGAGGGTGGTACTTGTGAATGTTTTGAATGGATGGCCTCTCTAAAGTTTTCCTAATGTGAAGGATGGTCAAAACTAAAGGGATGGACTAGTGGAGTCGCCAGGTGGATTTCTTATGAGAACTATGGTCCACCACCAACACTATCAAAGATGCTTACGAGAAAAGTTTTATAGCAAACTTTGAAATGGAAACTTGCAAAGAAGAGAGATTCACCTGGTTTCGACAGTTTGCTAGGCTGCATGAACAAGCTAATGGCTCTCTTGGCAAGAAGGTTTCTGCTGATCTCCTATGTTTAGGTGAGGTTTTCTAAATCACTAAGTTATACTTAGTTTTTCACTGATTACAGAGTTTCCACCCTAAGATTCAGTTTTTGGAAGGATGAGTTAGCATAAAGCTATGGTTTATGAATTTTTTGGTCTTTTGTAGAGTTTTTAGGCCTACTGGAGGCTAGTGGAGTCGTCAGGTGGAACTTGGCTATTTTTGAAAAGATTTAGCTATGGTCCACCACCAGTAACTAAGGAAAAACCAATCTGGGAATGTTTTGGGTTTTTATGAGTTTTTTATGTGTGGCCTAGTATGTAAGAGTGTTATAAACCTGAGTCATCACTTTGCTAAGATGGTGAAACAGAGAGTTTACTCTAAATGATTCTAAAGGCCGATGGTCTAAGTTAAATGTTGAAGGACTAAAAAGTCTATAAGAGTTTTCTAGACAGTCATGTACTCAATAGGTCCCACCGTGATTGCCATAATGTTAGTGTCCCATGATTTGGCTGATTGGAAAACCAAATGACAGTGTAACATCAAACAGTGTAACATCAAACCAATCTTTGGAGCCCAAGGACCTAGCCTTCTTGGACACAGAGAGGGCTCTCTCTATTTGTGCAAGGGATATCTGTGTGTTTTCTTATAGTGTTCTGAAATTAGGCTAGTTGTGAAGTAATTTTTTGGTTTTGGAATTTTTAAGTTGTGAGGGATGAAATTGATCAAAGATATAATATAGGTAAAAAGATGTCAGATCAACTGGGCTATGGGGTTGAAAATTTCAAGAAAGCTATTAGATGGTGATACAAGGCTGTTGAAGGGCTGATTTGATTCAAGGTAGAAAGGATCTTTAGGAAAAATGGAGTAAATGGACATCAAGTTTTGTTGGGAAAAATACTGAGAGGGGGGGGTGAATCAGTATTTACAGCATATTCAAAATTTTTACTTTTTCATGCTCTAAAACCCATACGCTACTTTCCTGAAGCATACTCGCGTATATACGCGGATACCCTTTATTAAACTCGCATATACTCAGATATCTAATTATGTCATTAGTTCTTCACTTAAATCATTCCATCATTCAATCATGGGTACAATAAACGTTAAACGTAAAGTGAAGGCAAAGGTAAATATACAAACGTCTTGCAATTTGAGGATTTTAGACAAAACCCAAACCAGGAAACACCGCTGCAGTTGCTCGGCCTTCAATATTTTATTATAGAGAAAACATCTTACAACATATGTGCTGGCGCAGACTTGACCAGCACGCAGGCACCCACCTGCGCTCGTTTACCAGCCTCTCCTGGAAGGGAGCTCGGCCACATTCTGATTACCGGCCTCTCTGGAAGGGCTACGACCCCCGTCTCGTTTACCAGCCTCACCTGGAAGGGAGCTACAACCCCCTGACTGGAGGCTACAACCCTCAGCACCACCTTGGACCACGTTTCATCAATTTTCACACAGGATCCAACAACTTCAATAGAACACTACTTGCAGGCCATATTTCATCATATTTTCATACTGGACCCTTTCCATACTTTTAAGCACAAACGCCATCACCAACGAGATACTTATGCTGCAGATCATATAAGCGAAACACGGCGAGCGGTCCGATCTTCATACCCCTTGCTTCGTGACCCTGGGTACATCCAGCACCTTCTTGATGTCGCGTATATCTCTAACCGTCCACACAAACCAGCGTATACCTCTGTATATATTTCATTGTGCATACGCGCTTTCACTTCGGCGAAGCCGCGTATATACGCGCTTCCTCTGCGGCGAAGTAGCGTATAGATCTTCAATCATTATAGAGCAGCATACTTCTTCAGATCAGATATTCAGTTCAGATTTACCCTTTTACTTCAAACAGATGTTCGCCTCATTTCAGATCTAAGCCTTCCATAAGCAGATCTAGTAGACACAAGTACATTTCAGATCTAGATCCCCTTCTTCATCATTGGTGCATCATACATTCAGATTTATCATTCAAGTGTAACCCTTTCCATTCAGATCTACTTCAGAGAGAAGTATTCATTCAAGCTCAGACATCTCACACACACTCATGATTTGCACAATGAATTTCTTCTCCTTATATAGGTTTACCCTTTTCAATACCATGAGCCCCCTTTTTCAATACCATAGACTAAAACAATACATGAGCCCAAAACTACTTGGGTAGGTCAATTAGGCGGATCATTACCCAATACAATGAGTGTCTCTGTGAGTGCCCACAGTTTTGCACTGCAAGCTGCTTTCCCTCTCTGCTGACTGAACGTTACTTTCCACACATGCATAAACACCCTGGGCAATCCTTGTGTACAAGACATCTCTTACCTGTCATAAATTATCTACATCTTGAAATCCTTTCTTCATTGCCTTTTGTTCACCTTTGTAGATACATCGAGATTTCCTTCATCGAGGACATATTCTCGAAGCACAACTTCATCAGTGGGTTGCAACAAGACCTTACTGACATCATATTGTCCATGAGACATCATATCATGCGTTGTCATTTACCAAGTCCATCAAGTCAAGAATAACTTCATCAGGTGGTTTGCCATCAAGGACAACATATGTCAACAGTCGCATATCTTCATCTTCATTCAGTGGGTTGCCATCAAGGACAACACTCTGCATCATATTTCCAACAATCTCCCCCTTTGGACTTGATGGCAACCATGATGGTGTTTGGTTACCACAACAGATTTAAGACACCATGTCACTCTCCCAAATATTTGACACCATTCTTTCTCTTCATTCAAACTCTTTCTCTTCATTCAAACACCATGTCACTCTCCCCCTTTGACATCAAGGGCAAAGGGTGGATCAAAAACCAACATACTCTCCCCCTTTTCTCCTCATGTGGAAGAAACGTTCTGCAGATCTGATAAGTGCTGAAGTGGCCAAGCTCCCCCTGAGTTCATGCTGAAACTTCAAACATATTTTTCAATGAAGAACATGACTTAAAGAACTTCCTATCACCAAAGACTCATACTTACATCAAATATCCAACCAAGTGGATTTACATATGAGACTCAACTACCCAACCAAGTGGGTTTACAAATTTGACTCAGCTACCCAACCAAGTGGGTTTACAAAATTTGACTCAGCTACCTTGGTAGGTTTAATAGAGATATGGAATATTACAAATTTACAACACTGAGTCTCCATGAACCTTTTCATCAATAACGAGATATAACTTTTAGACCAACACAGAAAGATCTCAGAAGAACATAATTAAGAGCTGCATTATTCTGACTAGCTAATGCTCCCACAAGACATGAAACAGCAACAATCTTTCAAATGACTAAGCATCACATGGTTGTGCATCTGAAAAACTTACCACCAACAAATCATCAAAGCATCTTCATAGAAAACATTAGAAAGCAGGTATAGAAGCTGGGAACTTTGAAGGTACAACGATATCAGAGATACCAAACTGCACTGCAGCTGTGCTGAAGAGAGCTGACTTCAACCAAAAATTGTCAGCAATCAGACATACGCGGTTTTCTGTGCAGGAACTCGCGTATATACGCGACTGTGTTTCAGGAAACCCGCGTATCCACTGTGTTTCAGGAAACCCGTGTATCCCAAGCCATCTTCTAAATTTATGCAGATTTGTTCTTTTGACTGGCAGAGAATACTCCCAGCTTCTGTCTTAGATACTCGAATGCTTCCCTGGGCAGAGGTTTGGTAAAAATATCAGCAACTTGTTCTTTGGAGGGAACATACTCCAACTTCACCGTTTGTTCAAGCACTTGTTCACGTAAGAAGTGATACTTGATGGGAATGTGCTTGGTCTTTGAATGCATAACAAGATTCTTTGAAATACTGATGGCACTTGTATTGTCACACTTAATGGGGATAGGAGGAGTACATTTGATTTGAAAATCTTGTAAGGTTTGCATCATCCAAAGGAGTTGAGTGCAACAAGATGCGGCAGCCACATATTCTGCTTCTGCTGTAGATAAGGCAATAGAATTTTGCTTCTTGCTGAACCAAGATACTAACCGGGCCCCATGTAGAATGCACCACCACTAGTGCTTTTCTGATCATCAACACTTCCAGCCCAATCTGCATCAGTGTAAGCATGAAGAGTAAGATCAGCATTCTTTGGATACCATAGACCAAAGTCTTGAGTTCCTTGAAGATATTTGAATATTCTTTTAACAGCCTGAAGATGAGACTCTTTTGGATTAGCTTGGAATCGTCCAACAATCCCAACAACATGCATAATGTTAGGTCTAGTCCCAGTGAGATAAAGTAAACTTCCTATCATCGATCTGTACTCTGGTTGATTCACTGTGGGAGAATCATCATTAGAACTGAGACTGCATCCGGTTATCATTGGTGTACTTACAGGTTTGCATTCTTCCATGCCATACTTCTTTAGAATTTGCTTAAGATATTTTGCTTGAGATAGGAAAATACCATTTGCCATTTGATGCACTTGCAAGCCAAGAAAGAATGTTAGTTCCCCAAGTAAAGACATTTCAAATTCTTGCTGCATGACAGAAGCAAATTTTTGACTCAAATATTCTTCGTTACTCCCAAAAATGATATCATCAACATATACAACCACAATCAATAGTTTATCATTTTCAACTTTTGTGTATAAGTTGCTATCAGCAGACCCTTTTGAAAATCCTTGTTGATGAAGATATTTGTCAAGATGATAATACCAAGCCCTTGGAGCTTGTTTGAGACCATATAGAGCCTTTTAAGTCTACAAACAAGATTTTCATCATTTCCCAAAATGAATCCTTCCGGTTGTTCTATATATACTTCTTCTTCTAGATCACCATTAAGAAAAGCAGATTTAACATCCATTTGATAAACTTTGATTTGATGATAACTTGAAAAGCAAGAAACATTCTTATGGCTTCAAGTCTAGCTACAGGAGCAAAAGTTTCTTCAAAGTCTATACCTTCTTGTTGAGTATACCCTTTGCAAACCAGTCTAGCTTTGTTTCTTACAACATCCCCATTCTCATTTAACTTGTTCTTGAAAATCCATTTAGTTCCAATGACATTTTTATCATTAGGTCTTGGAACCAAATCCCAAGTGTCATTCTTTTCAATTTGAACAAGTTCTTCATCCATGGCTTGCCTCCAACATTCATATTTGCTAGCTTTATTGACATTTTGTGGTTCAATTGTGGATATGAGTGCCAAATGATTAGAAGATCCTACAAGATTTCTCCTTGTTCGTACACCAGATTCCTTGTCACCCAAAATTTGAGATTCAGGATGATTCTTTTGAACATATCTAGATGGAGCTTTTTCAGATAGATCATCTTCAGGTTCTTCATTGGATCCACTGTCTATATCATTGCTATCTGATTTAGACGGCCATATGTCGCTATCATCTTCTTTTGTTGTTTGTTTTTCTTCTTTAGGAGCTGCAGAAGACTCATCAATAACAACATCAGTACATTCAACAACCTTTCGAAGCCTTTTATTGTAACATGTGAATGCTTTGCTTGACGATGAGTAACCAAGAAATATCCCTTCATCTAATCTAGGTTCAAATTTGCCAAGCTTTTCATCATTATTTTTTATAAAGCATTTACTTCCAAAAACCTTAAAATGCCTCACAGTGGGAGAATTGCCATACCAGAGTTCATATGGAGTTTTGTCACTATTTACCCGAACATGAGCCTTATTGAGAATGTTAACTGCTGTATGTGCTGCTTCACTCCAGAACATGTCAAGAACATCATAATCAGCAAGCATAGCTCTAGCCATTTGAACAATTGTTCTATTCATTCTTTCTGCTACACCATTTTGTTGTGGAGTGCCTGCTACAGAGAACTGTCTTTTAATGCCATGTTGTTCACAAAATTCAAAGAATTCATTTGATGAATATTCTCCTCCTCGATCATATCTAAGACACTTGATTTTTAGATCTAATTCATTTTCTGCCAATGCTTTGAAGCTCTGAAATTTTTCAAGTGCTTGATCTTTGTGTTTAATGAACCCGATCCAACACATTCTAGAGTAGTCATCAATAAATAAGATATAGTATTCTTCCCCACGTAATGACTTTTTCCTCATAGGTCCACAGATATCAGTATGAATGAGTTCAAGAGGCTTACTTAATGATCCTTCTTTGGCATTAAATCGTACTCTGGTCTGCTTACCAAATTGACAAGATTTGCATATGGTACTTTCTGGAAGATTGACCTTGGGAAGATCACGAACGGCTTGAAGTCTGCTTGCTTTGTTGATTTGAGAGGAACTCAGATGCCCCAGCCTTCTATGCCACAGCCAATTTTCTGAAGACTTGCTTAAGTAACATTGATCTATGCCGTTTAGTACATACAGGTTGCTTGGATTTCTTTTTCCTTTTATAATGATTTTACCTGTATCAAGATCACGAACCACACATTCTTTGGAACTGAAGACCACTTCTGCTCCTTGATCACACATTTGACTAACACTTAATAGGTTATGCCTTAACCCATCCACATACATGACATCTTTAGCCTTTACCTTTTCTTTTAGAAAAACTGACCCTTTTCCTTTAATTACAGCAGGAGTATCATTTCCAAATGTGACTTTCTTTTCCTTTTCTAGAGCATTATAAGTATGAAGTTTGCTTTTGTCACCTGTCATGTGTCTTGAGCACCCACTATCGATGTACCATTGATTTTCTTCACCTTCCGCAAATAATGCTATCCCACAATTTTCAACTGGTGGTTCTTTCTTTTTCCACATTTTAGAGCTTGAGGGAACATGTTCTTTTGGCTGGATCTTGTTCCTGCATTCAGATTCTTCATGGCCAAAGTTATTACAATAAGTACATTCAACTTCACTTTGAAGAGGAGAAAAATTGTTATAGGTATTCTTCTTTGGTTCAGTATCCAACCTTTTCTTCCTTGCTTCTCTTGTCATGATGGTTTTATATGCAACACATTGACTAGCTTTATGACCAAAATTGTGACAAGTGAAACATTGCCCATTGAAGTAGAAATTTCTGCGATCATGGAATCTTCTACTTGAATTTACCTGTTGGTTGTAGTGTCTTTGAAAGCTATCCCTGTTAGTGTTCCTTGAATTGAGATGGTCCTGCTTTCCCTGTAGAGATCCTTTATTCCCTTGTTGAGTGGCTGAATGATGTAAACCACCTGTAACTGCTTTTAGATAGTTTGGTGCTGAAGTTTGAGAAGATTCTTCGGTATATCCAAGACCTGTCTTTATAAGAGGAGAACGTTGTACCTTGATGATCTCATCTAAGGTTTCAGATCCTTTAGCAAATCTAAGATTCAAGGTTTTTGCTTTCTCAACTTCTTTTCTTTGACTTACCACTTCACATTCTAGTTTTTCAACATGTTTCTTTGCTTCTTCAAGTTGCTTTTCAATGGTCTCTCTGATTATCTTTTGTTCTTCTAAGAGAATTTTGTAATCTTCTAAGTGTAGTTTGAGTTGATTGTTTTCTTCAAGAAAATCGTTTTCCTCTAGAGCATCCATAAAAGTATCCTTTTCTTCTTTTTGTTCAAATGCCATGAGAAGTCTAAGATCTTCTTCACATTATTCCTCACTATTAGATGACCCATCACTATCTTCATTAGTATAGTAACTTTTCTTAGAGCTAGATCGGTTCTTATTCCTTCTTACTACTTCTTTTCTTTTATAAGGACATTTTGCAGCATAATGACCAACTTTTCCACACTCAAAACATTTGAAGGGAAGCTTACCTTTGAATCTTCCAGTACCTAGTTGGAGCTTTCTCACGAAATTTGCTTCTTCTTCATCGGATACATAGTTGGATTCTTTGACAAATTCCTTTTCCTTTCCTTTTGCAGAGGCCTTAAAGGCAGCTTCTCTTATTTGAGAAGGACCTCCTTGTCTCATTTCAAAAACAGTCAGAATACCATGCAATTGAACAATAGAAAGAGTTTGCAGATCTTGCCTTTCTTCAATAGCCGAAACTTTAGAGTCAAATTTAGAAGTCAAGGATCTTAAGACCTTTTCCACCAGAGTAGTGTCAGTTATGGTTTCACCCAAGTTTCTCATTCAATTTACAATATCATCCAGACGAAGAAAGAAACTAGCAACACTCTCATCACTATGCATCTTCAAATTTTCATATTCAATTCTAAGAGTTTGGAGTTTTGCACTTTTTACCTTTGTGTCTCCTTCATAGCTTAGAATGATTTTGTCCCATATGTCTTTTGCCGAATGTAGTCACATCACTTTAGCAAATTCTGATTCAGACATGCTTCCCAATAAGACATTCACTGCTTTGGCATTGATTTCATACTTCTTTCTTTCAGCTGCATCAGTAGGAATACTTGCCGGGTATTGATAACCTTCTTCCACTATTGCCCATACATCTGCACCAAGACTTTGCAGATATGCTTTTGTTCGTACCTTCCAGAATATCAGATTGCTTCCATTGAATAGAGGTGGCTTTATAGACATCACTCCTTCTTGACTTCCCATTGCGACGGATCTCCTTCAAGTGATCAAGCTTCTGCAGAAGAACCTGCTCTGATACCAATTGTTGGGAAAAATACTGAGAGGGGGGGGGTGAATCAGTATTTACAGCATATTCAAACTTTTTACTTTTTCATGCTCTAAAACCCATACGCTACTTTCCTGAAGCATACTCGCGTATATACGCGGATACCCTTTATTAAACTCGCGTATACTCAGATATCTAATTATGTAATTAGTTCTTCACTTAAATCATTCCATCATTCAATCATAAGATGTTTAATAAACAGTAAACATGTGCAGTAAGAACATAGTAAACCATCACACAAAGCATCACACATGAACACCAGAATTTTAGGTGGAAACCCAAGTCGGGAGAAAACCACCGCTGCAGTTGCTCAGCCTTCAATATTTTATTATAGAGAAAACATCTTACAACATATGTGCTGGCGCAGACTTGACCAGCACGCAGGCACCCACCTGCGCTCGTTTACGAGCCTCTCCTGGAAGGGAGCTCCAACCCCCTGACTCGTTTACCAGCCTCTCCTGGAAGGGAGCTACGACCCCCTGATCTCGTTTACCAGCCTCACCTGGAAGGGAGCTACAACCCCCTGACTGAAGGCTACAACCCTCAGCACCACCTTGGACCATGTTTCATCAATTTTCACACTGGATCCAACCAACTTCAATATAACACCACTTGCAGGCCACATTTCATCATATTTTCATACTGGACCCTTTCCATACTTTAAGCACAAACATACGTCACCAACAGATGCATATCAACACAGATCAGATAGCAGAAACACAGCAGAACAGATCAGATATTTCATACCCCTTGCTTCAGCAAACCCTAGTTTGCATACGCTCTTTTACTTCACTGATTTCGCGTATATACGCGCTTCCGTCCACACAAACCGGCGTATACCTCAGTGTATATTTTATTGCGCATACGCGCTTTCTCTTCGCTGAAGCTGCGTATATACGTGCTTCCTCCGCGTTGAAGTAGCGTATAGATCTTCAATTATTCCAGAGCAGCATACTTCTTCAGATCAGATATTCAGTTCAGATTTACCCTTTCACTTCAGACAGATGTTCGCCTAAATGTGCGCCTCATCACAGATCTAGGCCTTCCATAAGCAGATCTAGTAAATACAAGTGCATTTCAGATCTAGATCCCCTTCTTCATCATTGGTGCATCATACACTCATATTTATCTTCAAGTGTAACCCTTTCCAATCAGATCTACTTCAGAGAGAAGTATTCATTCAAGCTCAGACATCTTGCACTCACACACATCCTTTTTGCACAATGAATTTCTTCTCCTTTTATATGATTACCCTTTGTCAATACCATGAGCCCCTTTTTCAATACCATGGACCAAAACAATACCATAAGCCCAAAACTACTTGGACGGGGTCAATTAGGCGGATCATTACCCAATACAATGGATTAATACCATGGTGGTTACCCTTGGGTTTGCACTTTTGAGCGCTTTTGCCCATACGCGACTTGAAACGTTATTTTCCGTGTGCATACGCGACTTCCCCTAGGCCAATCCGCGTATACCAAGAGACATGCTCTTTTTCATCATTCTCTGAGTACATTCTGAAATCCTTTCTTCATTGCCTTCTGTAAATACTGTAGATACATCAGATTTCCTTCATCGAGGACATATTCTATCAAACACAACTTCATCAAGTAAGTTGTCATCAACTTCATCAAGTGGGTTGCCTTTCAAGGACAACACTCAGCATCATATTGTCGACAGACATCATATCACATCAGATTTACATCATTTACCAAGTCCATCAAGTCAAGAATAACTTCATCCGAGGTTTTCCATCAAGGACAATACATGTCAATAGTCGCATGTCTTCATCTTCATTCAGTGGGTTGCCATCAAGGACAACACTCTGCATCATATTTCCAACAAGTTTGTGAACAACAAAGGATTTCAAGCATAGCTAGTTTAATAGCTGACATAAACATGGTAGGGCAAACCATTAATCATGAGAAATGTAACTATAAGCTAATCAATACATAGAAATAAACATTCAAGCTGTGCATAGAGGTATATAACTCTCTAACTTTGGGAAATGTCTATCCGACTTTGGGGAAATACACTTAAGACATACAAACAACTCAAATCACTATGCCGGAATGCCTAAACACAGTACTTCAAGTTATTGGGCACTTTGAAAACAAGATTTGCATAGTCTTAGACAAAGGGCTAGATTGAAACTAGGCCTCTTTGGTTCAACAAAAAGATAATCTAATCAGTCAAAGAGAAATTTCATGGATGGAGCTATAACTAGCCATAGGTAAGAAGGGCATACCGTAAATCATACTTAGCATGTATAAAACCATGAATGAAATAAGAAACAATATCCTTAAGTTATTAAAGAGCAATCGAGAATTCTTTAATGTGACTAAGGAAGAGGAAAACATGGAAGCTATGAAGAAACAGGAAATTTGAGGTGCCTCCAAGGGCATATCTCAAATTTGTTCTCTACTGATATATAGCAAGCAAGAAACATGTATTCATGAATGAAAACTAGAAGACAGAACAAAGAAAGAGACACTATACCATTCTACCAAGTCCTAGAATCCAACAACAATCCTCTTTCATCATCCAAGAACATCCAAGAGACTATCCAAAAGCATGAGACAAGTATTTCTTCCAAAGCTTATATGACCATATATTTCTTCTCTCATCAAGTTCAGCCTTGTTTACAATGAAAGCCTTTGGAATAAATAGGCCAAAGTGAGGAAAACCTCATGGTTCAACTTGCTATCCCATTGGCCTAATCAAAATATCTAAACTTGTCCTTGAGGCTTTGCAAAGCCCAAGGCACAAAATATCTCATAAAATATCTAAAAAATGCTAAAAAAGGGAAAAATATTGACTTTTCGTAACTTCTCATGTGAAAAAATAGCTAAACGCACATGAGGAAAAAGCATTTTTTAAAGGTTCAAATTTTACAAAAATACTCAAAATTTACATCAGCAAAAGGTCCCCTGACTTGCCGGAAACATTTGGCAGCCTTCCTGGTGTCGAAACAAGGCTCATGATAGCTCGTTGGAAAGATCTGAGTGTCTACTTTCTGGAACAACTGAAATTTGCCTAATTTGATGCCTAGAAGTCCTCCAAAAATAGGACTGTGTGCAAAAATCCAGAAAATAAAGTTTGTTGATAGACCGGGCAGAGTGTGGAAAAAGTGGGAATTTTTCGCCATTTCAAAAGAGTGAATGATATTCAAATGTCTTGAAAATCACTGAGTGTGTGCTCCTGAAATTATGGCATCCAATGATACCATTCTCCTCCATTGACGATCCCCCAAACTGAAATGGCGAAGCCCATGAGTTTTGGGAAAAAACCCAAAAATGCCAAAAAACCAAAACATGTTAAAAATCGCTCAAAATTGGTGAGCATGACCCTCAAGGGTTCTCAGCAACATGCTGTGAAGTAGAGGCCAAAATCTGAAGTCCTGATGTGTCCTTTCTCACTTTCCGTGCCGGGCGCTTACCTTTAACCTCCTTTAGCTTGTCTTGAGCAGCCTTTAACTTGCGTCAGGCAAACTGATTTAACTTTTTGTAATGCTTTATCATTCTCCTTTGAAGATCTAGATCCCTGTTTTCCGTTTCCAACTTATTCTCCAAATGGTCATTGACTCTCTCAAGCCACGCCTCCTTATTTTTTTATATCTCTTGTTCAAACAATGCAGTCAGAGGAGTGGATTGGAGAAGGGCATTATCCTCTTCTTTTTGTTTCTCAAGGGCTCTTTTAAGCCCTATGGTTCTAGGCCTCTTTCGCTTAGGCTGATCATCACCTTCACTTTCATCAAATTCACCCATGAGATCTTCCAACCTTGCTTGGGCTTTGGAGGCCTCCTTCTTGTACTTAGTTGCCCGTGTCTCATAAACAGCCATATGGACACTCATTTGCCTATTTTGGATTTCTAGAAAATGATTGAAATTCCTTGCCCTATGAAGATCATCCTTTAGTGCATCAATTTGTCTCTCTCTTTGGATCAAAAGGTTTTCTAGAATGCGGGCCTCATTATCACTATCATCGCTTTGGATTGGGATGATATTGAATGCACTCTCCTGCTCATCACTTCCTTCTACCTTGCCCTTCCCTTTGCTTTGGGTGGCTATTCTAGTGCTCTTCCTCCTAGGAAAATCAATGATAGGCTTCTTTGGAAATTTACCTTTGCTTCGGAGAGCCCTTGTCACATTTGGAGTGACCACCTTAGGCACTTTCTTCTTAGCTGTCCGGGACTTTGTCTTTTTAGGAGAAGAGGGCATGACCCCTTTACCTTTGTCGCCTTGCTCTTTTTCTCCTTGAGTTTGTTGTTCTTCTTGAGGTTGATGTGTATCATCTTTTGGAGGCTGTTGTGCATCTTGAGGAGGCTGCTGCCTTTGCTGCTCTGTCTCACAAGGCTGCCCCTGTTTATCCCTTTCTTGTCCTTCATCATCTTTCTGCTGCTATTCTGTATCACCCTCACTGTGTTGTTGTTCTGTCTCACCGTGATGTTGTTGTTCAAGCTGCTGCCCTTCATCATAAGAATGTTCACCCTCATCACTGTCATGTTGTTGATGTTCAGCACTTTATTCCTCTTTTTCTTGCTACTGCTCACCCTCATCACTGTCATGCTACTGCCCTTCATCACCAGTTTGCTTCTCTTCATCGTTTTCTTCATGCTCATGTCCTTCCTTCTCTTGTTGGCCGCTTCCTTCTCCTTCTTCATGTTCTTTTGTTTGTTATGTAGTGAACTTGAGCCTTTTAGGAGTAGGCCTGCTTGAAGAAGGGCAGGGCTGATGAGTGGGAGATGTAGGGGATGTATGGACTGGACGGACAGTGGAGAAATCCGGATGAGTGATGAAAACATCCCAGGAGACCTCTCTCTTTTCAAGCTGGTGAAGGATGATGATTTTGATGAGAGAGTGATGGAATAGAGAGGCTATTTGTTGTGATGGAGGCTTCTTCTGGACAATGGAGGCCATTTTCTCAATGCTTTTGCATAAGAAGAAAGGAAGATTTAACTGCTTGGTCCTTGTGAAATGCATCAACAGTCAAATGTGGTAAGCATAGATTCAGGAGAATCTCCCCTCACAAGTGAAATATTTCATGATAATCTTCATGAGGGGGGCATAGCTGGCTCAAAGGTATGAGAAAGGGAAAATAGTAGGACAAGCATCTCTGTGCTCAGGCTTGAGGAAGGGTTTGTAGTCATCAAAGTCCAAATAGATTTGTTTAAACCATTTCTCTCCAATATAGGGAATTTTAGTGGCTTTGGAAATGGATCTTGGGGAGAACTTGAAATCAAGGTCTGCCAATTGAAAATTTTTGTCTCTAAACCTCAAAGCGCACAGATGTGTTAAACGAGAGAAACTCTTTACTTCTTGCACCATCTGGCGAAACTCTAAACATCCCACCTCATGGAAATTGAATAATATTGACGGGTGTGCATTCACCTCTTCGGTGGAAATAGGCTCATACCTTTTGTGCAATCCACTCCTACTATCCTGCCTGGGAGGCATCTTGCCCTAGATGCGCTTCTGCAACACCAAACTGCCTCAAAGTTTTTGAAATGTCTTCTTCAAACAAAACTCTACCTTCCACAGTCAAAAGTTCATTGTGATAGTGCAAGGTGACATGGCTCCTTGTGTTTGGTGTGAGCGCAAAACAGCCCTGTAGGAGTCTAACAACAGAAACTCCTCATAATCAACACACTCCTTGTATTCATTGTTCTTCACACAAAGTTTGACCATACCTCCAAATGTAATGGTATCTTCACTTACTGACTCTGCTTCATGGAATGAAAGAGAAAACACTGTTTTTATCTTTTTAACATACAGAGGAGATCTCTGAAATGACAAGAATCCTTACACCATGATCACTGTTATTTGAAAATGGGACATTGTTTCACCTTTCAAAACCCTGTCTCTCGTTTTGGACACTGTTTGGTACTATTTTAAAACTATTTGCAGGGCAGTTCATAGGTTTTTTGAAACATTAAAAAGGGAACCACCATTTGGTTATGCTCACTGCTGGGCAAACATAGCTATTACAAACCCAGTTTTTTAAACAAACACCTCAACCCTCCTTAACCCTGTTTTTACCAATGCACATAGCTAACGGAGTTTATTTTTGTGCCACAACAGTTAGGATGTCTTAAATGCTTGACGACCCCCCTAGAACAGGAATGTAATGTTTGAGCAGTAACCTTCTTTCAAAAGAGTCACTCGAAATATCTTGATTTACACCAAGGCCTTTATTTGCCTCAAACACCATTTAGTAGTTTGAAATTTGTAAGGGGGGCAAGACAAAATACCTTAAAACACGATGGAAATCTTTGCTTGAGAGTTGGAGCCACTTTGAAAGCAATTTGGAGGCGTTTTGGAGGCTTAAAACAAGTGTGGCGCGTTTGAAAGAGAGAGTGATGTGCGGAATAGGCAGTCGGGTCACCTGTCGAGTCGACAAGACCAGCACCTACAGGCACGTCACGCCACAATGCAATCCTATGTAAAAAATGCGCTCAAACGCGCCGCGCGGTTGTACAGGCGCGCCGCGCAACCTTAAGCCCAAAAAAGCTTTGTTTTTTCGATCACAACTTCTTTCTTCGGTCTTGTAGACAACAAGAGGAGTTTTGCTTGTACTTGGGAATTTGCAAATTGGATCGACAATAGTCCCTAACCCTTTTGAAAGAAAACAAATCTGAGACCTTCTCACGTTCACTTGGTGGAGGTTTTGAAGACTTTTTGGAAAGCTTTTAACTCCTCTTTGCACCAATTTTTGATAAAAAGGTGAAGTTTGATTTTTGAAAAAGTAGCATAGTGAGAACTTTGCTTTAGGTAAAAAATATTTATTTAGGAGTTTCAAATCTCCTACACTACATTTTCACTATGCTTTATTTAAACGAGAAAATTTTCCACTGCTGACCCCTTTTAGTGTCATTTTCAACATGTAACACTTGCTCGACAATACACCAATGAGTTATGAAGCACCTTTGCCATTTTGCAAGGAGGTGGATTTACCCTTTTTAAAACCCAATCTGACATTGTTTGCTCTTGATGATTTGGAGTTAATGATGCCCACTGTGAAACTGATTTCAACTGTTAGGTGTCCTTTAAGCTCATCTTCTGACTTTGACCCTTTTTCATAAGGGACTACCTTCCTTTGTAACAGTGGCATGCATATATTGATTCATTGAGTTCCAGGACCTGAAACACATGTCACGATCTTTCTTGCACTTTTATGACCCTGTATACCTATTTGCAATGCCTTTTTGGGGAAAAGCTAAACTCAAGTTCCCTTTGTCTACTTATGATGAGTAATTTGAAAAACATTCTCTCATGAACAGGAAGATGAGTACCCTTTGACAAATATTTACCATCACTGGCCTGTGTCATGACCTGTCCTTTAATCATCAGCAAAGTTGTTTTAATTGGGCTCCAGACTGCCTTTTTGAAAGAAACCTTGATAAGATACAAGTTTAACCTCTTGGATCACAGTGGTACCCATGCTTTCCTTCTTTGTTTTTTACATCATTTCTCTATTTCAACTGTCTCCTATTGTGTTCACAATTTGTCTATCAGTAAATGAAAAATCTAGAATCAAGAACTGCTCTGGCCCTCTACTTATGAATGAAGGAGGCATCTCCTGACACAAATGACTGATGCTCTTTCAACCTCTATCTCAATCAACTCTGCCTTTAATCATCATTTTTATGCAAATGCCTTTAGTTGCTGTCTTACTATAATCAAAACTTGTCTCACAGTTGGTGCAGCTCTTAGAATCAAACTTTTTCCATCTGCCCTCTGCTTATAGATGAAGGAGGTGCTCTTAACCCTCTACTTATGAAATGAAGGAGGTTCTTCAGTCTTCAAACCCTCTGCTTATAGATGAAGGAGGTTTTTAGTCATGTCATATCATCAGCCTCTTGACAGTGTTGCTTTTTTTTCTTTCACTATACTTTCAGGCTTTGAATGTGATTGCAAGAGTTTGATGAAAAACTCTTTGCTCTGTGGCTGCATCCCAGGATCAAGATCACATTGAGAAGCAGCTGTCTTCTCATGTGGAAATAGCTATTGTCTTCTGGGATGCTGGTGTGCCTCTGTCCCTGAAAGATACATCAAGACATTGTAAAAACACCTAAAATCATCTTGACTTATGGTCTATGTATTGCTGAGACTTGAGGGTGTATTAGTGGTGCGACCTAAGGCTGTAACCAATTTTGTTTGTAGAGTGGGGAGGTCTGTTATGACTGGTCTATAGAAGATGGAGGTTTTTTGGCTCTTGGATAGTTTTCCAAGGGAGAAATTCCTTAAAGCGCCACTTCCTAAGTTAGGGGAGACTTTTTGAACAGATTTGGATTGTTTCTTTAGGGCTGATGGGCAGACTAGTATGGTTGAGGCTAGGTAGGATTTGATAATGATGTTTCATCTCGTCATGGGAGGACTGAAAAGGTAAGAGGGAAAAAAATTTTATGGGTGTTTTCCGAGCTGGAAAATTTGACAAATTTTAGATCAGCTGCTAGAAAACTTGGCTGTTAGAACTAGTCATCACCAACAAGGGAAAAATACTGATGACTAACAGAGTACTTAACCCATTTCACTTGCCTATTTTTTAATCATGACTTGGTGGTAGAGCCTTCCTTTGCATGGGATTTCTAGTTAGTTCCTCGCTAGCATTTGTCGCCCATGTTGCAATTCATGTAGGCTCGGGAGTCCTCTTTCGTATTGCCATGTCTTATGTGTTGAAGCTTCATTCTTCTTCTTCTTCGCTATCATTTTCTGGCCATTACCCTAGAGGCTCCCTTATGTTTTCGAGTTGTATTACTGCATTGCATATTGACTACTTGTTTATCCTTTAGCCAGCTTCATTTGGACTCAATTTTTAAGCCATCTTTTGACCATGTCTTTTTGTACAAGTTAACCATGCAATCACTTAGCTTCTGTGACTTGACACCTTTACCCATGGATCGAACATTCCTCTAAGTGTCACTTACCAGTTTTCACCACCTTGCATTGAGCATAGGATTGTTCCTATCCCAGGAACTAAGGCATATTTTCACGACACTCGTTCTATCCATTGTATCATAGCATTATTTTATTCTTTTTCAGGCTTTAAATATGAAAAAGAAAAAAAAAAATCAAATATTTTGAAAAAGAGCGGGAATGGGATATTTCTTCCATACTTGATGAAAGCTACAGTGTGATTTTTGTCACCCTTGAACAAAGCACATAAAATCTAAGTCTTTTCTCCATTTGGGATGGCTTTAGTTTTTGACTTAGGAGAAGCCTTAACCTTGTTTCATGAGTTAGTACTCCCCCAGTTGGTTATCTCTTCCAATTATATGGAGGGATTTTTTATGCCTCCTGCATGATAAACTTATACAAGGTTATAATTTTCTACCATAGTCAAACATGATTCATGCTTTTTTTCAAGCGAAGTTAACCTAATTCAGCCTTTCTGCGGTGTCTCTTGACTCATTTTTTAGTCTTCCTTCCCGGTCTTGTCAGTATCTTGTTCTATCACATCAGATATTTGGTACTTTACTCGTGCTAGTTTTAGAAGGTCCCTATTGACTTCTTGCCAGCAGGTTTGTCTCTTATCGACTATGACATATTTCTCTGAGAGTAAGCCTAGAGCTGCACCCTAGCCCTATTTACATCATTGATAGGAGACCTTGTGCTCAACATTTGATCATCATCATGGGTCTTTGACTGAGTGGTTTCCCTTATGTTTGACGTCAACTTACATTATCACACCTGGGATCCGTGCAGTACCTTGATTTCCATTTGACCCTATTGGTGGATATCTCGACTCTTTGTCAGCTTTCATTATTGGTTGGTTCAGATGGTTTCTGTCATGTGCTATCTTCATCTTGTGCACGCTGGAAATGTACTTCAGGTTGGTTACTTCACTCTACTTCATACGATTCCTTCCAAATTTAGGCCTGCAGGTTACAATCGCGCTGGACTGATGTGGTATGCCTTAATGGCTACCTTCCAGCAGATCTTTTCCCATTGACTCTGACTCATTTCTCTGGGAATTAGGTCTAGAGTCTCTTTTTCAGTACCTTAGGGTTTGCCGTCATCAGTGGCAGACTCTTCGCTATCGACAGTGAGGACACATCGTTGGCCCCTGATTGATAGAATCTTTCAAGTGTTCAACTTCAACTCATTCATTCACACTTGATAGATTTTACTGGGGCACCTTGACACTCATTATCATTATCGGTGGGTTGTCTCACGTTTGCTAATGGTATACATCAATGACTGGTAATAAAACGATTTCTCACATGGTCAACTTCAGCTCATTTATTCCCATTGTGTAAAATTGTGCCATAGTGATTGGCGAAGGCCTTGGGTTTGCATCAACATGCTTTGGTTCACTTTGACATATCCTTTATTTTTCTACCAGTGACACCATCCACCCTTATATGTTGTAGTTTCAACATAGTAGCATCTTATATGTTGGCTCCCGAGTTGCATATCGTATCATTTGTTCCACCACTTATTATTTGGTACTTGGAGATTCAGTTGTGACTTTTGTGATCAGATATCTATTGCTGCATCATTTATTAGTCTTCTATATGTGATACTTGGACTTGATTTGACTTGTACTTCCAGGCAGCGATCAAATGATTCCCTATGTAGTTTACATTTCAGTTATACTTGTGTACATATTTGTTAGGTCCCTATATTACTAGTATAGTCCCTTATCATTGTTAGTGTAACCCCTTATTGTTATTATTGTACCCTTGTAACCCCCATATTGTTATTATTGTGCCCTTAAATTATTATTGTTAGGTCAGCTAGGATTACATTGTGGCCCCATGGACTCCTATATATAGAAAGGAGGTTTTGTAATTTGTATCATCCAGGAATTGTTCATTCATGTAATGTATTGGAGGTTGCCCCCTCGAAGTGGCTTATTTCTAAGGCATTGATATCTCTTTTCTTCTATTTTTGGAGCCAGCTTCATAACATTTGGTATCAGAGCTTTGGATTCTAGGGTTTCGCTGCTCCAAACAGGTCATCATGGAATTTTCTCTATAACGTTGTTTCTACGAAGTTCTAGAAGCTGAAATTTTTAGGGTACGAAGCTGAAATCCTGAGGAACATCGTCATAAAATTTCAAAGCTTGGTTCGCAATATTTTCAGAGATATGATCTGTGGAAGTTAGGTATTTTTGCAGGCTCCTCAATTTAATATAAACAGGTCATCGTGGAATTTGCGCTATAACGTTGTTTCTAAGAAGGTTAATAATTTGAACTTTTTAGGGTGCGAAGCTGAAATCCTGAGGAAATTCTTCGCAAAATTTCAGAGCTTGGTTCGCAATATTTTTGGAGATATGATCTGTGGAAGGTAGTGCTTTTTCAGGCTCCTGAATTTCATCTCAAAGAGGTGATCGTGGGAAAATATTCATAACTCTCTCTGAGCATCAGATTGGAGTGCTGTAAAATGTGGTCGCAAGTACATGGACTGTAGTTTCTTTTCTATCAATTTTAGAGCTAAAAGACAAAACAATGAGACGTGGTAAGTTGTACAAGTTCGCTCTATTGAACTAGTCCATAATTAGGTCATTATGGGAGATTGGATATAACTTTGTCTTGGAGAATCCAAATCAAGTCAGAGCTGTGGCATTTGAAAGATAATTCAGAAGGCTACCTCAATGCAAAATTTTAGATATTTAAGAGCCGCAATCACAGAGATAATTCAATTTCAATATCGAGCTCCTCAAAAGCAAGAAAAAGGTGTGTATTTTTTTCCAAATTGCATAAGTCTTGTTTGAAGAATCAATTTGAATTGATTCCAATGGCATATTGTTAAATAGATATCAGTATTGGGTTCTAAAAAATGCCCCGTAAAAATAATTCAACACCCATTAAGCCTTCAGAAGGCTCTACTATGACTCATGAAGATGAAGAATTGCAACATGATCTATCAAAATTACAAGAGAAAGTGCACCAAATTTCGCTCTCGCAAAGAGAAAAAAAAAATGAAATGGAAGTTTTGAAGAAAGGTGTGGAAGCGAAGATGGATGGTTTGAAGAATAATATGGATGGTTTGAAGAAAGGTGTGGAATCTAAGATAGATGGCATGGAAGCTAGCATGGAATCTAAGATGGATGACATGGAAGCTAAGATCGATGAAAAAATGAAAGACAACATGGAAAACATGAAGAATGATCTAAAAGCGGACATGGAAGGTTTGACAAAGTTGATACAAGAAATGTTTCCTAATGGTGAAAAGATAGTAGAGGAAACTCATGATGAGAACAAAATAAATGTTAATCGTGATTTCATAAACTCTAATGTTGGCGGAAAGAACCACCATATTCCAAAAATGGATATGAGGAAGTTTGATGGAAAGGATCCTGTAACATGGATACTACAGATGGAGCAATATTTTGATCTCCATAACGTGCAAAACACACAAAAGGTACGCATTGCACCTTTACATTTAGAACAAAATACATTTGTATGGTATCGATGGCTTTGCTCCCGTAAAAAAATTGTCACTTGGTCAATTTTTACGGAGGAAATGATAGCACATTATGAGGATACAAAGAGAAACACCTTCTTTAGCCAATTGATAGATCTCAAACAAAAGGGTTTAGTGGGGCAGCACATTGAGGACTTCCAAAAATTGAATATAAGGGTAACTGATATTCCAGAGGAACACAGGATTGATCTCTTCATAGGCACTTTAAAGGATAACATCCAACATGAAGTTCGCGTTTTGGAACCTGATTCATTGGAGAAGGCATTCGGGTTGGCAAGAAAAGTTGAATGTAAAATTATGGCGACAAGGAAGCCTACCACTCAATTCTATAAAGAAGGAAGTGTTGCTACACCTAGATTTCCACAACCTACAAGGTTGACACCAAAAAAATTGGAAGAAAAAAGAGCAAAAGGGCTTTGCTACAGTTGTGATAGAAAATACACTAAAGGTCATAAGTGTGCTGAGAATAAATTATTTTACATAGATTGTGAAGAGGAAGAAGAAAATGAACAAGAAGAGGATATACACCGGGAACCAGCCCCAGAAGAGGAAGAAATGAATCCGACCATATCGTGTAATGCACTGGCAGGAATTACCACTCCTCAAACTCTCAAGATAAAAGGACAAATCAAGAAGAAAAAGGTAATAGTGTTGATTGATTCAGGTAACACCCATAATTTTATTCATTGTAAGGTAGCCAAGGAATTAAATTGTTTCCTATACCCAGCACCAGAATGTCAAGTGATGGTTGCAAATGGAGGAACTATAAATTTCTCTGAAAAATGCCATAATATCAAGCTAACCATGGGGGAATATGTATTGAATAGTCCAATGCTTTCCATTCCTATGGGAGGTGCTGATGTTGTACTAGGAGTACAATGGTTACAATCTTTGGGAATGATAGCTTTTAATTTTCAAGAAATTTTCTTGAAAATTTTTTTAGAAGGAAAGGAAGTCGAATTACGGGGTATTTCAAGGAAGCCAGGAAAGATAATAAGCTCTAATGTCATGACAAAGCTTCTAAAAAAATAACAACAAGGCGTAATTTCACAATTATGCTCACTAGAAGTTCCAACATCAAAATCATCTATTTATGCAGATCTCCAACAAGTCTTGGACAATCATTCCAAGGTGTTTGAAACTCCCAAAGGACTCCTACCTATTCTTGATCATGATCATGCTATTCATTTGATTCCAGGAAGTGTTCCTCCAAACATCAGGCCTTATAGATATCCTTATGTCCAAAAGAGCGAAATTGAACGTATGATTGCAGAAATCTTAGAGGCGAGTATAATTCAACCTAGTCAAAGTTCTTTCTCCGCTCCTGTAGTATTGGTACACAAGAAGGATGGATCATGGCGCATGTGTCCGGATTATAGGGAGCTCAATAAGCTCACAATTAAAGATAAATTTCCCATTCCTGTGAGTGATGAATTATTGGATGAATTACATGGAGCAATTTATTTTACCGAGTTGGATCTTCGTTCAGGATATCATCAAATTAGAATGGAGACTGAATATATTCCAAAAACAGCATTTCGAACTCATGAGGGTCATTATGAATTTTTGGTCATGCCTTTTGGCCTTACCAATGCACCTTCTACATTTCAAGGGTTGATGAATTCCATTTTCAAACCCTTCCTTAGAAAATTTGTGCTAGTGTTTTTTGATGATATACTAATCTATAGCAGGTCTTGGAAGGATCATGTTGAACATGTTGATAGGGTGCTCAAACTATTGCGAGAGAAACAATTATATGCAAAAACATACAAATGTTTCTTTGGAGTACAAGAGGTGGAATATCTGGGTCATATTATATCTCACAAGGGTGTTAAGGTAGACCCTAACAAAATTAAATCCATTAAGGAATGGAAAGCCCCCACAACCATAAAGAAATTGCGAGGATTTCTTGGGTTAACAGGGTATTATCGCAAGTTTGTTAAGAATTATGGGAGAATAGCAGCACCACTAACAACATTATTGAAGAAAGATGCATTTTCATGGACTCCTGAAGCAACTAAGGTCTTTGAACATATTAAAGAGGCAATGTTCCTAGCACCGGTCTTAGCTATGTCAGACTTCACAAAAACCTTTATTGTGGAATGTGATTCCTCAAGAAATGGAATTGGTGTTGTTTTAATGTAGGAAGGAAGACCCATTTCTTTTTAAAGTCTTCCAATCAAAGGAAAGTATTTACAGAAACCTATTTATGATAAGGAAATGTTAGCAATACTGCATGCACTAAAGAAATGGAGAACTTACCTAATGGGAAGACACTTCAAGGTAAAAACTGATCATGATAGTCTTAAACACTTTTTGGAACAAAGACTATCTTCAAAATAACCACAAAAATGGGTCACAAAGATGTTGGGTTATGAATTTGAAATAATCTACAAAAAAGGGAAGCTTAATGTTGTTGCAGATGCACTCTCAAGAAAGAATGAAGAGGTGGAAGCATTGCTTTGTGTCATTTCTATTATCCAACCAGATTGGATAACCGAAGCAAGAGATGAATGGAAGAAGGACAAAGAAGTATGGACACTCATTAAAAAGTTGCAGCAAGATACTAGTACATCTGATACATTTAGTTTGAAAAATTATTCTTTATGGTACAAAGATCGTTTATATCTTTGTAAGAATTCCCAACTAAAACAAAATATTCTTTTGGAATTGCACACTTCTCCTTTAGGAGAACACTCAGGATTTTTAAAAACTTACCATAGGGTGAAGAAAGAATTTTTTTGGGATGGCCTTAAATCTGATATGCAAAATTTTGTGGCAGAATGTTTGGTTTTCCAGCAGAATAAATTTGAGACAATTAAGACCCCCGGACTTCTACAAACTTTATCCATTCCAAGTCAACGTTGGGAGGAGATTTCAATGGATTTTATCACAGGTTTACCTAAGTCCGAAGGAAAGAGTGTCATCATGGTGGTAGTTGATAGACTTACCAAGTATGCACACTTTTGTGCATTATCTCATCCATTTAAAGCAAGTACAGTAGCTACTACATTTATGGACACAATTCAAAAGCTACATGGAAACCCAAGGGTTATTATGAGCGACAGAGATCCCATTTTTACTGGAAATTTTTGGACAAATTTATTTTCTTGCTTGGGTACTCGATTAGCTCATAGCTCATCTTATCATCCTCAATCTGATGGTCAAACTGAGATAGTAAATACATGTTTGGAAGGATATATTAGTTGTTTTGTATCTGATAAACAAACACAATGGGTCAACTGGTTACCTCTCACTGAATGGTGGTATAACACTTCCTTCCATACTATAGCAAAAATGACCCCATTTATGGCACTTTATGGATATCATCCACCATCCATCACATCATCTTTAAGAGAAAATTCGAAGGTTCAAGCAGTGGAAGATCACATCGAGAATCAACAAGAAGTTCTCCAACTCTTAAAGGATAACCTGAATTTGGCACAAAATCAAATGAAACAACATGCAGATCAACATCGCAGTGAGAGAAATTTTGATGTAGGAGACTGGGTATTTTTATGGCTACAACCATACAAACAAATGCCCTCAAGCAAGCTAAGAAGGATAATAAATTATCACCAAAGTACTATGGTCATTACAAGGTGTTGCAAAAGATCGGTACTATGGCATACAAATTGGAGCTTGCTGCTTGTTCACGAGTGCATCCAGTTTTCCATGTTTCATGCTTAAAGAAGGTTATAGGTGAAAATCTTCTAGTTCAAAAAATATTTCCAGAAATTGATGAGGAAGGAAAAATCATATTGGAGCTTGAAGCGGTCATGGAAACAAGAACTCGACAGCTACGGAATCAATCAATTTCAGAGTATCTCATCAAGTGGAAGAACTTACCCACTGAAGATTCTACATGGGAGGATGAGAATTTTATACAGAAGCACCCAGAGCTACTCAAGCGTTGAGAACAACACTTTTTTGAAGGAGAGGGGCATGTTAGGTCCCTATATTACTAGTATAGTCCCTTATTGTTGTTAGTGTAACCCCCTTATTGTTATTATTATACCCCTGTAACCCCCATATTGTTATTATTGTGCCCTTAAATTATTATTGTTAGGTCGGCTAGGATTACATTGTGGCCCCATGGACTCCAATATATAGAAATGAGGTTTTGTAATTTTTATTATCCAAGAATTGTTCATTCATGTAATGTATTGGAGGTTGCCCCCTCGAAGTGGCTTTTTTCTAAGGCACTGATATCTATTTTCTTCTATTTTTGGAGCTGGCTTCACAACAATATTGGACCCGCTCTATACTTCATATGCATACATTCTTTTCTTTCACTGAGCATAGGTATGCCCACCTCAAACATGAGCTATCTTTCTGATCTCTTTCACTGGTTTTTTGGCAGGCTGGAATCTGGTGAAGTCCTCTCAAGTCTTCGCAAGATTCTTTCTATGCACGAATACATTTCGGCCATCATGTACCCCTTCTAACCTCATATATTAGGGGGCATCTATTATAACATCATTTGTCACCAGCTCATACTTGATGATTTATGCTTTGGCCTTGAGCACCCCTCCCCTTCAGACTTGGACATTTTCTCAAAAAACAATATCTTAAAACCCATACGCGACTCTGCCTAGAATTTTCTGCGTATACACGTGAGTCCATCTATAGAGAACCGCGTATGCCATTTTAATCATTATATATATATATATATATATATATATATATATATATATATATATATATATATATATATATATATATATATATATATATATATTCCCTATTTTGAGGTGGGATTTACAGTTGTTCCAGTAACTTAACCACCCCAGCCCATGGCCTAACTGTAAAAAAATAATTTGAGGGAGATAAAATACCCTCAAGGGAATGGCCCAAGGGAGGAGGAAAGAGAGAAATATAGAGATTATATGCTGTTGGAGCCCTATCCAGGTCTAATATGTTCCCGTGCCTCCTGCATTTCCTAGATATATTCAGGAAACCCTTGTTTCCTTGAGATGTTCATCATCCTTTATGACATCTATTGTGCACTCATCTTGGAAGAAATCTTGAGAGGCTAGGGTTGGGCGGATCCATAGGACGGTATGCTCGAAGGCCGTGGAAGATTTCATGTGATATCTTCACGATTTTGTGTTGTACATGTCATTAATAATAGAAGAATCCATCATGTTCCTGATTTTTACATGTCAATTATCCTTTATAGATGTGTAATAATCATTAATTGAACATTTGGTATTGTTTTTATGATGTTATACATGATTTTCACTAACATATAGAACATATATATGTTGTACAACTAGAATTTTGTGTACGTTCTTTGCTGGTTTACATATTTTGGAGCACAAAGTGTTGCACGGGGTTTGCACCCCGCGGGATCTACTTCAACCAAGGGATATCTGGGTAAGTTCTGCAACCTGTAGTTTCTAGTTATTAGCATAAAAGTTGGTTTAGTGAGTCCTTCTTTTGATGGCATGCCCCTGATATTTGAAGGTTATCAACCCAAGACCTTTAGGGTATCATTCATGAAACAATAGAGTAAGGAGGTGAGGAAAACCTTAATAAGTATGTCAGAGGTGTATATAAACATCCTTCTCTAAAGGGAAAACCTATTCTATTATCAATAGTTTGGGATCCCTCTTCCACCCCATGAAATAAATAAGTGCCTATGCACAATTCTTTGAAAAATGAAAAAATGAAATAAAGGGCGAAATAAGAGAAAGGCTTCATGCATGGAGAGGTGAAGTAAGAAACTATGTCTGGGTATTGTCCTGGCTTGTTGAAAACGAAGCAATGTTTGTGTTCCTGAAGTGACTCCGTCGGGGCACTGTCGAGGCCTGCTAGCAACGGAGCAACACTAGAGATGAAAATAAAGACTCATACATTTTTATTTTACTTGTGTACTTAAATGCTTCTGATCCCAAATCGAAACAACTCAGTGTAACTTGGCTTTTTTAGTGTTCCATCGATGAAAAGGATGGAAGGGGGCTATCTATTTAACTTATACTAAGTGAGGGAGTTGTGATAATCAATTAATTGAACAATACTTCCGGAAGGCTGAAATAGATTCTACACGAGATAAGATTCATTCAGAGAGCTACATTTATACCAGTGTGTCACCTATGTTGTAGTGGCTACAACCACCCATTAGGGGAATTTTCAGGTTTATAATGGGCCTCCTAAGGAAATAATAAAATAATAGTTAAACCAATAAAATATTATTTATGAATTTACAATTCACTTTTTGCACCACAATCCATGTAATCATGGTTAAATTTAATTGAAATTTTGAACCAAAATAAAATTAATAAAAGAATTGTATTGATGTGACTATAAATAAAAATAAGTTTTTCAAGAAAAAGCCATTATCATTAAACAACTAATGCATTTGTCCTTTGTACTTAAATAACTTAAAATAAATTATAAATATAAATTCATAAATTATTAGTTGTATAACATACCATTCATTAAAATTTATATTATTTAAATTATACAATTAAATTATATAATAACATGTAATTAATATGCTATATAAAAATCAAATAATAGAATATAATAAATGTAATATATTATTTTATGTATCAATTTTTAGATTACATATTCAATTGATTCTATTTATAACATAAGAAGAAATGATATATAATATAAAAAGGAATATGATATATATTCTATTACAATTAGATTATGTTTCATAATATTATATATAATATTAATATAATCATAATGAAAATAATTGAATTGTATTTAAACAAAAAGTATTGAAATAGATTTAATTTATATTTATGAGTAGGTATTTATTTATATATGTATAGATATTAACTTATAATTAATTTGAAATTGTAATATTAAATAAAATTAAATATATGATAATATACAAACATAATATTTATTGAAAAGTATGTAAAGACATGAAGATTGTATAGGGATATGGAATGTTTCTTTCAAAAAATATGAAATGACAATAATAATATTTTTTTCAAAAAGTGTGAAATGACATTTATTATGAGTACTTAACTTTGTGACTTTAAAAATACCTAGAATACTACCATGGTTAACCATGATTTTTTGTCCACCATTGAGAATGTGACAAGTAAGTACATTTAACTCAAACAATGTCACTTCAACCATGGGTGATGATGTCATCCCTTGAAATGTGATTAGTTCTCATAAAGTGAATTTTGATTGTACATTTTCCTTAGGAGGCTCATTTTTTACCTCAAAATTCCCTGAATGCTCCAAAATTTTTCCATTTCTTAGTTTTTGGAGCCTAACCTTCTTTTCATAGGAGCTTACCTTGGACTACTATAAGGTATCTATGCTTTGAGTGATGTTTACTTTTCAATTATGCTTGTGTTTGGCTTTTCTTTACTTAGAATTTTTTTTTGAGTCACAAGCTAACCTCTTGTCTGAGTCTTGCACAACAGTTCTGGGCTAGCCTCGAGAAAATGTGAAATTCATGGAGCGGGACTTTACCTTCATGTTCAGAAGTGCACAGTCATGACTGGAAGTCAGCCTTGAGCTCGAAAACTGTGCAATCATGACAGAAATCCTAGCATTGAGCCCAAAAATTATGTAATCCCTCACTAAGATTAGAAACTACGTAGTGCACTAAGCCGAGAGCTTATAGTTCTCTGGAACTATGCAATCCTTCCCGGTGATGTGCATGGAAATTTTTCCCAGAAAAATCAGAAAATATAAAAAGAAAAAATCATCCCTAATATTTAGGGATCTATTTTTAGTAACCCAAAAGAAGCACACTTGTTATTTTTGGAAACAACCACCATGTGTCGCTTTTCCCTTGATTTGTGGCTTTCACATCATAAACCCTAATTTCCAAAATCTATTTAATCGACACCCCTATAGCTCATTCTCACATTTGACCTTGGAGCTCTAGCATTCCTGAAGATATCAAGAAACCCTCGATACGATTGTCGTCGCTTTTCGGGGTGAGTTTTGCATTTTTCTCTGTAAGTCGCTTTTTTTTTTTGTCTTGCATAAGTTTTGTTTTTCTTATTTCTTTGCATGCATGTTGTTGTTTTAACTTTATTTAGCCTGTAGAAGTGCTTTTTCAGGTCATCATTTTCCTTTTACAAGTGTCATATCGGTTTCGTCATTTTTCACCGATGGTCTTCATTGCGGCGACTCTTCTCATCAATCTCATTCGCTTATCATTTGTTCAATTTATACACTCGATTTGTATTATTTCAATCACACTTATTCATATCTGCACTCAAACCTTCACTATCTCTAATATCGGCTCATTTTTCACACATCCCTTGGGCATGTTTACCTTGTCCTTGGCTAGAATTCACTTTGCCCAGTTGGGCATTATGAAATCTTCAGGCCCAGGCTCAAATATTTGCCTTTGGAACTAAACAATGTGTAGTGCAATATGGCCCCATAGGGCATTGCATAGTGCCAGTCCTCAACCTACATCCTTGGCCACTTAAACTACGCAATGTGCAGTATCTCCTGGATCACTGCCCAAGATGAACTACACATTGCATAGTCTCAAGCCCTTATCTTCGACACTGACTATTGGGATTGTGCGGTGCATAGTTCCCTTATCCAATTAGACCCTCTTCCTAGTGAAAATTGTGCAATCCTTCTAGTCAATTTTCCAGTGTGTTGCATGAACATGTCCTAAAAGTATTTATTCTTATAAATAATATTATATTTCTATCAGAGTCTTTTCTGTCTCACGAGTACATCAGGTTTTGAGCATCTCTCCAAGAAGTCACTTTCACAATGGCATCCAAGAGAGATTCCCCAAAGGAAACTGTTGAAAGCAGTATTGTGGAAACAATTGAACAATTTTTGGTTAACTTACCAGTTTATGCAGACACTCAACTATTTATAGAGAAGGGATCAAAACTTATATGGAAGAAGATAAAAGATGCTTTTACAAAGGACTTTCAGGCAGACTTAGAAGGTTCGCCGGTGTCTCTCAACATCATGCAGTCAGCTATTTACAAGGTTTCATACATCTATCCAGCTTTCCTATGTGTGGATGTGATCATCTGGGTTGTCTAAAACACTGATGTGAAAACTATGGCATTTAGAAACACCAGCAAGCAGAAGCTTGCTACATTCCTAGTAGTAGATTTCAAGCAGATGTATCATCTTCTGAGGCCACTGAAGAACATGGACTCACTGTTCTGTGTCGCTCACAGTTGCACGAACACAATATATATCATCAAGGGTTAGGTGAACGATCCAATGAAGTTTAGACAGACGCCCACCCACATGTACAAGACAAAAGCACTCAATAAATCCTATCAACGTTTGGTCATACTAGCTTGCAAAATATATAGCCAAAAAAACACAAAGACCTTTCCTGAGGGTGGGCTATCTTGTTGAACTAGGAAGTGAATGAGGGGTAGTCGTTCAAATGATCAGATCTATTGGCTCATCAGTTGAGATTCCATGTGACACAAGCTTGAATTCTACCCAAGGGAAAGAAAGCATGCTACTACATGTCTGCATACTTATTAGATGAAATTTTTGCACAGAATCAGTTCCCTAGTATGAATTGGACATGGGCACCGAGAGAAACTAACAAACATATATATTGCAAGCTACTCTTGGATTTCACTCATCCCAGAGTCATGGAGTATATTAACGATCACTTCATCGTCCCGCTTTAGAGGCTCATCTTTCAGGAGGACCCACCTTGCATGTCAAGAGAAACTATGGAAGTGATATCAGATATTGTAGATTGGTTCGCCTTACCAGATGGCACATTGATCAAAGTATTCAGTGGGCAGAAGCCACCACATCTTTTTCCATGATATGCCACCAAAAAAATTTTCATGAAATAGGTATCTTATCATATCTCCACAGGGTTTTCAGCAGCACTACATAGGAAGAAGAAGGTACCATGGCTAACTCTTCATTTTTAGGTCAGATTATACAAGATTAAGAATCTCAAGGTCACAGATGCTAAATGGAAAGCCATAGTCAGATTTGAGTTCAAAACAATTTGTATGATCCAAGGGGAGCTTGTAAAGACCACTGTGTGATATTATAATTCAACTGGGTCAGTGAGATATAACAGTGGTCGGAGGAGGAACCATGAACTTGGTTATTTTTTTATTTATTTACATGGGAAATAAACTATGGGATGTTACAAACCCCTCCCCCTTGGGGGAACACTGTCTTAGGTGTTCAGTGACACTTATAAACCAACAAACACATGCTTCCCATGGAGATTTATAACACAAATCGACACAAGATTTACATCATATCTATCAGCTAAAAACATAACCAACATATCATGAACACTGTACTGCTTATTGGAGCTTTATAAAATAGCTCGATGAGGAATTTACATACATACATATGCATATATAGGCATGAACAAAAAACAACATCAAAACATATATCAAAATGCATCTACTCAACCAATGAATATAGATGAATACCTAGCCCACATTTCATCATCCATCTCCCATGTAGCTTCATTGGGCCCAAAGTGCTTCCACTGCATTTCAACTTGCTTGATTTCCTGATTCCGGAACATGATCATATTTCACTTCAAAATTAACTGAGGTTTTGACTAGAATTATCCTTTTGGCTCCACCTGCAATGCAAACCAGTCAATCACATGATCAACATATTTCACATACTTCTTAAGAAATGACACATGGAAAAAATTATGGACTTTCACTGTCGGAGGTAATGCAAGTCGGTAGGCCACTGTTCCAATCCTCTCAAGTATCTCAAAAGGCCCGCAATACCGAGGTGCCAGCTTGTCACATGACCAAATCCTCAAGGAGCTCTTCTTGAGCTCAATTCAAAATTACACATGTTCCCAAAATAGAAACTCCTTACATAGCCTACATTGATTTGCAAAATTATTCTTCCTGTCTTATGTTGCTTTTAGATTTGTATTGATAACCTGCATTTCCTATTCCATCTCTGCAAACATGTTCAATCCAATCAATACCCTATTCATTGGATCACTCAACTTGATAGGATTATAAAACTCCGCCCATAAACTTCCTCAAACAAACTCATCCTGAAATACTCTCGATACCCATTGTCGCAAAAAAACTCCACTAGTGGAAGATACTCCTCCCACTTCCTATGTTAATGTATGACATACATCCTCAACATGTCCTCAAGAATCCTGTTGACCATATTTATCTATCCATATTTTTGGAGATGATAATTTGTAGTGAAGGCCAACTCTGTACCCAAACTTGAAAATAACTCTTTCCAAAACCTGGAAATGAACTTGGCATCTTGTCGGATACAATCTTCTTCAGAATACCATGCAACCTCACTATATCTGATCCAAAATTATACATGAACGCAACATAATACATATATAACCATAAATACAAAGATGCAGTAGAAATAACACTTCATTTCATTGATATCAAAGAACTGAAATATGCTTACAAACATAATTGAAATAATTAGCTCGGGCGATGGTAGGTTATCTCTAAGAAGAGAAGTAGCAGCTACATGCCTATGAACTGTGTTACAATGAGGCTCAAAGGCCTATTTATTATTTAGAAACAATGGAAAACCATAAACGTCCAAAAACCTAAACATAGAAGATGAATCGCCAAAACTGTGGGCCTCATTTGGGTAAATTCGTACATCAACTTCCCTTGGTTGTAACTTTCGCATATGATCTTCGCATACGATCTTCGTTTGACGTGCACAATCCCTCGTTAGAAATATTTTTCCAAGGAATATAGAATTTGACTAAAAACATTACTCAATAACTCATGTTTTCCTGTTTTCAAAAAAAGCGCCATTTAGGGCCTCAAAACGGCTCTGGAAGTTCAGGACCCCAAAAACAACCAAAAATAGTAAACAATGCTACAATTAAAGAAACTGAAAAACTGAAAGATATGGAAATGGTGGGGGTCCAAGTGGAATAGGAGGGTGGCCACCAATATCGACCTCAATCATTCATCCCCACTTAGGAAGCAATGGTCCCCTTTGCGTTGAGTGCCTCCTAGTGAGCCACTTGCCTTGGTGCATGAGGTGGACAACTTTGACAACCAAATATAGTTGGATCTTCTATTGGTGATTTTTCTTGATCTGCATGTCCATGATCCAATTATTTTTGGCTTGTTCCATGTATTCAGGTTTTATCTCTATTGGTTTAAATTGCTCTGAAACGTCAGAGGTGTCTAGAAATTGTGGAAAGTATAGACGAAGGAGGCCCAAATTAAACATTGGGTGCAGGCCAGAGAACGGTGGAATGATGAGCTCAAAAGCATTGTCCCCTATAGCCTTGGTTATGGTGTATGGCCCATATCAGAGTAGGTGAAGCTTACAGTGGGGCCTAACAAGGCGCTCCTTCTGCAAATGTAGCCAATATTTTTTGCCCACCTAGAACTTGTGTGGCACCCTATGTTGATCATGTTGTTTCTTATACTTAGCGTTGGATTCTTTCAATATTTCATGGAGTTTTTGGAGGATGTGTTAGATTCACTCAATGAAGTTGTTAGCCCTGTTAGTTTCAAAATAGACATGGGTTGAAGTTGCCTGAGTAACTGAAAATGGTATGGCCACATCAATGGGACATAGTGGTTGGAATCCTAACCCAACCTGAAAGGGGCTATGGCCAGTTGATCTATGGAGATATTTGTTGTAGATGTGCTAGACATAGTGATATGAAAGGAGTATATTATTTTTGTAGTGCTAAGTGTCCTTTCAGTAATATAAACATGTACAATTTGTCTCTATGTTTTTGCTTAAGGAATGAGTGTTTTAACCATGAAACATAGATGAATTTGTGAACTTTAAGCATGAAAATAAGCCTAAAAAACATTGAAAAACAGTGTATAATAGAGAAATACAATCACACATAAGTTTTACACAATAGTCATGATGAAGCAGTTCACCCCTCCTGGGCTACATCTGTTGGTCCAACTCCCAATGGCATGTCCCTCTTTGTCATTATGCTCAAAATTGAAAATTACATGTATTTACAAGCCTCTAATGGTTGTTTTCTCTACACCAATGGCTCCAGAATGCTCAAATTATTCTAGGTAGAATATTTTTTTACCCAAATTGGTCGAAAATTGACCTCCCAATGCATTTTTTCCAATGTCAGCTAGAAAAGCTCCACTAAAAGTGGATACCACACTTAACTGTGGCTAAATTTGGTAAAAACCCTAAATTCTAGGGCACTGCTACATTTCCTGCCAGTATAAACCATAAATTTTTAATGTGATGGTTAAGGGGGAGGGGGGGGCCACATGCCAACCTCGCAACCCCCGCGATTAGTCTAACCATTGAGCGGAACTACCATGTTACCGTGGTCGGAACTAGAGTTATATGCAAAGTTCATACTGTAACCGTCAGGTAGCATTTAAAAACACGTTTGCATGTGATGGAGTTTACCACCCGCTGGAGGTACAGTTTAAACTGCCGATTTGGATAACATTGGATCTCGATCATAGTCACCAGTTATATGGTGGTTGTGGCTGGCCCCTTTTTTTAATCCACCAATCCATTTGCTAAACCATAAATCAAGCTGGAGTTCTATATTGGTTAAGTAACAACTCATAGGTGGACTGGTCAAGCTATCTGTGCCCTTGCTCGAGGTCTCTGGTTCGAATCATGTGCCTTCTCACAAATTTTACCACAACCTCTTGAGGACATGTGGCAGCCTTCGAGCTTGCCACGTGTCGTTCATCCATCAGTTCATAACAAAACATACAAAACATCCAACGGCCAGAAAAAACATCTCTATACCACAAGATCAACGGCCCAATTTAAGCCACGTGATGCAATCAGATTGGTTGTAAGAAAATGGAATATTCCCCAGAATATACCTGCATGCTGACTGGGCTTCCCAGTCACAAAATTTTTGATGTTTGGGAAAACAGACAGAACACGATATCTTCCTCATAAGACATCGGTTTTTCAAACTGTTCATGGCTCCAGAATCGCAACGACGAGACCTTTCTGGTTGCTCAGGTTCAGTCCTATTTTGATTACTTTCAATTTTGAGCATAACACATGATCTCCTGATCACACCTCCCCTTTGGGAAGATTTTGCACCCCAAAATACTTTAATCACCAGTTCAGAAGATGAGGGTATAGCTCCCTCACCTTTTCCACTTCCATCCATCTTGCCTTACTTGGTTTGTTGCCCTTGAGCCCAATTCGAATATAATCGACACTTCCCCTCTTAGAAGTGCATGTCCTCTTGTCAAGAATGGAATCCTTCTTGAGCTCATCCAAAAATTCTTGCGAGAAATCTTCTATATATGGTAGGTGAATATCACTCCCTTGATCATCAATCAAAGGAGGCTCATACAAACGTAAATTCTCCACATTAACAACGGAATACATTTGCATATATGAAGGCAATTCAAGTTGAAATGCATTATTACCAAAAAATTTAATGATCTTGAATGGACCATAACAAATAGGCTTGAGCTTTTTACCTTCTCCTTGCATCCTTTCATTGCTTATGTGCAACCATACTTCATCTCCATCTTGAAACTGTGATCAAATCTATGTTTGTCATGCCTCTCCTTGTATTTTCTTTGACCCTTCTCAAGTTATTCTTGAACTTGTTGATGAATAATCTAATTTTTCTCAATGAACTTTCGAGCCTTGTCAATATCACTATGCCCATCAATTGCAACATCGTTCTCAAAGATGAAGTCTAATGGCGATTTCGGCAAATATCCAAAGCATGCTTCAAAAAGTGAAGTATTTTTAGAAGAGTGCTTGGCCCAGTTGTAAGCGTGTTGAATGTAATGCAGTTGTTCATCCCACAACTTGGGATGTTTGCTACAATATCCTCTCAATAGATGCACAACAGTTCTGTTCACCACCACGGTTTGGCCATCAGTTTTCGGATGAAAAGCAGTACTCATTTTCAACTTTGTGTCCATCATCCTCCAAATATTGGACCAAAAATTCCCAATGAACCTGGAATCCCTGTCACTAACAATAGAAGTTGGCAAACCATAATGAACCCATACATGTTTAAAATAAAGTTTAGCAATTTTTTGAGTAGTAATGGTTTTCTTACATGGCATAAGTATACACATTCTACTATATCTATCTACAACTACATAAAGATAATCATGTTGTTTTCTTGACATAGGTAGTCCTCCAACAAATTCCATGGTGACACTCTCCCATGGCCTTGATGGTACCGGTAGTGGCGTGTACAACCCAAGCTTCCTATTGCTAGGATTTCTTGTTGCACACATAGAACATCGTCTTATAAAAAGTGACACGCTATCTATCATGCGAGACCAATAGCAATACCTTTGTAGATGTGCCACTTTTTTGCTTACCCGAAAGTGTCCAGTAATAAGAGACGAATGAGCCTCTCACATGACATTAAGTCTCTCTCCTTGTGGTATATACAACTTTCCCAAATGAAATAGAAAATTTTTATGCATGTGATAATCATTTTCCTCAACTTGATTCCCTCAACTCAAACTAGCATACACATCTTGAAAATCAACATCAGAAGCATATTGTTCTATGTAACTCTCATGTACAATATAGTCATTTTTAAGAAAAGTAGAAGCACTTATAATTGGTCTTGAAAGCATATCGGCAACTTTATTGAAAATACCTTTCTCTTAACTTATAACCAAGGGAAACTGTTGACTAAAATGTCGTGATTGCTGCAATTTTGTTTGCAACTCCAAGTACTATAATGGTTGGTGATCGGTATGTATAATCATCTCTTTACCCATCAAGTAGTGTTTCCACTTCTTGACGCTTTGTACCAATGCATACAACTCTTTGTCATATGTTGGATAATTAGTTACAACACCATTGAGAGTTTCAGAATGAAAAGTGATAGGCTTATCATGCTGCAAAAGTATTGCGCCCATGGCATAATCACTAACATTGGTTTGAATCTCGAATGGTTGTCTCAAATCCGGTAATGCAAGGACCAGAGCTGAACTGATCTTGTATTTTAAAGCTTCAAAAGCTTGCTTTTTTTTTTCCTCCTCATTTTAAGCCTTTCTTCACACTTGTCACTGCATGCATAGGATCTGCTATGGCAGAAAAGTTAGCAATAAACTTTCTCCAATACTGGGTTGTGCCTAAGAAACTTATTACCTCAGTTACTTATTTGGGAGTGGACCAATTCACAATAGCTTCCACTTTAGAAGGATCAATTCTCAACTCACTTCCTCCTACAATTTGTCCCAAATAAACCATAGAAGTCTTTCCGAATTCACATTTTGACATATTAAGAAATAATTGCTCTTTCTTCAAAACATCAAGTACCCTTTTTACATGCAAGACATGTTCTTCTCTTATTTTGCAGAAAATGAGTATACCATCTAAATACACAATCAAAAAGTCATCAAGAAATGGAGGCAAAACATTATCCATAACATGCATGAAAGTTGCCAGTGCATTACACAAACCAAATGGCATAACCAACCACTCAAAGAGTCCTTGTTTGGTTTTGAATGTAATCTTCCATATGTCACTTTCTGCAATTATTACTTGATGATATCCACTTTGTAAATCTAACTTAGTGAAAAACTTTGCATGTTTCAGCTGATCTATAAAATCATCTATCCTTGGGAGTGGGTATCGATTCTTTACCGTTATCTTGTTCAAAGCTATGAAGTCAACAGACATGCACCAAGTCCCATATTTCTTCAGAATCAGGACTATGGATGAACCACATGGCTAAGTGCTTGGTCTTATGAGTCCCTTGTCCAACAAGTCCTTTATTTTCCTCTTTATTTTAGCATTCTCCATTATCGACATGCGATACATGCCGATGTTTGGAACAGAACAATCTTTTCGTAACTGAATCTCATGTTGAATCTCCCTTTTAGGAGGCAATATTGTTGGCTCCTGAAACATCTCATGATGTGCATCAACTACATCATATAAATCTGATTTCAACTTAGGATCACAATCTGCAAATGACTCATGATTAACATCAACTTTAGGCTTAATCATTAGAAGAACAAAATTCTTACTTGAATTTACCAGCCTCTTTACATGTCCAGCATTTACCATTGCAATATTTGTCTTCTTGCGATGCGCTCTAACATTGTACTCCTTGTCATCTTTGAATAAATGGTATTTGTTATCATGGATATGGAAGATAGATTTCCTTTCATACAAGTAAGGACTCCCCAACACAACACCTGTAATATCAAGTGGAACAACATCTAATTCAACTGGGTCAACAAAATGTGCAGATTGCAAAGCGCAATATGCACTTCTTTGAAACCTGTAAATTTGCCTCCTTAAAAATCTAACCAAGTCGATATGGTTTTTGATGTGGAATGGTCTCAAGATTAAGTTTCTTGACCAAGTCTTCAGAGATTAAGTTCACTTGTGACCCACTGTCAAACAATGTATCAATCTTGGTATGTTTGGATATGACACTCACATGAAACAGTTCAATTCTCTCTTCTTCATTTGGATCTTGTATGTGACAGTTTGTAGTAATAGTATTTGGTTTTGTTTCAATTTATTTCCCCTTCATGTTCTTCAATCCTATGGTTGTAATTTTAGTTTCATAACCTGCATCCTCTCCTAACTCATGTTGGGTTGTAGTTGCAGTTTTAGGCTTCCCTTTGTTATTATTAAACTTGGGTCTCTTTTCAGGATGTAATTTCCAACAATTTTTCTCTTCGTGGAATTCTCTTGAAAAATATTTATGAACCACTTTATCTCCCTCTTTCTTGATAGATGCATTATTTTTGCCTTTTCCTTTTGAGGTCTTCTCTTTGTTTTTCCCCTTAAAAGGTTTGTTTCTACCTATTCAAAACTATTTTTCCCTCTATCTTCTAGATGTGTGGCTTGAACACATACCTCATCTAGACTTGTAGGATTAAACATGAGGATAGTATATTTAAGGTAGCTATGTAAGCCTCCTATGTACTTGAGAAAATTATCTTGACTCTGCAAATATACCCCTAATAAGAGAGCTCTTCTCCTAAATTCTTGGGTGTAGTCTTGTACATTTTTTCTTTTCAATTGTCTAAAATTTTACTAGTTCGTTATGGTTTTCTGCATATGAGCTAATGGATAAAACTATTGTTTTATTGCATTAATGAAATCAGCCCATGATAGAATAATCTTACCATGATTTTTGACCTCCTCCTTTTTCTTTGCTTCCCACCAAACAAGAGTTGCACCTTCCATCCTCAATGAAGCTAGTTGGATTTTGGTATCATCATCATGAAGGTTCTGAATTCCCAAATAAACCTCCAATTTCCTAATCCAATTATCAAGCTTTTCTACATTGACTTCACCATTAAAAAGTTGAAAATTAAAACTTAACATCAAGTTTTAGAAAAGGAATTTTACCAGTGTTCTTTGACTTGTGTGACTGGTGTACTGAAGATGAAGTAGAGGATAATGATGATGAGGGTGAGGATGGTGACTTTCCACTACCTCCATTTCCTCCATTTCCCTTCTTTGATTTATCTTCATCATTGTGACCTCTTGATGATCCCTGACCTTCCTTGTGAAGTTGTGATCCTTCTCCTTCTAGTCTTTCATTCCTTTCTTGATAAAGGACTCTCACCATTTCAATCATGTCAAGGAATGCTTTCTTGAACACTCTTTCTTCTTCTTTGGGATCCACCTCTTCATGGGTTTCTTCTTCTCCTGGAGGCATGCTTATAGCTTCTTCTACTTCTCTTAGAGGTGAACTAGGTGGTGGAGAATGTGGCAATCTTTCCCTCCTTTGTTGTGGCTCACTTTGAGAACCCCTTGCTTCCACCAATTTCCCTTCTCCTCTGTTGAGCTTGAGCCTAGTAAGCATGAAAACCCTTGCAAATAGTTAACAATATTTGAACACAAAAACACCAGAGATTAAACTCTAGCTCTGATACCAACTTGATCTTAAAGGAGTGTATTAGTTTTGTTGTGCTAAGTGTCCTTTCATTAATATAAACATGTAAAATTTGTCTCCATTTGTTTGCTTAAGGAATGAGCGTTTTAACTGTTAGTATGAATCTTTTGTCGAAGTGTACGAAAAAAGACCACTTTAGCTACGAATAACTTATAGCCCTAACATCAAATATGGCTTCCAATATCTTCAGATCTGCAGTTAGTTGATCAAGACAAATGCTGCACAAATCCAAATCCATGCATAAAAAGAATTAAGTAGTGAAAATAAGGTTTTGTTCCATACATCCAATAGACAAGACAAGAACAATACTTTTGAAAGAATTTTATATTAAGGGCACCTGAGAGGAAAACAAGAAAGGTGTTTCCAATTCTCCTCAATGGGATGGGTTCTTGAAATTCCTCAGCGCTTCAGATCTAGCATTTCTCTCTCTTGTTGGTGTAGAAAACCCAGACAAACATAGAACTCAAAGGGAGCTAAAAAAGTGAAATAATATAAAATTTGATAATGATAATGGCTCAAAGTCAGACCAAGATCATAGATCCAGAGTGATCTAAGAGGCAAAAAGGTGAAGAATGGTAGGGAAAAACCCTCCTATTTATAACAAAATATTGGGTCATTCTAGATCTTGGTGCATGATTAAAATAATATTAACCAAATCTAGATCCACCTTTTATGGAATATTTTATTATATTTGTTGGAGGGAAAAGGAATTTGACTTGCGTCAAATCCCTTTATTTGTAAATAATAAATAAATAAATGATTTATTTATTATTTTAAGGAAGTGGTTGAATGATAATTAAATAAATAATGATTTATTTAATTGTTTATAAATGATTTAGTCATATTTAACAAGGAATATTATTTAAATAAGATTTAAATAATTATTCCTAGAAAATAAGAAGATAAATAAGGATTTATCTAATTAATTTCCTTGTTTTGGGTTAAATATGACCAGGAATAATAATTAAATTATTGTTTAATTAATTATTCCATGAGGAAAACCAAACAAATATAGATTTGTTTAATATTTCCCCTTGGGGTTTCCTGTTTAGACCATAAACAACCTAATAAATGTGTTTTATTAAGTTATTTCAAATAGTGAAAGCAATTTTACTTAGGGTAAAATTGGTCTTACATGGTGTACTTGGGTCCATCTAATGATAATAGGTTAGATGACCAAAAAATGGTGTAACATTAACCATGAAACATAGATGAATTTGTGAACTTTAAGCATGAAAATAAGCCTAACAAACACTGAAAAGAAGTGTATAACAGAGAAATAGAATCACACATAAGTTTTACACGGTAGGCATGATGAAGCAGTTCACCCCTCCTAGGCTACATCTACTGGTCCAACTCCCAATGGCATGTCCCTCTTTGTCATTATGCTCAAAATTTAAAATTACTTGTGTTTACAGGCCTCTATTGGCTTTTTTCTTTGCACCAATGGCTCTAGAATGCTCAAATTAGTCTAGGTAGACTCTTGTTTTACCCAAATTGGTCTAAAATTTACCTCCCAATGCATTTTTCCCAATGTCAACTAGAAAAGCTCCACTAAAAGTGGAGACTGCGCTTAACTGTGGTTAAATTTGGTAAAAACCCTAAATTCTAGGGCGCTTCTACAGTTCTTGCCAGTCTAAACCACAAATTTTTAATGTGATGGTTAAGGGGGAGGGGGTGGCCACATGCCAACCCCGCAACCCCCATGGTTAGTCTAACCATCGAGCCGAACTACCACGTTATAGTGGTCGGACCTAGAGTTATATACGGAGTTGATACCGTAAACGTCGAGTAGCATTTAAAAACATGTTTTCATGTGATGGAGTTTATCACTCACCGGAGTTATGGTTTGAACCGCTGGTTTGGATAATTTTGGATCTCAGTCATAGCCACCGGCTATATGGTGGTTGGGGCTGGCCCCTTTTTTAATCCGCCCATTCATTTTCTAAACCATAAATCAATGCGGAGTTCTATATTGGTTAAGTAACATAGGTAGACTGGTCAAGTTGTCTGCACCTGTGCCTGAGGTCTCTGGTTCGAATCTTGTGCCCTCCAAAAAAATTTACCATAGCATCCTCAGGACACATGGCGGCCTCTAAGCTTGCCACGTGTCACTCATTCAACAGTTCATAAGAAAACGTAAAAACCATCCAATGGCCAGAAACACATATCTGTACCACAAGATAAATGGCCCAGATTAAGCCACATGGCGTGATTTGATTGGTTGTAAGAAAATGGAATATTCCCTAGAATATACCTGATGAATGGGCATCCCAGTCACAAATTTTTTGTTGTTTGGGAAAACAGACAGAACACGATATCTTCCTCATACGACATCGATTTTTCGAACCGTTTGCGCTGCCAAACTCACAACAACGAGACCTTTCTGGTTGCTTAGGTTTGGTCATGTTTCGAGCAGTTTAAATTTTGAGCATAACACGTGATCTCCTTATCACATAGGGGAGGGTTTCATCCCATGCAAAAGTATGCTTCAATTTTTACATCTGCATAATGTGCACGATCATCATGTTGACGACCTTTGTTTATCCATCAGTTTGGGGGTGGAAATTCATGCACTTAGTGAGCTTGGTATCCAACATTGACCAAATACTTGACCAAAATGTACTTAGGAACTTTCTGTCCCAAACTGAGATAATGGATTGTGGGATCCCAAAGTGTACCTAAACTCGTTCAAAGAAGAGCTTAACGGTGGCTTTTGTTTTGATACTCTTCTAGTAGGCCGCCAGAATGGACATCTTAGAGAATATGTCTACAACCACGAAAACGTAGTCATTGCCATGCTTAGTCGAAGGGATTACCGACATTTAATCCATGCAGATGGATTTCCAAGGTAAACTAAGAATAGGCAAAGGAGTATATAGGCCTTAGTTCTTGATGGTGGATTTGGAAATGACGCAAGTAGTGCAGGATCTAATGTACTTCCCAATATCTTGTCGAAGGTTTGGCCAATAAGAATAATTTTGTAGCACTGCCTCTATTTTCTCTTCTCCGAAGTGTCCACCAACCTGACTATAGTGCGCCTCCCAAATAATCTTATCACGCTCACTTGAAGGAACACAAATGTCTCCTAAGTGACATAAAAGTGTATCTTGTAGGTGAAATTTTGGAACTTGCTTTCCTTCCAGGAGTGTTTGGTATGTGTTTCCGAATTCTGGATCACTCTTGTACAGATGCGGCCACTCTGAAGTCTCGTTCCCACAAGATTCTAGCACAGTGGTCAGCACCATGACTAGCGGTCGGTTGAGGAATTATGCAACATTAATGTTTAAGTGGAACTGTTGTAGGTATGTGGACCATTTTTTATGGCGATCGTTATGAAACTTCCCTTGTGTCTGTATGAACTGCAGTGGTTGATGGTCTGTTTGAATGATAATTTTGTTCCCCATAATGTAATGCTTCCATTGTTGGCAGACCTGCACAATGGAATACATCTCTTTGTCATGGGTGGGAAACTTTCAGGCTTTTTCTACAAGTTTCTCACTGTTATATGCCATTGGATGCCCCTCTTGAGTAATAACTACACCAATAGCATATTCAGAAGCATCTATCTCAATATCAAATGGTTGTTGCAGGTTTGGTAATGTGAGCACAAGTGCAGAGTAGAGGAAATGCTTCAACTTGAAAAATGCCTTCTGTTGGGGTTTGAATCAAAAAAATGTGTCTTCCTCTCCACCCTTGGTGACTTGACTCAAAGGCCAAGTGATATGAGAGAACCCCAACACGAACCCACGAAAGAAATAGGAAAGACATAGAAGTTTCAAAGCTCTATTAGAGTGGTTGGGGTTGGCCAATCCCTAATGACTTGTATCTTGGCTGGGTCCACATGCACACCTTGCTCATCAATGATGTACCCCAGATATTGAACCTGGATCATACCAAAATTTCATTTCTCCAAATTGCCACACAACTTGTGTTGTCACAGAGTTTGGAGGACTTTTCAAATATGGTGGACGTGATATTACAAAATATGGTTTAATATCAAGACGTCATCCAAATAAGCCACCACGAATGAGTTGGTGAAGGGTCGCAAGATGTCTTCCATCATCCTCATGAAGGTTTCAGGGGAATCTATCAACCCAAAAGGCATGAAAAACCATTCTGAAAGGCCCTCCTTGGATTTTAAGGCATTCTTCCACACATCAGGGGATTCGATTGGTACTTGGTGATACCCATACTTCACGTCGATATTGCTAAAATATTTCCCCCCCTTGAGCTGGTCCAAAAGTTCATCTATCTATATTATTGGATACCTAATTAAGATAGTGACCATGTTCAATGTCCGATAGTCAATACAAAGTCTCCAGGTCTTGTCCTTCTTATGTACCAACACGATCGGGCTTCCACAATGTGATGAACTTGTCCTGATGTGTCATTTCTGAAAGAAGTCCTAAATATCCCTCTTGATTTCATCATTCTATAGAACTAAATGTTGATATATTGGTCCATTGGGAAGTGGCGCACCTTGGGTCAGATCAATGGGGTGCTTGACCTGACAGTATAGAGGTACCCCTATGAGTGAAGTGAAGATGTCCATGTACTCCCCCACGACATTGTCCATATGTTTTTTTTTGTGCAGAGGAGCTCTGTCTAGAGGTCATGGCCACAATATTCCACTTTTCCTAATGGCGAATGATAAGTAAAACAAATTTCCCGGCCTGAGAAATGAGCTTACTACATTTCTTCGCAGTAATCAAAGAGATGGAGGTAGGCAGTGCTACCTTCGGTATCTTGTAAAAATTATTGTCCAAAGTAATAATAACAATGTGAGGCCTAGACTCATACACATCATGTCACTTCCACAAGTATGGTTGGCCTAATAATACATCAAAAAATTCAAGAGGAGAAACATCACACAGTACCACATCTGTCGAGGGCTTGATGGTATAGGGAAGGCGACACTGCTGGTTGATGCAAATGTCTCGTCCTTGGTGAAACCACCCGATAGTGTACATATGTGGATATGTTGTGGTCAGTAGGACTAGCTGCTTCATGATTTTTTCTAAAATTAGGTTCTTTTGGCTTCCGTTGTGGACAATGAACTATAGGAGATAACCCTTCACCCATATCTAGGGGCGAAAGAGGCGCTCCCCCTCCTTTGCATCTTCAAGATCATCCTTCTTGATATTATTAGTGGCAATGGTGGCACTAGGCTCTACGTAAATAATCTACTTCCCTTTGTCATTCCCCATGTCAGGTTCTAACTCTGATTCAGAGCATGCACCTATTCGGAAGCCTTTAGCTCAGCCACCCGTGACTGCTTGGCCCAACACTCACTTGTCTTGTGAGTGGGGCTCTTATGGAACTCACACCACTTTCCTGTGTCCTTCTTTGTATTTATTGTGTTGTTCTTTGTTTGCGGCTTTGGAGAGTTGCAATAGCTCTCCCCTTCTTGGCTTTTTCCTTTGTTTTGTGGTTTTAGGGTGCCTTTCCCTTGCTTCATATTTGCAAATCCAAAGTATCACTTCTTCTATTTAAATTTATACTTGATCTTAGCAACATATTGGTATGTTGCACCAAGAAAGGATATTTCGAGGAACTCCATTTCCTCCTGAATGTATTTGTGCAAGAAACTATGACACTTAAGCACCATATGTTTCTCTGAATCTTTGATATCAAACTTTATGTGCAGGGTATGGAAGAGATTCATCAACTCATGCACATCTTGATCTTTTGTTTCCGCAGTGTAGTTCATTGTACGTACTTGTCCTCATAGCTCTGTTGGGGTAATATTGTTCCTTGATGGCATTTTAGAAAGAGTTCCAAGCGGGTTCGGCTAAAAAAATTGAGGGTTCTCTCTCATCCTTTTGTTCACAGTAGGTTTCCCACCAATCCTTGACATGGGGGGAAAATTTGAGGAGAGAAAAATTAATATTTTCCCTATTGGAAAAATTATGAAACAAAAAATATCCTTCCAACATATTTTGACCATCTATCTACACTGTCTGCGTCTTTCTGCCCTTCAAATATGGGAATGTCAAAGTTTACTTGTACCTGGAAGGGAGTGGTGACTCCAGAGTGATTTTTGGACAAAGATGTGTCGCTTGTGAGCATCCATCGAAGGATCTAGGAAATGTTATCCATTGTCACGTTCCTATGTCGCTCAAGGGTTTCTTTGAGAAATATTTTGAAAGGATCTACTGCTTCCTCGTCTTTATTTTCCTCCTCCATGGGAGGTCGTAAGGGTTCGCAATGCTGGTCTTGCAAATGTTCCACTAGTTTGAGCCCTAACTCCTTATATATTGACCTGTTTGGGGACATGCAAAGAAAAATAAATAAAGAGAAGACCGCTCTGATACCACTAATTTGAACTTAGACACGAACACAAGAGAATACAAATATAATGATAAATATACTGATGCAACAGAAATAATAGTTCATTTCATTAATATCAAAAAATTGAAATATGCTTACAAAAGGAATGAAAATAAACTATCTTGGGTGATGGTAGCTTATGTCTAAGAAACGATGTGGCAGCTACATGCCTCTAAATTGTGTTACAATGAGGCTCAAAGGCCTATTTATCATTGGGAAATAATGGAAAACCATAAACATCTCAATAGCCCATACATCTGCTCCCAGAGACTGAAGATAGGATCTCATCCTTGTCTTCCAGAAGATTAAATTATTTCCGTTGAAGAGTGGAGGCTTGATAGATGTTGTTCCATCTTGATTGCTCATCTTGTTTGATCTTCCTTCTAGCGGCTAAGCTTTTTTCAGAAGGACCTGCTCTGATACCAATTGTTGGGAAAAATACTGAGAGGCGGGGGGTGGTGAATCAGTATTTAGAGCTTATAAAATAAATTCAAATATTTCTTTAAGCAGATTTCCATACACGGTTTTTATGAACGGAACTAGCGTATGCATGTGGAAATGCATAAGGAAACTAGCGTATACTGATTTAACTTTCCATATTTAGAGAAATTCTCAGAAGCAGTCTTATAAACAAATTTATCAGTTATTTATCAGGTTAGAAGTTATGAACAGTAATCAACAGAATAAAGCATCACACACATGAACACCAATATTTAAGGTGGAAACCCAATTTGGGAGAAAACCAACGTTGTTTTCGTCTCTGCCTTCAATATTTATTATATAGAAAACCTTTTACAACATAGTATTGATGCAGACTCATACAAGTATGCAGGCTTCTACCTGCAGAAGGCTACAACCTTCTCTCGTTTTCCAGCTGCAACTAGAAGGGAGCTCCAACCCCCTGATCTCATTTACCAACCCCTCCTGGAAGGGAGCTTCGACCCCCTGAAATCAATCACCAGCTTCTATTGACGGAAAGCTTCTTCTTTCATACTGAAGGCTTCAACCCTCAGACCTACTGCTGACCACGTTTCATCAATTTTTATACTGGATCCAACAGCTTCAACACAACCCCTTAGCTTCAACAACCATACTTTGTTCAAAAGGAACTTCAATCAGAACAGTGAGACCACTGTAACCAGAGTATCAAAAATAACCCAGACATAAGAGAAGATAATCAGATACACATTCAAACTTGAACAACCATTAATTCAGAAACCATATGCTATTTTCCTTTACGTAACCCGCGTATATACGCGCTCTTCTGCACACCAACCTGCGTATGATTCTGTGCATATTGGTTTTTATATTCTGGAAGAATACTCGACTTTTATTTAAATTTTCCGCGTATACACGCACTTTTATTTGCACCAACCTGCGTATGCTTCAGTGCATACTTTGTTTCAGAATCTATTCAGACTCAGATTCAGATGTGAAACATTCAGTTCAGAAAATCTCACAGCAATGCAGAACTGTTAGACAGTGACTCCTCCTTCACCATGTTTTCTCAATCATTGATTATCAAATCAACAGAATTTTCCATATTTAAACAAATCAGAACTTCAAGAAGACTTCATTGACAGACAGCAGAGAGAAAACATAAATCACAGAAGTAATATCTGTAAATAAGCTTCAGAAACCCTAACTTCCATATGCGCTTTTCTTTAAGCGAACCCGCGTATACACGCGCTTTTGCCGAGACAAACTATCATATAGATATTTAAATGGAAAACTTTGCAGAACAGACCAGATCTATAAACTTACCCAGATTTCTTCATTATCTTCAGCAGACTTGTGCTAGATCTTCACCATTTCTTCTTCTGTAGATCATCTTAGAGATTCATCATTTCTAGATCTAGAGATCTTAAACCATCATAATATCCATGGGTGCATCATAGATTCAGATCTATCATAAACAGAGTTAAAACATGCAGATATCTCTTAAAGATATTTATTCCTCAACAATCCTTCCACTTTCACACCCTTTGCACTATGAACTTCTTCTCCTTATATAGTTTTAGCCTTTATCAATACCATGAGTCAAAACCACTCAACCGATGATGGTATTCCTGGACAGGATCAAATAGATAATCCAGTGCTCAATACTGTGGGCCAATACCATGGTAATTCCCCCTGGTTTTATACATTTGGAGCACAAACAGTCATACGCGACTTGGGTCATACTTATCCACGTACATACATGACTTGGCTTTTACAAACCCGCGTATACATTGTTCTATATGGAAAAAGTTAATATTCTTGTATAGAACTGCTGATGGATTTCTGAGATTCTTCATACAGTCATTAGTTGCATCCTTTGCCAGAGATTTTCCATCAAGGACAACCAATACAATATAGTAGGATACAAGAAACATATTGCCAACAATCTCCCCCTTTGGCCTTGATGGCAACCACGATCAGAAGTATACAGGAGTATATTCAGCAACAACATTCTCCCCCTTTGACATCAAGGGAAAAGGGTAAATCAAGATCCTTTGTACTGACAATACCATACTCCCCCTGAGATCAATCTGCAACTTCTTAACATAATATTCAAAGAAGTCCATGTCTCTATAACTCAACCTATCACAAAAGACTCATACTTACATCAATGATCCAACCAAGTGGATTTACACAATTAACTCAACTACCCAACCAAGTGGGTTTACAATGTTTGAACGAGTCCTTACATTACTGAATATTACAATTTTACATCATAGGTCTTAACGTGACCTTTTCATCAAATTACAAAAAAGACTAATACAATCAAGACCAAAGAATCTCAACCATGAGATTAGATCACATAAAATAATTAGAATGCCAACAATGCATCATTTCCATATGACCAAAGCTCCCCCTTAGCTTGTGCATCCTGAACACTTTCAACAGCAAATCATCAAGGCATCTTCATCAAATATCAGACAATGAAACAGAAATATGAGAGCTGAAACATCACCAGAGATACCCAACAACACCACAGCTATGCTGAAAAATGCTGACCCAAAAAAAAATTTTGTCAGCAAACACCCATACACGGTTTTCTATGTGTAAACGAGCGTATATACGCAACTGTCCTTCAGGAAATCTGCGTATCCAAGTTAATCTTCTGTATTTAAGTAGATATGATCTTCTGCATGGAAGAGACTACTCCCAGCTTCTGTCTGAGATATTCGAATGCTTCCCTGGGTAAAGGTTTGGTAAATATATCAGCAACTTGTTCTTTAGAGGGAACATACTCCGGCTTCACCTTTTGTTCAAGCACTTGTTCACGTAAGAAGTGATACTTGATGGGAATGTGCTTGGTCTTGGAATGCATAACAGGATTCTTTGAGATACTTATGGCACTTGTATTATCACACATAATGGAGATAGGAGGTGAACATTTGATTTGAATGTCTTGTAAGGTTTGCATCATCCAAAGAAGTTGAGTGCAACATGATGCGACAGCCACATATTTCGCTTCTGTTGTAGATAAGGCAATAGAGATTTGCTTCTTGCTAAACCAAGACACTAACCGCGGCCCCATATAGAATGCACCACCACTAGTGCTTTTCCGATCATCAACATTTCTAGCCCAATTTGCATCAGTGTAAGCATGAAGAGTGAGATTAGCATTCTTTGGATACCATAGTCCAAAGTCTTGAGTTCCTCGTAGATATTTTAATATGCTTTTGACAGCCTGAAGGTGAGACTCTTTTGGATTAGCTTGGAATCGTCCAAAAATCCCAACTGCATGCATAATGTCTGGGCTAGTCCCAGTGAGATAAAGTAGACTTCCTATCATAGATCTGTATTCAGGTTGATTCAGCGTGGGAGAATCATCATGAGAACTGAGATTACATCCTGTTATCATTGGTGTACTTACAAGTTTGCACTCTTCCATGCCATACTTCTTCATAATTTGCTTAAGATATTTTGCTTATGATAAGAATATGCCATCTGTTGTTTGTTGCACTTGCAAGCCAAGAAAGAATGTTAGTTCCGCAAGTAAAGACATTTCAAATTCTTGCTGCATAACAAAACCAAATTTCTGACTCATAGACTCTTCATTACTTCCAAAAATGATATCATCAACATATACAACCACAATCAATAGTTTATCATTTTTAGTTTTTGTGTATAAGTTGCTATCAACAGACCCCTTTGAAAATCCTTGTTGATGAAGATATTTGTCAAGACGATAATACCATGCCCTTGGAGCTTGTTTGAGACCATATAGAGCCTTTTTCAGTCTACAAAAAAGTTTTTCATCATTTCCCAAAATGAATCCTTCTGGCTGTTCTATATAAACTTCTTCTTCTAGATCACCATTGAGAAAAGCAGATTTAACATCCATTTGATAAACTTTGATTTTTTGGAAGCTTGAAAAAGCAAGAAACATTCTTATGGCTTCAAGTCTAGCTACAGGAGCAAAAGTTTCTTCAAAGTCTATACCTTCTTGTTGAGCATACCCCTTGCAAACAAGTCTAGCTTTATTTCTTATAACATCCCCATTCTCATTTAACTTGTTTTTGAATATCCATTTAGTTCAAATGACATTTTTGTCATGAGGTCTTGGTACTAATTCCCAAGTGTGATTCTTTTCAATTTGATCAAGCTCTTCATTCATGGCTTGAATCCAACATTCATCTTTGCTAGCTTGATTGACATTATGTGGTTCAATAGTGGATATAAATTCCAGATAGCTAGAAGATCCCACAAGAGTCCTTCTTGTTTGTATACCTGATCCCTTTTCTCCCAAGATTTGAGATTCTGGATGATTCTTTTGAACATATATGGATGGAGCATTTTTAGATAAATCATCTTCGGGTTCTTCATTGGGTTCACTGTCTATATCATTTTTATTTGATGTAGAAGGATACATGTCATCATCGTCTTCATCTGTTGTTTGTTTTTCTTCTTTTGGAGCTGCAGGAGACTCATCAACAACAACATCAATACATTCAACAATCTTCCGAAGTATTTTATTGTAACATTTATATGCTCTACTCCTAGAGGAGTAACCAAGAAGTATTCCTTCATCTGCTCTGGGTTCAAACTTGCCAAGTTTTTCATCATTATTTTTGATAAAGCATTTTCTTCCAAAAACTCTAAAATGCTTCACAGTGGGAGGATTACCATACCAAAGTTCATATGGAGTTTTATCACTATTTACACGAACATGTGCCTTGTTAAGAATATTTACCACTGTATGTGTTGCTTCTCCCCAAAATGTGTCAGGTGTTCTGGAATCATCAAGCATAGCTCTAGCCATTTGTTGAACTGTTCTATTCATTCTTTCTGCTACGCCATTTTGTTGTGGAGTGCCAGCTACAGAAAACTGTTTTTTTATGCCATGTTGTTCACAAAATTCAAGGAATTCATCTGATGTATATTCTCCTCCTCGATCAGATCTAAGACACTTGATTTTTAGATCTAATTCATTTTCAACCATTGCTTTGAAGATCTGAAATTTCTCAAATTCTTCATCTTTGTGTTTAATCAACCCAATCCAACACATTCTAGAGAAATCATCAATAAATAAGATATAGTATTGTTCACCACGTGGTGAATTTTTCCTCACAGGTCCACATATGTCAGTATGAATGAGTTCAAGAGGTTTACTTGATGATCCTTCCTTGGCATTAAATTGTACTCTGGTTTGCTTACCGAATTGGCAAGATTTTCATATGATATTTTCAGGTAGAGTAATATTGGGAAGATCACGAACAGATTTAAGTCCGCTTGATTTGTTGATTTGAGAGAAGCTTAGATGCCCCAACCTTCTATGCCATATCCATTTTTCTGAATATTTACTCAAGTAAAATTGTTCTTTTCAGTTCTTCAATATATACAGGTTGCTTGGAGCTATTTTTCCTTTTATAATTGTTTTACATGTATCAAGATCATGTACCACACATTCTTTTGAACTAAAGACACCCCCGCCTTTGATCACACATTCACTTTACACTTAACAAAGTTATGTTTAATCCATCCACATACATGACATTGTCATTACCTTTTTGTGCTGCACTTTTTCCCTTAATTATAGTAGGAGTATCATTTCCAAATGTAACATTATTTTCTTTTTCTAGAGCACTATATGCAAGAAATTTGTTTTTGTCACCTATCATGTGTTTTGAGCATCCACTATCAATGTACCATTGATTTTATTCACCTTATGCAAATAAATTTATGCCGCATTTTTCAACTTGTAATTCCTTCTTTTTCCACAGTTTGGAGCTTGAAGGAAACTGCTCTTTTGGCTAGATTTTGCTCCTGCATTTAGATTCTTCATGGTCAAAGTTATTGCAATAAGCACATTGGACTTCATTTTGAGTACCTGGTAAGGTTGTTACAGGTATTCTTCTTTTGTTACAATATTAATCCTTTTCTTTCTTGCTTCTCTTGTCATGATGGTTTTATATGCAACACATTGAACAACTTTATGACCAAAATTGTGACATGAGAAACATTGTTCATTGAAGAAGAAATTTCTTCGATTGTGAAGTCTTCTACTTGAATTTACCTGTTGATTGATGTTTCTTTGAAAGGTATTCATATTAGTGTTCTTTGAATTGAGATGGTCATGCTTTACCTATAAAGATTCTTTATTCCCTTGCTGAGTGGCAGAACGTTGTATACTAGCTGTAGCTGCTTTTAGATAATTTGGTGTTGAAGCCTGAGAAGATTCGTTGATATATCCAAGACATGTCTTTATAAGAGGAGAATGTTGTACCTTGATAATCTCATCTAAGGTTTCATATACTTTAGCAAATCTAAGATTCAAAGCCTTTATTTTCTCAATTTCTTTTCTTAGACTTGATATTTCACATTCTAATTTCTCATTGTGTTTCTCCTTTTATTCAAGCTAATTTTTCAGAGTTTCTATGGATATTTTACTTTCTTCTAAGCATATTTTGAGTTGATTGATTTCATCAAGAAAATCATTGTCCTCTAAAGCATCCATAAAAGTATATTTTTCTTCTCTAGATTCCTTTTCAAATGCCATGAGAAGTCTAATATCTTTTTCACATTCTTCCTCACTGTTAGATAACCCATCACTTTCTTCATGAGTATAAGAATTCTTTCTAGTGCTAAACCGATTCTTATTCCTTCTTGCTACTTCCTTTCCTTTTTCATGTGTTTCTTTGTGAGGACACTTAGCAGCATAATGAAAAACTTTTCCACAAGCAAAACATTTGAAAGGAAGCTTACCTTTGAACCGTCCTGTGCCAAGTTGGAGTTTCTTTACAAAATTTACCTCATCTTCTTCTGAGATATACCCTGATCCTTCTGTCTCTTGTACTTCTTTCCCTTTTGTATAAGCTCTAAAAGACATCATCTTTGACTTCATATGGTCCTCCTCTTCTCATTTCATATGCGGTTAGTGTGCCATGAAGTTGTACCACAATAAGATTTTGAAGATCCTGTTTTTCTTCAAGAGCAGAAACTTTTGACTCAAATTTTGCTGTTAGCGATCTTAAAATTTTCTCAACCAAAGTAGATTCGATTATTGTTTCTCCCAGATTTCTCATACGATTTACAACATCATCAACACGTAAAAAGAAACTGGCAATATTCTCATCACTATGCATTTGATCTTCATATTGAATTCCGAGAGTTTGAGTTTAGAATCCTTTTTACCTTTGCATCACCTTCATAACTTAGAATGATTTTGTCCCATATTGCCTTTGCTGTATCCAGCTGCATGACTTTGACAAATTCTGATTTAGTTAAACTTCCTAATAGATCATTGACCACCTTTGCATTTGTTTCATAATTCTTTCTTTCCATTGGATCTGTTGGTACTATGGCTGGATATTGATATCCTCCTTCAACAATAGCCCATACATATGCTCCCAAAGACTGAAGATAGGATCTCATCGTTGTTTTCCAGAAGATTAAATTATTTCCGTTGAAGAGTGGAGGCCTGATAGATGTTGTTCCATCTTGATTGCTCATCTTGTTCGGTCTTCCTTCTAGCGGCTAAGATTTTTTCAGAAGGACCTGCTCTAATACCAATTGTTGGGAAGAATACTAAGAGGGGGGGGGGGGTGAATCAGTATTTATAGCTTATAAAATAAATTCAACTTTTTCTTTAAGTAGATTTACATACGCGGTTTTTATGAACGGAACTAGTGTATGCATGCGGAAATGTAGAAGGAAACTAGCGTATACTAATTTAACTTTCCAGATTTAGAGAATATCTCAGAAGCAGTCTTATAAGCAGATTTATCAGTTATGTATCAAGTTAGAAGTTATGAACAGTAATCAACAGAATAAAGCATCACACACAAGAACACCAATATTTAAGGTGGAAACCCAATTCGGGAGAAAACCATTGTTGTTGTCGTCTCTGTCTTCAATCTTTATTATATAGAAAACCTTTTAAAACATAGTATTGATGCATACTCATACTAGTACATAGGCTTCTACATGCAGAAGGCTGCAACCTTCTCTCGTTTTTCAGCTGCAACTGGAAGGGAGCTCCAACCCCCTAATCTCATTTACCAGCCTCTCCTAGAAGGGAGATTCAACCCCCTCAAATCAATCACCAGCTTCTATTGACAGAAAGCTTATTCTTTCACACTGAAGGCTTCAACCCTCAGACCTACTGCTGACCATGTTTCATCAATTTTTATACTGGATCCAACAGCTTCAACACAACCCCTTAGCTTCAACAACCATACTTTGTTCAAAAGGAACTTCAATCAGAACAGTGAGACCACTGTAACCAGAGTATCAGAAATAACCCAGACATAAGAGAAGATAATCAGATACACATTCAACCTTGAAAAACCATTAATTCAGAAACCATATGCTATTTTTCTTTACGTAACCCGCGTATATACGCGCTCTTCTACACACCAACCTGCGTATGATTCTGTGCATATTGGTTTTCATATTCTGGAAGAATACGCGACTTTTCTTTAAAGTTTCTGCATATACGTGCGCTTTTATTTGCACTAACCTGTGTATGCTTCAGTGCATACTTTGTTTCAGAATCTATTCAAACTCAAATTCAGACGTGAAACATTCAGTTCAGAAAATCTCACAACAATGCAGAACGGTTAGACAGTTACTCCTCCTTCACCATGTTTTCTCAATCATTGATTATCAAATCAACAACATTTTCCATATTTAAACAAATCAGAACTTCAAGAAGACTTCATTGACAGAGAGCAGAGAGAAAACAGAAATCACACAAGTAATATCTGTAAATAAGCTTCAGAAACCCTAACTTCCATACGCGCTTTTCTTTAAGCGAACCCGCGTATACACGTGCTTTTTTCGAGACAAACTAGCGTATAGATCTGTAAATGGAAAAATTTGCAGAACAAACCAGATCTATAAACTTACGCAGATTTCTTCATTATCTTCAGCAGACTTGCGCCAGATCTTCACCATTTCTTCTTCTGCAGATCATCTTAGAGATTCATCATTTCTAGATCTAGAGATCTTAAACCTTCATAATATCCATGGGTGCATCATAGATTTAGATCTATCATAAACAAAGTTCAAACATGCAAATATCTCTTAAAGATATTTATTCCTCAACAATCCTTCCACTTGCACACCCTTTGCACTATGAACTTCTTCTCCTTATATAGTTTTAGCCTTTATCAATACCATGAGTCAAAACCACTCAACCGCTGATGGTATTCCTAGACGAGATCAAATAGATAATCCAGCGCTCAATACTGTGGGCCAATACCATGGTAATGCCCCCTGGTTTTATACATTTGGAGCACAAACAGTCATACGCGACTTGGGTCGTACTTTCCCGTACATATGCGACTTGGATTTTACAAACCTGCGTATACATTGTTCTATATGGAAAAAGTAAATCTGCTTGTATAGAACTGCTAATGGAATTCTGAGATTCTTCATACAGTCATTAGCCGCATCCTTTTCCAGAGAGTTGCCATCAAGGACAACAAATACAATATAGTAGGATACAAGAAACATATTCCCAACAGGTTAAGTAACAAATCATAGGTAGATTGATCAAGTTGTCCACACCTGTGCCCGAGGTCTCTGGTTCGAATCCTGTGCCCTCCAACAAATTTTACCATAGCCTCCTGAGGACACATGGCAGCCTCTGGGCTTGCCATGTGTCACTCATCCAACAGTTCATAACAAAACGTACAAACCATCCAATGGCCAGAAGCACATCTTTGTACCACAAGATAAATGGCCCAGATTAAGCCACATGGTCTGATCTGATTGGTTGTAAGAAAATGGAATATTCCCTAGAATATACCTGCTGAATGGGCTTCCCAGTCACAAAATTTTTGTTGTTTGGGAAAACAGACATAACACGATATCTTCCTCATACTACATTGGTTTTTCGAACCGTTTGTGGCGCCAGACTCACAACAACGAGACCTTTCTGGTCGCTTAGGTTTGGTCATGTTTCGAGCAGTTTAAATTTTGAGCATAACACGTGATCTCCTTATCACATAGGGGAGGGTTTCATCTCATGCAAAAGTATGCTTCAATTTTTACATTTGCATAATGTGTACGATCATCATGTTGACGACCTTTGTTTATCCATCAGTTTGGGGGTGGAAATTCATGCACTTAGTGAGCTTGGTATCCAACATTGACCAAAGACTTGACCAAAATGTACTTAGGAACTTTTTGTCCCTAACTGAGATAATGGACTTTGGGCTCCCAAAGTGTACCTAAACTCGTTCAAAGAAGAGCTTAACGGTGGCTTTTGTTGTGATACTCTTCTAGTAGGCCGCCAAAATGGCCATCTTGGAGAATATGTCGACAACCACGAAAATGTAGTCATTGCCATGCTTAGTCGAAGGGATTACCGAAATTTAATCCATGCAGATGGATTCCCAAGGTAAAATAAGAGTAGGCAAAGGAGTATATAGGCCTTAGTTCTTGATGGTGGATTTGGAAATGACGCAAGTAGTGCAGGATCTAATGTACTTCCCAATATCCTGTCGAAGGTTTTGCCAATAAGAATACTTTTGTAGCACTACCTCTATTTTCTCTACTCCGAAGTGTCCAACAACCCGACTATAGTGCGCCTCCCAAATAATCTTGTCACGCTCGCTTGAAGGAACACAAATGTCTCCTAAGTGACATAAAAGTGTATCTTGTAGGTGAAAATTTGGAACTTGCTTTCCTTCAAGGAGTGTTTGGTATGTGTTTCAAAATTCTGAATCACTCTTGTACAGATGCAGCCACTCTGAATTCTTGTTCCCATAAGATTCTAGCACAGTGGTCAGCACCATGACTAGCGGTCGGTTGAGGAATTATGCAACATTAATGTTTAAGTGGAACTGTTGTTGGTATGTGGACCATTTTTTATGGTGATCGTTATGAAACTTCCCTTGTGTCTGTATGAACTGCAGTGGTTGATGGTCTGCGTGAATGATCATTTTGTTCCCCATAATGTAATGCTTCCATTGTTGGCAGACCTGCACAATGGAATACATCTCTTTGTCATGGGTGGGATACTTTCAGGCTTTTTCTACAAGTTTCTCACTGTTATATGCCATTGGATTCCCCTCTTGAGTAATAACTACACCAATAGCATAGTCAGAAGCATCTATCTCAATATCAAATGGTTGTTGCAGGTCTGGTAATGTGAGCACAAGTGCAGAGTAGAGGAAATGCTTCAACTTGAAAAATGCCTTCTGTTGGGGTTTGAATCAAAAAAATGTGTCTTCCTCTCCACCCTTGGTGACTTGACTCAAAGGCCAAGTGATATGAGAGAACCCCAACACGAACCCACGAAAGAAATAGGAAAGACACAGAAGTTTCAGAGCTCTATTAGAGTGGTTGGGGTTGGCCAATCCCTAATGACTCTTATCTTGGCTGGGTCCACATGCACACCTTGCTCATCAATGATGTACCCCAGATATTGAACCTGGATCATACCAAAATTTCATTTCTCCAAATTGCCACACAACTTGTGTTGTCACAGAGTTTGGAGGACTTTTCAAATATGGTGGATGTGATATTACCAAATATGGTTTAATATCGATACGTCATCAAAATAAGCCACCACGAATGAGTTGGTGAAGGGTCGCAAGATTTCATCCAGCATCCTCATGAAGGTTTCATGGAATTCTGTCAACCCAAAAGGCATGAAAAACCATTCTGAAAGGCCCTCCTTGGATTTTAAGGCATTCTTCCACACATTGGAGGATTCCATTGGTACTTGGTGATACCCAGACTTCACATCGATATTGTTGAAATATTTCCCCCCCTTGAGCTGGTCCAAAAGTTCATCTATCTGTAGTATTGGATACCTAATTAAGATAGTGATCATGTTCAATGTCTGATAGTCAATACAGAGTCTCCAGGTATTTTCCTTCTTATGTACCAACATGATCGGGCTTCCATGATGTCCTGAACTTGTCCTGATGTGTCATTTCTGAAAAAAGTCCTGAATCTGCCTCTTGATTTCATCATTCTACAGAACTAAATGTTGATATATTGGTCCATTGGGAAGTGGCGCACCTTGGGTCAGATCAATGGGGTGCTTGACCTAACAATATAGAGGTACCCCTATGAGTGAAGTGAAGATGTCCATGTACTCCCCCATGACCTTGTCCATATGTTTTTGTTCTGCGGAGGAGCTCTGTCTAGAGGTCATGGCCACAATATTCCATTTTCCCTGATGGAGAATCATAAGTAAAACAAATTTCCCGGCCTGATAAATGAGCTTACTACATTTCTTCACAGTAATCAAAGAGATGGAGGTAGGCAGTGCTACCTTCGGTATCTTGTAAAAATTATTGTCCAAAGTAATAATAACAATGTGAGGCCTAGACTCATACACATCATGTCACTTCCACAAGTATGGTTGGCCTAATAATACATCAAAAACTTCAAGAGGAGAAACATCACACAGTACCACATCTGTGGAGGGCTTGATGCTATAGGGAAGGCGACACTGCCGGTTGACGCAAATGTCTCGTCCTTGGTGAAGCCACCCGATGGTGTACATATGTGGATATGTTGTGGTCAGTAGGACCAGTCGCGTCACGATTTCTGCTGAAATTAGGTTCTTTTGGCTTCCATTATGGACAATGAACTATAGGAGATAACCCTTCACCCATATCTAGGGGCGAAAGAGGCACTCCCCCTCCTTTGCATCTTCAAGATCATCCTTCTTGATATTATTAGTGGCAATGGTGGCACTAGGTTCTGCGTAAATAATCTACTTCCCTTTGTCATTCCCCATGTCAGTTTCTAACTCTGATTCGGAGCATGCACCTAATTCGGAAGCCTTCAGCTCAGCCACCCGTGACTGCTTGGCCCAACACTCACTTGTCTTGTGAGTGGGGCTCTTATGGAACTCACACCACTTTCCTATGTCCTTCTTTGTCTTTATTGTGTTGTTCTTTGTTTGCGGCTTTGGCGAGTTGTAATAGCTCACCCCTTCTTGGCTTTTTCCTTTGTTCTGTGGTTTTGGGGTGCCTTTCCCTTGCTTCATATTTGCAGATCCAAAGTATCACTTCTTCTATTTAAATTTATACTTGATCTTAGCAACATATTGGTATGTTGCACCAAGCAAGGATATGTCGAGGAACTCCATTTCCTCCTGAATGTATTTGTGCAAGAAACTACGACACTTAAGCACCAGATGTTTCTCTGAGTCTTTGATATCAAACTTTATGCGCAGGGTATGGAAGAGATTCATCAACTCATGCACATCTTGATCTTTTGTTTCCACAGTGTAGTTCATTGTACGTACTTGTCCTCGTAGCTCTGTTGGGGTAATATTGTTCCTTGATGGCATTTCAGAAAGAGTTCCAAGCGGGTTTGGCTAAAAAAATTGAGGGTTCTCTCTCATCCTTTTGTTCACAGTAGGTTTCCCACCAATCCTTGACATGGGGGGTGAATTTGAGGAGAGAAAAAATAATTTTTTCCCATTTGGAAAAATTATGAAACAAAAAGTATCCTTCCAACATATTTTGACCATCTATCTACACTATCTGCGTCTTTCTGCCCTTCAAATATGGGAATGTCAAAGCTTACTTGTACCTTTAAGGGAGTGGTGACTCTAGAGTGATTGTTGGACAAAGATGTGTCGCTTGTGAGCATCCATCGAAGGATCTAGGCAATGTTATCCATTGTCACGTTCCTATGTCGCTCAAGGGTTTCTTTGAGAAATATTTTGAAAGGATCTACTGCTCCCTCATCTTTATTTTCCTCCTCCATGGGAGGTCGTAAGGGTTCGCAATGCTGGTCTTGCAAAGGTTCCACTAGTTTGAGCCCTAACTCCTTATATATTGACCTTTTTGGGGACATGCAAAGAAAAATAAATAAATAGAAGACCGCTCTGATACCACTAATTCTAACTTAGACACGAACACAAGAGAATACAAATATAATGATAAATATACTGATGCAACAGAAATAATAGTTCATTTCATTAATATCAAAGAATTGAAATATGCTTACAAAAGGAATGAAAATAAACTATCTTGGGCGATGGTAGCTTATGTCTGAGAAACGATGTGGCAGCTACATGCCTCTGAATTGTGTTACAATGAGTCTCAAAGGCCTATTTATCATTGGGAAATAATTGAAAACCCTAAACATCCAAAAACCTAAGCCTAGGAGATGAATCACAAAATCTATGGGCCCCGTTGCGGAAAATTGGTACATCAACTTCTCAGGGTCGTAACTTTGGCATACAATCTCCCTTTGACGCATACAATACCTCGTTAGAAATATTTATCTGAGGAATATACCTTTCGACTTCGAATATTTTACCCATTTAAAAAAAAACATCGCTTATGGTCTCAAAACGGCTCTAGAAGTTTAAGACCCAAAAAACTTCCTATTATAGGTGAATTTGGGTATCACTCCCCAAACCCAGATCAATATCAATTAGGGTTTATCATACTCTAATTTAGTTGCTACATGCCCTAAACAAGTCATCCTATTGATTTTTTTCTTTCAGTAAAGTTTCATTGCTTGGATGCCAACTGAAGTGTTCTATTGAGCCATCAACGTACCCCTAGACTACAGTAAGTGCTTTGTAGAGCATCTACTTCCATGCAAAGCTATGTTGCAAAGAATCTAGGCCCAATTAAGAGTGCATTGGTCAACCGAGAGTGAATTTTCCACTGGATTCCAGGAATCTTCCCACTCTCTAGTGGCTTCTAGAAGTTGTCCCAGCTATCACATCATTTGATAACTTCAAATATGGACACCATAGAGACATTGAACATATTATCCTCCTATTCCCATGAACAAGGAAACCTCATTAGGGGAATTTTATGGTCTAAAATGGGCCTCCTAAGAAAAATGTACAACCAAAATAAGCTTTATAAGAACCAATAGGATTCAATATGATGATTTCAACCATGGGGGATGATCCACCATCTTTTAAGTAAAATGGTAAAAAGATTAAAAAATAATAAAATAATAAAACTGCTTTTTCAACTCATATTTTCAACTTATCTCCCAAATTTTTTACTCAAATTTCAAGCGGGAGTACTCGTTGGATGCGAAATTTAATTTCTCATCCAAGGAGTACCCATGTTACATACTTTTGATGGACCTTGCTACATGAAAAATGAGAAATACATGAAAAAACATGATTGCAATCACGTTTTTCATGTATTACTCATTTTTTGTGTAGTAGGATCCATCAAAATTATGCAACATGGGTACTCCTTGGATGAGGAATTAAATTTTGCATCCAACGAGTACTCCTGCTCGAAATTTGAGTAAAACATTTGGGAGGTAAGTTGAAAATACAAGTTGAAAAAATAGTTTTTTCATTTTTTCCTCCAAAATTTGATTATGTAATCAAATATTATTTTATTATTTCCACTATTATTTTATAATTTCCTTCGGAGGCCCATTCATTAATGTCAAACTACCTTCATCTACTTATAAATTGAGCAATGATCATAGTGCACAAGAGAGAAACAATTTGTATTAGTAGAGTTATGCTGGTGAGATCACAACTCTTTGAGGTGTCGTTTGCATATAATGTTATGTTGCTGGAGTGATGATGCTGGTGTGATGAGGATGGGACTGAAGCTGGAGTGATTTGACATCGAATCGATCCAACTGGTTGTAACTTCTCCTTCTAATTCATAATAAAGACATTTTCTCCTTTCCTAATACATGTGTCAATGATGTTATATTTGTATTTACAAATGCAATCGATTCAATTTGTTTAACATGAATAGATCATATGCCTTTATGTCATTTTTTGTATTATGTTTTCCATTGCAAGTACCAATCAAGTGATTTTAGTTCGATTGAGAATGAAAGAAGTGACGAAGGGAGGAAAGGAAAAGTGGACAGGTTACAAGTAGGTTTTCTTCCCTTATATATTCATTTTAAGGAAAAGGTCAAATATCTTTCTTTATGTTGTTCTAAGTGCAACCACTACACTTATGGAAAGCATTTATATCCGTAGGTTTGATTTCTGTAAAACAAATTAATGACCATAATGGGGATCAATGGATCATCCATGGTAGTTTTATCCTTGCTTATCAACCTCTAGTAGACTTTACCTACTTTATTTCAGTCATTTGAATGTGTTTTAGCAAAATTAGTGTGCTTGATTGCCCTATTTAGAGTTTCCTCTAGAACCAACGCACTGTTGGTCTTGACACAATGCTCTCCATAGCACAGGTGGCTTAGGGACAGTGCTAGGCAATGCACTGTCTCCCACTCAGGGGTGCGTTGCCCCTGTGACCAACCAAAATCTATCATACTTTGTCTTTTGCAATTCATTTCAGTGTTTTTTTTTTGTTGAAGTTTTAAGTGACCGATTTCCTCTAGAGATCAAATTGTCTCTACTATTCTTACCTCACTTTGCATATTTGTTTGATCAATGTTTATTTTTTGTTTTCTTTATCATTTTCGAATAGGTCCAAAGTTTAAAATTTTACATTTGATCATTTCTTTATTTTCGGAAAGAGGAATTTTTGTTTCAGTATTCGTTTCTTCAGAAAGTATTAAGTGATTGTTTGTGCATTATAGTTTCTTTTTTGTTCATCTAAACTTAAAATAAATTGAAAAGAAAAACATGCATTTGCATATATGGATTGTGAGTGCTGCATAGGAATAGTTAGGGAATTTGCATTTAGATGTGCTCATTGTTTATTGCTTACAATATGATTGCTTTATCTATTGTAGCTAGTTTTTCATTATCGAAAATCAAATCGAAACGAATGCTTATATTTTTAATTTCATTCTAGGAATGTCAAATAAATCTCACGGTGAACTTGAAGGACAAACTCATAAGAAAGATCAACTTCAAATTTATCTGAATTTATCTAAGGGAGCATTGTCACTTAACGATAACATTTAGAGGTCTAGGCTAGAGACATGTTCTGGCATCGTTAAACATAGAAGCTGTCATTAATTTTCTGTGATACATTCCGAGTGTGATACCTCATTCCACATACGTAATTATATCTAAGCTCGTCCACCTAATTTCGGATATATCGGGTAGTGTTCTAGTACAAAAAGTATAAGGGGGTGCTCTCATTATGCATTTTTTTCATTAGACAACGCTAATATGGATTTGGCCTCCACGTACCATTGAGTATATATGGGATGAAAAATTTAGGTTTCTTACCATCCATAGGTAACGGAGTCGGCCGCCTTGCATATTGTAATACATCAAACACAACATTCAAGGATATTTCCTGCACGTACATAAGTCCTTTGTTTACTTGGGAGGTATATTGCAGTTCACATTTTCTTGGTAAACCTTTTTCCTAGCATTACCCTCTTTTTGTTTATTTGTTTTTGTATTAAAATTAATCTGCAATCGTGGAATAAGATCAACCATTTCCCCATCGTTCGCATGGGGTAGAAAATAAACCACCTCTACCACTAGAAGCTACACCTAGTAGATGAAGGAAATATCGTCCTACCGCGTTCGGTACCTCTGGAACCTTTGATGATACATCTTCATCTAATTTACCAGAGTCATCTAATCCTTTGAGTACCAAGTCTTGATTCATTATGACCGATCTCCATTTATCTGCTACTGTCAAGACAAAACCCTCACAGTTACCCGAGGACACTGAAAATCAATTCAGTGAAACAGTAAATCCAAAACCCGAGCTTGTTCAGCTATAAGTCGATCCAGAACCTATTGTTCTTTTACCAAAACATCTTGATCCTGAATTTGAACAACAAGAAGTTGTTCATGTGCAACTGTCTCATCCTCAGTCATCTGTAACCATTGAGTCTTCCTCTTTACTACAGTGTTTACCGCCTGAAATTTATCTCGGGCCTGATGGTTAAGTACTTCAACCTAGTTTGATTTCGATAGAGGAAGAACTTCAAGAAGATACAACCCCTTCAAATCCCACTCATTTTGGGTCGGTGATTCATTTTTATCCGTATTTTCCTCGTTTGACCTACTCTGCTCCTATTTATCCTATTAACTCTCAAGTTCTCGTAGATTCCTTAGAGTATTTTCTGGGTTATTTAACCATGGATGAGATGGCATCCCAGACTGTACCATCTGTTACAACTGCGACAACATCTATTTTTTCTTCATCTTCGATGTTTTCTACGTCACCTCAGTCTCATCTTTATGGTGATCTGTCTGTCCCACTAGGTTACCAAGCTTTAAATGGAGCCTAATCTAGTGTCTCCTATAGTCCATGGACTTCGCCCATGTCATCATATGGAATTCTATCTAGTTCCTCTCTTACGAGTATTGAGCGACCTGATCCTTTATTTCCATCATCATCTCACTATCAGGTTGTTCCATCCAATTACTATCCATATTATCCAATATCTGCTGGATTCCCATCATATGAAAGTCAGTATGTGCAATATCGTTATAATCCATATGCTGGGGGGAAACAAATGTTTGGGCCATATGGCAGTACTCCTTCGTTTTAAGGTCAATATTTTGTTGGAATGGATGTTTGTCAATAGCAGCCTACTTTTCATGTTCAGCCGCAAACGGTTGTGTTTCAATATCAACCGGTTCAACCTATTGCATCTATACCCACTACGCTCGTTATTAATTCTATGGATGTTGCTCAGTCTACTCAAGCGGGTCCTTCAACACCTAACCCTCATGTTTCGATTCTAAAGACTCTGTCATCCCAGGTTGGTATTCAACAACCATATGTATCGGTAATTTCACAACCATAGGCTATTTTACCTTTGTCACGGGCTTCTACTGGCCCTATCTTTTCATAACCTGGTCTAGATTATCCTGGTGGGAAACATTTATATCAAATCCCATGGCAGCCACAACAACCATTTCAACAGTTTCAAGCTTATCCAGGTCCTAGTCAAAAATCCTATCAATGGTTTGGTCAACAAACTTACCCCTATCTGGGTTACCAACAACAAAATCATTTTTTTGGTATACAATGGCCTATCGCCCAAGAACTTCCATCTTATCCTGGTTACGCTCAACTGACCTAAATCGATAGTTGTCATTTGTTGCAACATTAGAGTTACCTGATTTAAACCGTCTCACTAATGATCCCATTCATTATTTACCATGGTGGTCAGTAATTCCTCATAAATTACCCTCTGAAATTCCAAAATTCAATGGAAATTATGGAAAATACCCATCTACGCATGTTGTGACTTATCATTTATGGTGTTCATCAAATTCCTTGAATGATGATTCTGTTAAACTGCGTCTTTTCCAGTGAACGCTTACTAGTCTGGCTGCAAAGTGGTACATTGAATTACCACGAGATTCTTTCGATAACATTAGTGCTTTAGCCACTAATTTTTTAACCCACTTCCAATTACCCATCAGAATTGAAACTAGAACAGAACTTTTGACCAACTTTAAACAAACCACTGCTAATCATATATAATATCATATACATGAGTGGCTTCGTCAGCGTTGAATGGTTAAAACAGTTTTTTCCTGATCATCTATTAGTTGAGTGGTTTATTAAAAAATTGTTTCCATATATCACCGAGGATCTGACCAAAGGCGGTGTTGTCACTGAAGAGCAAGTAATTGCTCCTGTCCAGTATCTAGATTTGATTTATACCCAGTCTGGAACACTCTATGAAGATATTTTGAATGCACCGCGACCAAATTTTATTGTTCCTCCTTCTCCATTTGGTAAGGACATTCATGCCAACGATGGTGTGATTGGTTCTGCTAGCACTCTGCCAGCAAGTCAACCATATGGTTCTACACTTGTTTTTTAAAATCAAACCACTATTACATCTAATCCTGCATCTTCTTCTGAAATACATGTTGTGTCATCTGAAAAAGGAAAAAGTGACAAGAAATTTGGAAGTAAGAAGAAGGGGAAAGATAAGAAGAAATGAAATTCACCCCCACAGGAAAAATCATCGAATTCATCTAGTTCTTTTCGGAAACCTCCTTAGCCTTGCTTGATATGTAATGAGGAGCATTTTATGTGATATTTTCCTCACCTCTCATAACTCTCAAATATTCTTAAGACTTATACCACATCTATAGTGTTGACAAATCCTTTTCTAAACACAAAAACACATATGGTTGCTACGGATCCCCCTTCTAGTTTGCAAGTGCTTATGTTATTCGCCACAAAGCCCAAAACTGATGTTTTGGCATCTAATCGAAGTAAATATTACACTAATCCTCTGTCGTCATCGAATGGTCAGGTTACATATCAACCTACTACTTCGACTTCATCTGACTCGGCTCCACTGCCTATTATTCCTGAGTTAACAATAAAGTCATCAAAGGGAGTTGTTCATAAATCGACTTTCAACCCTCGAGATCGTGAAGCTCAAAACTATAACACAGTGAAAGATATAGATCAATCACCTTATGCTATGTCAATTCTTGAGGTTCTTCAGAATTTTCCCTCCCAAAAGCAGGCTTTATTTTCGGCAATTGGTGGAATCGATCTGATAGATTCTAATCTTGTAGTCTTTAATCATGCGAGCTATCTGCCACAATTACCAGCAAAATTAGCATTTTTTATTCATGTACATGTCCTGAATCACCTCATTCATCTCACTATCATTTATGAAGGCGCATATACTTGTGACATGTCTATGAGTTGCTGGAAGTCACTTGGCTCATCGAATTTGTCACAATCACCTACGTCGTTGAAAGCTTTTGACGGTCGTACATATAAGCCTTGTGGATTTCTCAGTAACCTGCCAGTTGAACTAAGGAGAAAATTAGTTACTATTGAAGTTGAGGTCGCTGACGGACGCCTTGACTACAATATATTACTTGGAAGACTGTGGGTTTATGCTATGGCTACGGTAGTATCTACTTACTTTCGTAAGGTTGTCTTCCCCCATAAAGGAAGCATCACCGTCATTGATCAACTCTCTTTCTTCGCCTTTGGTTCCCACGCAACTGGAAGTGTTTTTTTTTTCACGGACCCTCACCATCTCTTCAGAACATTGGTGTAGGACTCTTTAAGGATTCTTCCCTAATGGGCACCTTTTCATTACTATCGCCTGCAACATCAGCAGAAATCACAAATATAAATACCTACAATAGGATATCTTCCACTTCATCTGACTTAAGGAATATTCCCAATGGTTCTAAAATAGATAGGCTGGGAAAAATCATTCCACTAAGTCCAATTGAGCTAACATAGCAATCAATATTTTTGGCTTATGCGGCCAATCAAAACCCTTTGTCGTCGACCATTTGGGTCAATCGTTCTTTGGATTATGGTACTTATTCTTATACTTTTTCACGTGTATTCTCAGCCAATGAGAGAATTATGGAATCCACGATGCCAAAAGAAGAACCATGCGCAAAATCACATCGACAATCCTATATTCCATATTACAATGAAGATAATCGATCTGAACTATATCACCCTACAGTCGTTGATTTCTTGATGAATTCTATTCCTACCCACGTCATCGATTTTGAGCGAAACACATCAGATATCCAAGAAATGACTTCTATCGATATTTCAACCAAACCTGGCATTGTAAAAAAAATTCAATCATTGTGTCTTGTTCTCCATCTGAACTTGACACTTACCGCGCTCTTTTTTGTGAATTCCGAAATGTATTCGCTTGGTCATATGAGGAGATCCCAGGCATCGATTTCGTCATTGTTGAACATTAGATTAAAATTTATCCTGATGTCAATCTAATATGACAGTGCCTTCGTCCTGTTAACCCTAATAAAGATGTTTCCATTAAAGCAGAGGTTGAAAAACTTTTGCATTCTGGTTTCATTTACCATGTTTAGCTTACTGATTAGGTTTCTAAAATTGTTCTATCATGAAGAAACAAGGGACAATTAGAGTGTGTGTAGATTATCAGGATGTTAATCATGCTAGCTATCCCACTCTCTTTATCGACCAAATTATTTATGAATGTGTTGGATTTGAGATATTTTCTTTCATGGATGGATTTTCCGATTACAATCAGATCAATATTCGCCTAGAGGAGCAATATAAAACTTCTTTTATCTATCCCTGGGGCACATTCGCTTATCGAAAGCTCCCATTTGGTTTAAATAATGTTGGAGAAACATTCCAGAGGGAAATGAATTATGATTTCCATGACATCAAGCACATAGTTCAACCGTATCTGGATGACTTACCTGCACATTCATGGAAACGGGTTGACCACCCGCTACATTTGAGAGCGGTATTTTTATGATGTTTTCAATACAAAATACGCCTCAATCTACAAAAATGTGTGTTTGGTGTTGGTTTTGGTCATTTTCTTGGATTCGTCATGTCTAAAGACGGAATTCGACTTGATCGGTCTAGACCATTCTTGATTTTCCTGCTCCTTCCAATCTACTTCAGCTACAAAGACTCCAAGGAAAGGTTAACTTTCTAAGGAGGTTCATTCCAAACTACACCGAAATGTCTAAAGGATTTACTCGACTCTTGAAAAATGGGATTCCCCTCTATTGGGATGAGGTTGTGCAAGCTTCCTTTGGTGTTCTTAAAGATACCCTAATCCGAGCATCATTAATCTATCCCCCAAATTATCAGAGTGATTCTTTCCTGTATCTCAAAACTGCAGATACAACCATTGTTATGGTTTTTGTCCAAGAATAAGATGGGATTGAACATTCGATCTATTATTTGATTCATAATCTCAATGATACGGAAGTTAACTACACATATGTTGAGAAGCTCATGTTGGCAGTCGTTCAAGATGTACAAATATTTCGCCATTATATCCTCCTCTTGTCATTTTGGATTACAACCCTATGACATACATTCTGTCACACAAATTTTTGGGGGGCAAAATATTCAAAATGGATCATCATTTTGCAGGAATTTGATTTAGAATTCATCAAAGCCAAGTCAAAGAAATATTTGGTGTTTTTTGAGATTATTTGTGACCTTCCCTTGAGTAGCACTAAGTCTACTATGGAACCATAAATTCCAGACGAGTCTTTGTTTCTGATCGATTCATCTAACCCATGGTATCGAAGTTTCATCATCTATCTCTAGATCCAAAATTTTCGGCCCAATACCTCTCACTCGTAACAACGACATATTCAATACCAAGCCAAATATTATCTGATCGTCGGAGATACATTTTATCATCATGGTGTCGATACGTTTTTACATAGGTGCATCACTCATAAGGAGGCTGACCAATTTTTAAATGATTTCCACGCCCGTGCCTGTGGTGGAAATTTTTTCTACAGAAGATTCTCGGCGTTGGTTACTTCTAGCCTACCATATTTTGCGACTGCATTATCGCGGTTAGAAGTTGCCATGCTTGCAAGATATTTTATCGTAAAACACTGATGCCGCCAGCACCAATGCATTTTTTCATTGTTTTTGGACCATTTACAAAATGGGGCACTGACTTCATGACATGTAACACCCGCTAGGTCGGGGGACATGGGTATATTATTGTCACCGTCAACTATTTTACCATTTGGGCCAAGGCGATGCCTACATTTAACAACACATGATAGAAAACTGCATTGTTCTTTTTTAACCATGTGGTTACACGGTTCGGTGTACCGAAAGCCATAGTCATAGATCATGGAAAACATTTTCGCAATCACATGATGGATGTGTTTACTACCAAGTTAGGACTCTCACTTGATCATGTACTCAGCTTTGTGGGTGTACCGAACCTCGGTGAGAAACGCAACCGGATTTACTCCTTTTCAGCTGGTTTATGGTCTAGAAGCTATCTTACTGATACAATGTGAAATTCCATCATTAAAACTCGCGATTGACCTCCTACCTGAAACTTATAAAGAAGAGGCACGTCTTTTCGATATCATACATCTAGATGAAACGTGTCATGAAGCTGCATTGGCCAACAAAGCACATAAAAGATGAATTAAGGTGCAATATGACCAGAATTTCAAGCCTCACACCTTCTCGGAAGGAGACTTGGTCTTGATTTATGATCAAGAAGATGATAAGATAGGAATAGGGAAATTTGAACCATTATGGCATGGCCCCTACATTTTCAAGCGCATTCTCGCTAAGAGTTCCTATGAGTTGGTAGATTATGATGGGATTCCATTGTCACAGCCTCGGAATGGGTTGTATCTTAAACGTTACAATGCTTCACTTTGCATACTAAAAAATATATTATATGTTTTTATTGTGTGTGTGTCATGGTGTGTCTTTCAGAGTTTTTCATGTGTTTAGTAATCCACTTTGCATTTTGATTGCAGATTTCATAATATTCAAAACCATTTGTTGGATATGTCGATGGTGCTATACTTAGTACACATAATCTATCCTCTGGAGCATGGGCCATATTCGCTCCAAGTGGCCAATTAGTGAGTTTCCAAGGGATTTGTATTGGTCGATCTACCAACAATATTGTTGAGTATAGCGGGTTGATCGAACTCCTCTCTAATTCCATTTAACTTGTCATTCGCTACATCATCATCATGCTGGACTCACAATTTTCCATAATACAGCTTACTAGTGTTTATATTGTCCGAAATCCAACCATTCATCACATGTTCCATAGAGTTCGTCTTTTGGAAAGATATTTTGATTACATCCAATATCAACACATTTTCAGAAAATTTAGCACTTTAACTGATTCTTTAGAAAATTATGTATTAAATAGACATTTGCAACATATGTAAAGATAGATTTTAAATTCACATCACACAATTTAATAGGATTTCATATAATCATAGGAAAACACTGAAAGTAAAATAGATTTATATCGAGTTTTTTTACAAAACATTGTGTCCAAGACACGTTGGTAATCTAACCTCAAACTGTATATAGACATAGCATAATCTAAGTATACCTAGTGATGCTCATGATAGTAGGTCACTACTTGGGCTATCAAGCACAATAGCATCATCCAATGGCTACGCAAACCAATAGTATGGTGTTGTAGCCTCATAGGTAACTCCTAGATTTGGACATCTAGTATCCCAAGAGTCAATCCCTCCACATGCTGCTATAACTCAATAAGAGTCTCGGCTAAATCCAAATCCTAAAGGACTGCTCTCCCGATAATCCTTTCTGTTGGTTCTCCTGCCTGTTTTGCACGACCCACTGGTCAAACAATACCCACATCTGCATACATAAAAAAAATTTATTTTAGTCTTGGAAACATCAAAAAACAAAAAAATATGTAAAAAAAACCCAAAAAATAAAAAACATGGTCAAACATTTTATTAATAGCACCCCATTGAGCGCTGGCTGGTAGAATCAAATCTAGATCTCCACTGAAATCCACCCCTGCATATGGGTGCTCCTCTATGAATATATTCTGTCTTTAGATCCAACTGAAGAATGCATAGGTATTTTTAAACCATTTGGTGGTTCTTTGAGGAGGTTTACAGCTGAATATAGTGAATTTCATCGTGCACAATATTGAAATGAATTTTGATCACAGAGCACACTTTTATCTCTTTTTCGAGTGCTATTAAACACGAAAAAGGAACTCCCCTGGAGTTCTCTTTCAGCTCTTTTCAGAATCCCAATATATGAAAAGATTTCTAAGCACTTGTCCTTTCGAGCTCGTAAAAGGAATTGAAACAACATCTACTCAGCATAAGTTTAACTCTTTTCTGGATTGAGATAGATTATGTTTACGAAAAAATAAAACCCTAGTTGAACATGGCTAAGAGGCTCTCTCATGTATTATTTTACGCTTTTTCCAATCTAAGGGACAATTTTACGAAAAATAACTTTTGGAGTTTTCTTTTCGTCCCCTTTTCAAACTCTCTAAACATGAAAACGGACCGAGTTTTCCTGTCGTTAGACTCGTTAAAGCATCAAATAGCGACAGAATTTTCCATCATGAAAAGATCGAGTTTCACCTTCACTAGACTCATTAAAACATCACATAGCGATGGATTCACCCGAAGGGTGGAATTATACATCAAGCATATGTTATCCTCCTCAAGCTTGTTAAAAAATAAAGAGGTATTGGTCAGCAATGACTGGGGAAAATTGGAAAGGGATAAAATACTTTATGGTAGCAAGTCGCTCTTGAACATGACACTCATTCACTTCATCTCTGTGACTTTTGGGTTGGGTTATCTACTTGATGGTCTATCATACCTATGGTTTATCACACCATCTATCACTTTGGTTTTGGTTCAATTCTGCCAACTCATTCAATGTTGTTTATATGTTCAAGAGAAGTCACTCAGTTATTCCTCATCCTTTGAAATACTCATAAACCTTCATTTCATGACCACCATCCCTGAACATTTCTTCATCAGTCACATTCTGTCTCCAAAATCATTACTCCTTTTTTGTGTCGTTGATGGGGGAAACATCAAGGCCCTCCTATGACGAGTCACATCCTGTCGACATCAGCTCATCATCTAGGAAGTTGACTTAGAAAAAACCTTTCAGTACCTTCGATATTTCTTACGTCAACGAAAGGTTTCTCGCTTCTGCAATAGGTTTACATCATAGACCTTTGATCGAAGGACTTTGTATGGTTTTCGAGATCAAATCATATATTCACCATGCAAAATTTATTGCAGTAATTTGAGAGCCATTATCATCAATGGTGGTTTCTCTCACGTTTTTTAACAGCCTGCATCATTGGCTGGTAATGAAATGGTGTATTCCCATGTTCAACTCCAGATCACATATTCTCATGGTTAGATGTGTACTTAAAGTGGTCGAGTGAATGCGATGGAAGACCTTGGATCTAGTTTCATCCATCAGGGCTACAATTTCAGGAGTAGTACTAAATCATCCGTACATTGTTATGGAAACAGATAGTCATCCTATCATCGGTGTATAACTGTAGATGAATTTTTGATGTTATGATAATTTATGTGTTGAGTATGGGTTTGCCTCCCTCATCAATTCATGTCCAAGATGAAAATATATCATGATGTAATGTATTGTAATTGATGCAGGCCACCATCCACTTCATATCCTACTCATCACATCGTAAACCATATCAATCAACATTATCACTTTTGACTTCATGCTTTAGGGGAAACTGTGACAGGTCAATTTGGGAACCACTCCCAAAACCTAGATCGATATCAAATAGGGCCTATCATACTCTAAATTAGTTGCTACATTCCCTAAACAAGTCATCCTATTGATGGTTTTCCTTCAAGAAAGTTTCACTACTTAGATGCCAGTTGAAGTGTTCCATTGAGCCATCAATGTAACCCTAGATTGTAGTGAGTGCTTTCGATAGCATCTAATCCCATGAAAAGCTGTGTTTTAGAGCATCTAGTCCCACTTTAGAGTGTTTTGGTCATTTGGGAGTGAATTGTTCATCGCATTCCAGGAATATTCCCACTATCTAGTGTCTTCTAGAAGTTGTCCCAGCTATCACATCATCTGATAACTTTGAATATGGACACCATGGAGCCATTGAACCTCTTATCCTCCTATTCCCATGAACAAGGAAACCTCTTCACCCGTTTTTGGAAAAGCCATTCAATGATTCATTAATGTCAAACTACTTTCATCTACTTATAAATTGAGCATTTATCATAGTGCACAAGAGAGGAAGAATTTGTATTAGTAGAGTTATGTTGGTGAGATCACAGCTCTTGGAGGTGTCGCTTGCATGTAATGTTATGTTGTTGGAGTTAGATGTTGGTGTGATGAGGATGGGACTGAAGCTAGAGCGTGTTGACATCGAATCGATCCAACTGGTTGTAACTTCTCCTTATAATTCATAATAAATACATTTGTTCCTTTCCTAATACATGTTATATGTGTATTTAAAAATGAAATCGATTCAATTTTTTTAACTTGAATAGATCATAAACCTTTATGTTTTTTTCTATCTTCTATTTTCCATTGCAGGTACCAATCAAGTGAGTTCAGTTCAATCGAGAGCGATGGAAGCTACGAAGGGAGGCAAGGAAAAGTGAACAGATTACAAGTAGGTTTTCTTCCCTTATCTATTCATTTTAAGGAAAAGGCCAAATATCTTTATTTCTGTTGTCCTAAGTGCAACCACCAGACTTAGGGATAGAATTTCTATCCGTAGGATTGATTTCCTTAAAACACTACAAAAAATAGTAGATTGTGCTACAATTAAGGAAACTGAAAAACTAAAAGAAACAATGGTGGGGGTCCAAGTGGAATAGGTGGGTGGTCACAAATATCCACTTGGATCAATATCTCTAATAAAAACATGTTCTACCTCACTAGTTGAATTCATATACTTCACTAGAATGAAGTGACTACCTTAGTCAACCTTTCAACCACAACCATAATGGAATCATGTTGTCTATATGTCCTCGGAAAACCTATAATGAGGTCCATGGAAATGGACCTCCCATTTCCACTCTGGAATCAGAATCGACTACAATAAACCACCTGGATGCTTACAATCTTATTTTACCTGTTGAAAATCTAAACATATTGCCACAAATTTTGCCACCTATTTCTTCAAGTGTCGCGAATGGTCGAACTTCTTAACCATTGTCAATTTTTTTTTATTTCCCAGGTGACCTGAATATGGATTGACATGAAATTCCTACAAGATAATATTCTTGAGCTCACGGTTGTCTAGCACATAGATCTTGTCCGTAAATCTGACCAAACCATATTTTATAAGATGATATTCCACATCCTTTTCACTTGTACCTTGTTGTTGTAGCCTGTGCTTAAGTTGTTGGTACCTATCGTCTTGTTGTCCTTCCTGAAAGATATGATCCTGTAAATTTGTCCCATATGAACTCAGATATTCTATGTGATTTACCTATACTTGTCTACTAAAAGCATATGCAACCATGTTCTATATTCCCTTAATGTACTTGATCTCGAATTCAAACTTGTTGATCATAGCCAACCACCTAATTTTCCTGGAATTTAGATTAGGTTGGTCAAACAAGTATCTAAATCCACTGTGATCACTCATCAAGATGAACCTCCTTCCAAGAATATATTTCCCCCACATCTTCATTTCATGGATGATCATTTTCAACTCAAGATCATCTGTCACATAGATATGCTCGTGCTCATTCAATTCCTTTGACTCATAGCATACCACCTGTCCTTCCTGCAAAAAAACCCCACCAAGTCCTCTCTTTCAATAATTTTTACACAACACAAACTCTTTGTCTAGATCTCCAATATTTAGAACTGGAGAATTTGTAAGCAACTATTTCAGCTACTAAAAGCTCATTGCACATTCCTTTGTCCATTCTAATTTCTTCCCTTTTCGCTGCAAGGATGTAAAAGGATACGTAATCCATGAGAATTTATTGGTGAACCTCCTGTAGTAACCTACTAACCCCATGAATGATATGAACTCATCCACATTCCTAGGCATTTCCCATTCCATGATAGCTCTAATATTTTTTAAATCCACTAGTATACCTTCCTTGGAAAAAAACATGCCCCAAATAATGAACCTCTATCTTAAAGAAGTTGTATTTACTAAGTTTGGCATACAACTGATGTTATATTAGAAATTTCACCACTATTGTTAGATTTTTTGCATGCTCTTCTTCATTCTTAGAATATATCAATATGTCATCAATAAATACTATCACAAACTTTTCTAGATAAGGACACAACACACTATTCATCAAACACATGAAAGTAGTTGGAGAATTAGTCCAACCAAAAGGAGCCACAACAAAATCATAACGCCTATACCTAATGCAAAAAACAGTCTTGTAAATGTGCTCTTCTTTGATGCATACTTGATGATATCATGATATCAAATCAATATTTGAGGACATTGTTGCTCCCTTAAACTGATCAAAGAAGTCATCAATCCTTGGGAAAGGGTACATGTTTTTAATCGCCACCTTGTTCAACTATCTATAGTCAATACGTAACCTGAGATTATCATCCTTGTTCTTCACAAAAAACATTAGTGCACCCTATTGTCACCCACTATGTGATATCCAAAGAGGAAAATAATCCATTAGTGTGGCCAATGGAGATTGAAGTTTGTTGAATTGCCTATGCGAGAGGGATTCAAGGTCTACCGCTCATGAGAAAAGTGATTGAACACAAAACCATACTCATCGATTCCTTACCTATGATACACAAAACAACAGAAAAAAATATACATAAGCACAATAAGTCGTTAAGGATCATGCAAATTTCAGGTAGATCACTGCCCATCTCCACTTAGAAGCCCCCTCGAACCAAATTGGTGGGGAAAATCATGCGAACGTTAAGTGTATTGGATCCCCTGGAGTTGAAAATTCAGATCATGATCTAACAGTCTAGATTGATTTTAGGGCGTAAGGGTGGGGTTCCCACGTCCACCAGCCAACCTGTCGAATTTGGTGGGGATGACATATAACGTGGACTGACCCGCGAGCGCCAACGTCAAGTGAGTGCAATGCAACTATAAATGGTAAGGTAGTGGGCCTCACCCCTTTCCACCTGTCCATCACCCTCACCCAATCTCATTGACAAACTTATCCCCCCCCCCCCCCGATGACGTCACGCTATGTCATACGAACATCACCCCTCCAGCTATAAAAGATACCTTTCCCACCTCATAATCCCTAAGTTCACCCGACGGTTCCTTAAATACTGCCTCCTTCCAGACGCTTGTTGTTGGCTTGAGGGGTCCTGACCCAGGTTCGGTGTGCAAGGTTTGTCGACAAACTCCTATACTACTGGCCCTTTCGACAGTGACCTGCTTTCACAGGTCACAATCTCACCCGAAGTAGTATGGGTGGGTGTTGGAACCAAGTTTCCGCACCCTAAGAAAGGAAGGGTAAGGCAAGTAGAGCTGCGTTCTATTCTGTAATTCCCAGATTACCTTGTTTCTTTGCAGGGTTAATTATGTATCTACTTGCATCCATGTGCACTAGATCTATACTTATATGCTTTCTATAACATCAACACATTATTATATAAACAAAGCATAACAAATCTAGATCCAAGCATTCAGTGCACAGACCTTCGCAGCGAAAAGACAGAAAATATATAACACATAAATTATCAACAATTCATACAACAATACTCATAGATTCAAATCTCTAATAATCCTTCGCATTCATTTATTCATCAATATTTCCTTACAATTCCCTTCCCAACCTGCGCACATAGCAGCAGCGTCCGCACATAGCTGGACTAGGATCTCCGCACACATAGCCAGTAGGAGTTTGTTCCCCAAAACCCAAACAGATCGCTTAAACAACAGATCGCATCAATAGCTCATCAATTCCTCTCCTTTACAATCCAAAATGCATCTCTATTTATAACAATCTAGCCTAAACGTTCCTACGGTCCGCAACCCATGGTTTTTGGACTCCTAGTTTACCCTTTGACCCATTACAATGCGTTCAGGGCTTTCACCTACCCCAAAACCCCTGCGCTATACTAAATATAATCAAAAATTTCAAAATTGGACTAGTTTTTGCAGCTTGTTAGTAGACCCTGTTCCAACAGTCCCCCAACACAATCTTGTGACTCGTCCCGAGTCACTGCACTGGTGCGGCTTCTATTTGCACGTGCAAGGTAGCAAAACTGTGGAAAAGTGGAGGGAGTGCATCCTGAATTTGGGCCGTAGCTTGTTGCGCAATGTTGACCAGCGCTAGAGAGGTAGGCCCATCTGTATCCGCAGCAACCCATTCTAACAGCCGGCGGAGGCGTACAATGGCGGACTGAGCAACATGTGCAAGCTAGAGTGCGGTATCAGACCATGGCTTCAACCATTTTCGAACAACCTTCTTGGAGTGGTATAGGTCCTCAATCTTGTCCATGGCGGCTAGGTGCTACATGAAGACAAGGGAAGGTGTGGAGGCTAGGACTTGCTCTAGAATAGCTTCTTCCTATTGTAATTCCTGCTAGACATGCTGAAGTGTGGAATGGTGTTGTACTACCGTCCATAGCTACGTAGCTATTTCAACCAATTGGGCTCCCTGCACCAGCGTCTCCTGAATAATACGCATTTCATCAGTGACCACAGCAATCCGCTGGGCTTGTACTTCTGGAGGTATGTCATACTATTGTCGCTTGTCTCGGTCATAGCGGTGAACCTCTCGCAACACTCTAGAGGATAGGCCTGTAACTCTGTACTAGATAGTTGTGCCAAGTCTACTTCAACGTCCCCAGTAGTTAGGTCGGGAGTGCGAACTATGGCAGTGCGAGGGAGTGAACATAAATTGCTTCTAGTGGGCGGCGTTCGAAAGCGGTGGAGAAGTCACAGCATATCCTTGTACCGTAGGATTTCTTATGAGTGTGGTTCGCAGAAAATCCTTTCTATTGGAAGCCTGTGCTCACTCCTATTACTACACTCATCATTCCTAGTTCCTCTTAACAGTTCTTTTGGTGGGTCGGGGTCCATCCTTCTAACAGAGAGACGAGCGTTACAGAAATTATGGATGAACATAAAAAACCAGAACGCAAATAGCCAAAGCTTGTTGAAAGGTGAATAAATAGCCTGAACCAAATTTTTCCAGCCATCCACGTCCCAGCTGAAGCTATTTAATGGCAAAATAGCTCGTACATGGTACGTACCTTCAATCTGTCAGACCGTGCTTATCATAAATGGCGGCATTCATGATCAACCGCTTTTTTTTTATGCTTGCAAGGGTCTTTTCTTATTAAATCGAGATGTGTTGACGGTCATCCTTTGTGCCCAAGGTCATGACCATGGAATGTCAAACCATGGATGACACTTGTAGGTCGTTTGCGTACCTAGAATGAGGGTTGATGTGAGGTGTACCTGCAAGTTGATTAGCAGTCTTTTCAAGCCCTTTACTTTGTTCATGGGCGAGACGTCCTTGTATGAGAAGGCTATGTCATACGTCCTTATGTTATTTATTACTTGAGATGTTCACAGATTCGCCCCGGATATACATGATTGTAGACAAGTGCGTAATCCTACGTGTGCTTAGGTCAGTGGTTTCCTGGTAAGTCTGGTCGAGCAAGGGTTGATCGCACCCTTGAGTGTTGCACGTTAGTAGGTATCTGCGTAGGTCGACTAACCTCAGAGCCCATCTGGCCACTGGGGTTCCTATACACAGGATCACCCTATTTCAGTACTTCACTTGAGTAAATAATACCGGTCACTGCGTAGGTCCTTCGCATCAGGTTAGCGGTAGCGCTTCTAGCCTGCGTTCTGTGGGAATCTTAGGTTCCTCAAATTTCTGATTATTACCTACGTCATCCTCGTCATCCTGGTAGGGCAAGGTTCTTTCTGTGGTAGAGATGCGACGGAAATTCCTGATGGTTTGAAAGCTTCGAAGCGCCAAAACCTCATGTAACCGACCTTGCCAATTCTTCAACTCCTCATCAAAGTCGGAAAAACATTCACTGTCCTTTTCCCAACAGAGCATTCCTTCATCCATAGGGTTAACCTGATCTTCATCCTGTGTAGTTATCTTATAAATGTGATCTAATTCCTCCTTTGCATAGGCTGGCTCTGTATACCGCGCACCTTTTGTTGGATCTAGTGGTACTATGACACGCGTACCTTTGTTTTCAAACACCATGTTGCGTTTCTTGAGATTGATGACCCCCCCCCCCCCCCGCCATGTCTATTTCCCAGTATAGCCCAAGGAGCGTAGGGTAGGGGTCCGTGTCTTCAAATATTTCTATTACTTCAAAATCAGCTAGGACCCTAACCCCTACAATTTCAACCATAACCTTCGATAACCTACCCATAGGGATGATTTTCTATTGATTTTCCATTCGCAGTTGGATAGTGGACCATTCCAATTTAGGCTCTCCCATTCATTGCCATGTTTGTTTTGGCAAGACCTTGGCATCCAATCCAAGATCTAAGATAACCTGATCCACTTCATAGTCTTTGATCTGTGCAGTTAATCGCATTTCTCTCCCAGTGTGTTTCTTATAGCTGTACAATTTGTGTACATCCTTGGTCTCAGGGATAAAATTGGGCTGAGCTGCGTAGGTATTCAGTAATGCTAGGATATTTCCAATGGCCTACAGGTTCCTTAGCAACTTCAGACATGCCTTTAAAAAGGGCTCAATTCCTTCTTCGATCTGAGGCTACGCGGAGGCTTCCAATGGTGTTTGTTCTTTGCGATAAATTCATTTCTGAGAGGCAAGACCTTCTTCATTTCCCTGGGTGTCCAACCCACTACGTGTCATGACTTTTACACTTGGATCCATCTCCCTTAACTCAGTTTTAACCCTCTGTACGTTCTGCGTAGGGGTAGGTTTTTTTTCCTGCATCTTGGCTATTAAAATTAGGCAGTATTATACCTCATGGTCCAGTTTTCTACAATATTTACACGAAGGTCGGGTGGGATTAGGGAATTCTCTGGAAAAGTGCCCTATTTCTCCACAGTTATAACAAATTAGCTGACCTCGTCCCCGACCTGCGCTTCCTCCCTGAACTTCTCTGCCTTAGGCTGGTGATCGTCCAAAGTGTGCAGCAAGTCTTGGCGATGCAGGGTCTGATTTCACCCGATATAAGTTCCCACAATCCATCATTAAGTCATCTTTGGGACAATTCTTCTCATCATGTCCCACTGATTGGAAAACTTTGCACCATTGTTTCTTTAGTTCTGGGACGTATGCACCCAGCCGAGGGCAATGGTTCGTATCATGTAGGCCTGCTACCTGAAAATCATCACACCATAGCGTAGATCCGGTCGATCCTGGTCGCAACAGGATAGGTTCCCTACTTGCCCCTAGGCGTATCGGACTAGGCCCTCCGGCTTGCATATAATCAGTCAGCAAAGGGCACTGATCCTTCCAATGGCCAAACGCCCAGCAACGTATACACCATAGATCTGCACAGATGTCCTTTCCTCGCTCTTTTCGCAAGTTCTGTATCTCCATATGCATAGCCCCAAGTTTTTCCTGGATTTGTTGTACCCCTGTTGACATATCCTCTCAGGGTGTAGCTTCTAGTTTCATAGCCACTTCCACAGCTTTCTCCTATGATTCAAAGGTATGATGACTCATCGACATACGCAGGTGAGGTAACAACATGGCGATGAACCACTCTGTATTTTGTCTATCATCATACTCAAACCCTCCTTCCCTAATTTCCTTCTTCAATCGTTGATCAGCCTCCCATACTGACTCAGACGCACCTTGTTTGAAGTCCTTTACTTCTGCTACCAGTCGGGAATAAGATTTTGGCTTCCGGAATTTTTTCTTCAGAGCATCCTTGATATCTTGAATGGAGGCAGTCCCATTTTGGGCAACGTATCGCATATACCAATCTAGAGTTCTGTCTTCGAATGCTAAAGACAGTTGCGCCCTCTTGGTCGTGTCACTTGCCACATTCTGCATAGTCCAGACAGAGTCTGCCACAAACCAAAACCGGTCCATATCCTTGTCTCCTACCCCCTTGAAGGTAGGTAGTTTTACATGCGCCGCCATATCACTGTCTAGGGGGGGTGGCGGTATAGGCAAATTCTTACCTTTGCACATCCGAGGTGGCGATTCAGCTGGGGGATCTTGCGCAACTGGTTCCTGCAATGGATTGTAGGTAGATCTCCCTTTGTCAAGGTTGGTATGATAGTATTTGCCACTGTGGGTCACGCTCCCATCTAGATCCAAGGTCATTCAGTCATAATGACTACACAGAATGCTCTTTTCGCACAGTAATTTCTTGGTCATCAATGGTAATTTCCTCAGGAATTTTCCTTGGAATCCTTTGAAAAATCATCATTCGGTTTCGGAGTATGATACAAACTGATCAATGGCATATTCAATCAAAAATCCTCCCAACACACTAACCACCCAGTGATCCACTGTGCGTGTGATTGTATTATCAGTTTTCTCAAGCTATTCGAGCAACTCTGGGGTCCACAAAGTGACCCGCTCGTCCTTCCAGCACTTCTGTAATTCCACCAGTCTGGCCAGCCACTCTTGGAGTTCAATCGCAAAATTCAAAAAGAATATTTCGTAGCTTTCAGTAAGGACATACCTATTTTTCCACCTTTCTGCCATTAACTTCTCACTGCGATTTTCTTCTGCTGCAAACTCTTGGATCTGTCTTTCAAACCAGTCCTCGATCTCTTCTCTTTCAGGCTTCTATTATTCTCTTTTCATTACCCAATTCCTCTCTCAAACTTCTTCCATTCCTGGCAACGAAACCATTTTTTGGCTTGAGGGGTCCTGACCCAGGTTCGATTTGCAAGGTTTGCCAACAAACCCTTATACTACTGGCCCTTTCGGCAGTGACCTGCTTTCGCAGGTCACAGTCCGAACCCCAAGTAGTATGGGTGGGTGCTGGAACCAGGTTTCTGCACCTTGAGAAAGGAAGGGTAAGGCAAGCAAAGCTGCATTCTGTTTTGTAATTCCCATATTACCTTGTTTCTTCGCAGGGTTAATTATGTATCTACTTGCATCCACGTGCACTAGATATATACTTATATGCTTTCTATAACATCAACACAGTATTATATAAACAGAGCGGAACAAATCTAGATCCAAGCATTCAATACACAGACCTTCGTAGTGAAAATACAGAAAATACATAGCACAACAATATCAGCAATTCATACAACAGTACTCATAGATTCAGATCCCTAATAATCCTTCACATTCATTCATTCATCAATCTTTCCTTACAATTCCCTTCCCAACCTGCGCACACAGCAGCAGGGTCCACACAAAGCTGGACTAGGATCTCCGTGCACATAGCCAGCAAGAGTCTATTCCCCAAAACCCAAAAATATCACTTAAATAACAGATCACATCAATTCCTCTCCTTTAAAATCCAAAATGCATCTCTATTTATAACAATCTAGCCTCAACGTTCCTATGGTCCACAACCCATGGTTTTCGGACTCCCAGTTTACCCTTTGACCCATTACAATGAGTTCAAGGCTTTGACCCACCCCAAAACCCCTACGCTATACTAAATATAATCAAAAATATCAAAATTGGACCAGTTTTTGCAGCTTGTTAGGAGACCCCGTTCCAACACTTGCACAGGACGTTGTCTAAATGCCCAGCTGCACAAGAATTCCATCCAGATGTCGCTTTTGACCTCATCCATGACCACCAGGTATACCATATCCATTTTCCACCTATAATTATATTTAAACAACCGTAGGATGAAGAATGTAACTCTTGAAACTCCCAATACCCATGATGTGAAACCCTTTTATGGCTTAGAACCTCCCATGGACACAGAAGCCCAGATCGTCGACCCTGTTTGTGCCGACCACCTCGGCGACTTGCACTTTTACCTATTTAGAAACCATAATGGAAGGGAAGACCCTTTCCAAGTGGTAAAATTTGGCGTATATTACCAGGTCACTCATGTGCTTTATTTTCATGACTTCATCTCATGGTTGGCGGCAGCCTCAATTGACCAAAAGAACTACTTCGTCTCCTCCATAAGAAATAAAAGTTGAAGTGACTCCTGAATTAATTCAGAAGGCTTTGGTTTATCCAACTTCTCCCAAGCCATATAAATTGATCGACGTCAACCGAATGTATCACTATCATACTCTCCCAACCAAGCAGCAACAGTCTCTCCTGTGGAGAGTCCTAGCCCCGAGATTGCAAAATATACCAGTGATCGATAATTTCTTTGCCACCCTATTTTTCTAATATTTCCAGCCCGTTCTATCCTTCATAACTTATTTACTTGGAGAAGATGATTCCAATATGGCCAATAAATCCACCTTGGTGTTTCTGAACCTAATTATGCAGCCCAACTACTTGTTTGATATTCCATCTTACCTGTCTGCGACCATAAGGTTCCAATTACACCACTTTTCCACCACATCCAGTTTCTGATACTATTCGTTATTTTTCTACTTGTTCGTGTATACGCATGGTGATTAGTTCAAATGCCTAGGTCTTAATAGGGTTACCCGTTGTTATCACACTCAAAATTTTGCAAAGGTTGCTTGGATACGGTCTTCCTAGTTTTTTGTGTTATGTCAATTTAGATCATGAAATTGATAAAAGGGGGTGGAAATCATTTCTATCCTAAGGCTAAAAATCATCATGAACCATTTCCTGTCAGTCAGTTGTCATCGCATATCATCTTAAGGTTAATTTTTAAACTTTACTGTCAACTTGTCTATTTTTACCAGATTTCTTAGCGCACATAACTATGAAATTACAGTTTGCGCTACGGAAACACCTAAACTTTCCGTAGCGAATCTGTCAGATTTTAAACTGCTAGTGCTGCAGAATCATGATTTTCTGTGGGAGACAGAGGTTTGAATCACATGGAATTTTTTCATTGGTTTGGGGTTAAAGTGGGGTTTTTCCAATTAGTTATGGTAGTCATCATCATTTTAAATCATGATTACTGCACTTTTATTCTCTCTTTCCACCTCGTTCTTCATCTTTTCCACCGTTAGGTTTTAAATTTTTTTTAATAGTTTTCCACTCACTCTTTCCCTATCATTAGCCCATTCAGATCATACCTGTCACAGTTATTTTTGATATTTTTTGTGCAGCATTCTACTATCACCAAAGCAGGACAATCTCTGTCCCAAAGCAGCTCTCTGTCTATCCTTCTATTTGTAGGTATCACAACAGTGAGGAAGTTGAGCAGTATAAAGAAGATGGAAACCAAGAAGAAGGTACACAAGGGAGTTTCTTGTATGATATTTGAACCAATGGACCTAAAGTTATTGAATGAGGAGCCCAATTTCATTGAAGCCTTCAGAAACGTAGGTTGTATGAAATTCTGCCAGAAGTTGCAGGGTTTTCATATTCAGATGTCAAAGGAATTTGCAACAAATTTCACTAGCACAATAACCAAATTAGGAATGTTTAATTTTTTTGTCTCCCCTGATACAATAGCCCAAGCTACAAAGATCCCAAGACAAGGGGAAGAGTGGTATAAGTCCACTAAATTCAGGCTACAAAATTGTGATGAATTCATGAAGGCTGAATATGTTGGAACTAACATAGCTACTAGGATTCCAAGAACATATTTGAAAGAAGACTACTCTAAACTGCTGATGATCATTCATAAGTATTTCACTTGCGAAGGGAGGTTCCACATGGTGTACCAATATCACTTCAAGCTTCTGCTGCATTTCACTAGTAAGCAAGCCATTGATCTTCCTTTTTACCTATTTAGAAGCTTGAACAAGATGGTAGATTAGATGCAAGCTAGGCTAAAAAATAGTGGTACATTTGTGTTTTATCATGGGCATATTAAGCTATTATTGCTCGAGGAATTAGGAAAAATAAACAGATATTTGTCTTATTTTCTCTTTCTTAATGGATATGAAGTTGATGTAGTGAAGCCTAAGAAGAATCCTAAACCTAAGGGAACTCACTTAATTCAGAATGAGTAACCTGTTAATGAGAAACAGGTAAAGAATCAAGAAACAAAGCATATTGTATGACCTATGAATGTTGAAGAAGAGCCAATGGAGATTGATACAGGACCCGCACAAGAGACACCACTCTCACTGTCAGCACATGCAAGCAAAAAAAAAAATTCAGTAGCAATAATAATCAAGAAAGGACGACAAGAAGTAAAAAAAAGGTTAATCAATTGAGAAAATTAATTTGGAAGCCATCCTTCAATCTATAGATATAGAATAATCCCTAGTAGTCCAGGTTTTTGATGTTGGAGGGAGAAGAAAGAAAAATAAGGTTATCACTGCGAAAAAGCTTGACTTCACTGGAGAAGACGCAGAGTTTGTCTTCCAACCAAGAAAACCATTGACTAGATCACAATTGACCAAAGATGTTATGTCTCAAGCTATTGATAAAGGAAAGCAACCTATGATACAAAAAATCATTGATATTTGTCCAGTAAAGGAATTTATCACTCTGCAAAGAAAAGGAAAGGAGAAGATGGTTGAAAAATTAGAAATGGAGCTCCTCAAAAAACACCTAAGAGAAGCAAGGGAAGAAATAATTGAGTTAAAATTGAAGGAAGAGAAACACAAGTTTGAAAAGATTGAGTTTGATCAGATGATGGAGAAATGGGATAGTGAACTTTCAATTTTTAAAGGATCCATAAGTGATGCTAAAATATTGTTGAAAAGAAACCAGCCCCTAAGGCTTTTGGCTAAACATACCAAAAAAAGGAATATGCACTTGCAAGTTGAAAGAATATCATTTAAGAATCAAGTAAAGGAACTTCAAGAGAAGATGGAAATGATACAGTCTGAATTAAAAAAGACGGGCCTGAAAATTACAGCCATTAATGAGCCTAAAGACATTCAAGCTTCAAAGAAGGATAAAACTACTAAGGTTTGAGGAGTAGGATAAATTTTTTCAGTTTTGAAGATGTCATCCAACTGTTCCTACTCATCAAAAGGTGATTTTTTTTAAAAAGGGGCTCTTTCTTGTGTTTATGATAGATTAGGCATTTTCGTAGCGCCTTCTAGGCTTGAAGCCCAAAAAGCGCTATGAAATTTTTGAAGATGACTTTTTGATAAAAAGGGTGGTGAGAATTGAAATTAAACTTTGGGAAAACTTTATATTAGCTCTTTCAACCTATCAAATATATCCATGATAGTAGAAAGATCTAATAGGTGGCAGAAGTTGGTGAACTAAATTCACTACCAAAAGCTGCTACGAAATTTCCTTGTTTTCCCCTGTTTCGACAGCAAGTTAAATTTTGAAGGAATTTTGGTTTGAGATGATGCATTAAAGGTCAGTTGGTCACATGTAGAGGTCAAAGATGGTAAGGAGGATATTTTCATATAGGTTTGGTCTACAAAGTTTTCCAGCTCATCTTCATCATATCATTTCATCATGGAGATATCTTATCATCTGTGATGGCAGCAGCTCCTTACAAGTAGGAAGATATGCTTCATGAAGATAGTGAGGACATTTATGTCTTGGTTATGGTTAGTGCTAATAAAGCACATGACCCATTTTGATTTAATTAGGTTTCCTTTCAGTTAAAAATGTAATAAATAGGTAGTTGAGATCTGTTAGGACTCTAACTCCTAAAATTAACAAATTTTATTTTATTTCCAGATATCTAGCATATGATTAAGATAGGTGTCAGCAAAAGGACTCGATGATCTAGCCTTGTTGGAATATTTTATGCTTATTAATAGGCAGTATTTTGATGAATACAGGCTTGGAGAATATTGTATCACACTGCTACTTTTGTAAAATTTTCATATTCAGTAATATATAGTGGATATTTTTCCTTCTTCACCTAAGATTAAAATGATGTTTTAATGAGTTTATGTCTTATATGTTTCATGTTTTATATATGAAGTATGCTTATGTATAATTACTCAGAATTCATGGAAACCATGCTCTGACTTCCTTTAGATATTGAACTGTTTCTATTTCCTGTGTATGTGTGTTATCTTTTCATTGAAATTTTCACTTGCCTCAGTTTCCACAAGAAGGGTTATTTTCATTGAGTTTCTTGATGTAATGTTCCAAATCTAGAACTCAGCAATGAATAAGCTGTATAATGGTCCTGTTATGATGAATAAGCTTAAAATACATATAATAATCACATAAAAATCATTTTTAGTTATAGCAGAAACTAGCACTTTGTTTCATGATTCGGAAAGTGGGGAAAAAGGGGGATTTTATGCCCTAAAAAGGTTGTTTTCAGAAATGGGCGTACAAATAAGCAGGGGAAATAGCTGGATATGCTATCTGAGGTCAAGAGGGACCTATGATACGAATTTCAGCTCAAAATGATGCTTATAGCTATATTAAATATCTCCTCCTTTCCTGACTAGGCTAGAAAACTTTGATTTCCCATGCATTTACTAAACAAAAATTTCTGAACACAGTGAGAGCGTAATTCCCATGAGGGTTTCTATATAAAATGAAGAAAGAGGTCTGAAATACAACTTATATCAATCACACATCAAATAAATGGAGATTTAACCGAGGACTAAAAATTTGGAATGGGCAACATCGGTCCATGGACCCATGTTGCCCTCCGTTTTCCCAAAAAACGTCGTTTAGGGCCTCAAAACGGCTCCGGAAGTTTAGGACCAGAAAAACTGCTAAAAATAGTAAACTGTGCCGAAACTGAAAAACTGAAATAGACAATGGTGGAGCCCCAAGTGGAATAGGCGGGTGACCACCAATATCCACCTGGATCATTCCTCCCCCTTAGGAAGCAATGGTCCCCATTGCGTTAAGTTCCTCCATGAGATGAGGAAATTTCTGCTGAACTTGGTCCCTGGTGAACCACTTTCCTTGGTGCAAGAGTTGGCCAGCTTTGACAACCCGATATAGTTAGATCTTCTACTGGCGAGTGTTCTTGATTTGCATGTCCATGATGCAATCTGTGGTGGCCTGTTCCATGCAGTCTGGATTTAACTCAGTTGGTGTGAGTTGTTCTGCAATGTCCGAGGTGTCCAGTAGAGGTGGGAAGTAAGGACGAAGGCAATCCACATTGAATACTGGGTGCAGACCAAGGAATGGTGGAATACTGAGCTCGAATGCATTGTTCCGTACAGCCTTGGTGATGTTGTACGGCCCGTATCGGAGCGGGCGAAGCTTGCGGTGGGGTCTAGTGAGGCGCTCCTTCTGCAAATGTAGCCATACTTTGTCACCCACCTGGAAGTTGTGTGGCACCCGGTGTTGATCATGGCATTGCTTGTACTTGGCATTGGCTCTGTCCAATATATCATGAACCTATTGGCGGATGTGTTGAATGCGCTCGATGAAGCTACTTGCTTTGTCAACTTCAGACTGGACATGAGCTGAATTGGCTGGAGCAGCTGCAAATGGCATGGCTACGTCAATGGGACATAGTGGCTGGAATCCCAAGCCCACCTGAAAGGGGCTATGGCCGATTGAACTGTGGAGAGCCCGATTATAACTATGTTGTACATAAGGGAGGCTCTCATCCCATGTGCGTGGATGCTTTGAATTGTACATGCGCGAGAATGTGTACAATCATTACAGTGACGACCTCTGTCCGGCCATCTGTTTGGGGATGGAAAGCTGTGGACTTGGTGAGCTTGGTATCCAACATCGACCGGAGATTTGGACCAAAATGCGGCGAGGAACACTGCTATCCCTGATCGATATGATAGGGCGTGGGATCCCAAAGTGCACCCACACTCGTTCAAAGAAGAGTTTAGCGGTGGCCTGCTCGTGATATTCTTCTTACGAGGCCGCCATAATGGCCATCTTCGAGAATACGTCGACGACCACAAAAACACAGTCATTTCCTGCTAGTAGAAGCGAGGCCCGACATGTAATCCATGGAGATGGATTCCCAAGGTCGACTAGGGGTAGGTAGAGGAGTATATAGGCCTTGCTTATTGATGGTCGGTTTGGCAATGGCACAAGCGATGCGAGGATTTCGATGTGCTTCTCGACATCCTTTCGAAGGTTCGGCCAATAGAAATACTACAGCGGGATTGCTACTGTTTTCTCGACCCACGAAATGCCCGTGCGACTCGCCGTAGTGTGCTTCCCATATCATCTTGGCACGCTCGCTTGAAGGAACACAAAGGTGTCCCATGTGACATAAAAGTGCATCTTGGAGGTGAAAATTTGGAACTTGCGTACCCCCCAAGAGTGCCTTGTAAGTTTGGCGAATTATGGGTCACTCTCATAGAGAAGTGGCCAATCGGAAGTCTCGTGCCCACAAGCGTTGAGTACGGTGGTGAGCGCCACGATCGGTGGTCGGGCGAGGCGATCTGCAACATGATTGGTGCTACCCTTCTTATACTTGATGTTCAAATGAAAGCCGTTGCGGATATGTAGACCACTTACGATGGCGATCATTACGCAACTTTCCTTGTGTCTGTATGAACTACGGGGGCTACGTGGTACGTATGGATGATTGTTTCCTTCCCCAAAATGTAATGCTTCCATTGTCGACAAGCTTGCACAATGGAGTACATTTCTTTGTCATATGTGGGGTACTTACGTACGTATGGGACAATGTCTCACTATGAAATGCCACTCTGGATGTCCCCTGTTGAGTAAGAACTTCCCCAATAGCATAGTCGGAGGCATCTGTCTCAATCTCAAATGGTGCATTGCAAGTGCGGTAAAGTGAGCAGGGGCGAGAACGGAGGCGGTTTTTCGGTTCGTGAACGCCTTACGTTGAGGTTCCGACCAAAAAAAATTTTCTCTCGCTCCTCCCTTGGTGACTTGACTCAAGGGCCAAGTGATATGAGAGAATCCCAACACGAACCTCAGATAGAAATTAGCAAGACCCGAGAAGGCTGCGAAGCTCGTTATAGTGGTTGGGGGCTGGCCAATCTCTGAATGACTTGGATCTTGGGCTGGATCCACATGCACCCCCCTTTCATCAATAATGTATCCCAGATATTGAACCTGGGTCATGCCAAAAGTGCACTTCTCCAAATTGGCACACAACTTGTGTTGCCGCAGGGTTTGGAGGACTTGTCCGATGTGGTGAAGGTGCTCTTCCCAAGTCTGGCCGAATATCAGAATATCATCCAAGTACACCACTACAAATGAGTTTGTGAATGGCCGCAAGATGTCATCCATCATCCTCATGAAGGTGGCGGGAGCATTCGTCAACCCAAAAGGCATGACCAGCCATTCGAAAAGGACTTCCTTGGCTTTGAAGGTCGTCTTCCACACATCGGAGGGTTCAATTGGTACCTGGTGATACCCGGACTTCAGGGTCAATCTTGCTGAAATATTTTGCACCTTTGAGTTGATCCCGAGAAGGTCATCAATCAGTGGGATTGGGTACCTATTCCAGACGAGTGATCTTGTTCGGCGCAGATAGTCAATCACGAGTCTCCACGTCCCATCCTTCTTACTGTACCAACACGATCGGGCTCCCACGGGGCGATGAACTTGGCCTAATGTGACCTTTGCAGCGGCTCTGAATCGCCTCTTGATTTCATCATTTTCCGAAACAGAGCGTCGATAGATCGGTCCATTAGGTAGCGAGCGCACGGGGGAGTCGGATCAATCGGGTGCTTGACCCGACAGTGCGAGAGGGAACCCCTGTGGGTGAGGTGAATATGTCCCCAGTGCTCCTCCACAACCTTATCCATTTGTTGTTGTTGTGCGGAGGAGCCCTGTCCGGAGGTTGTGGCCACGGTCTTCTTCTTGCCCTGGGGGTGGATCATCGGGAAAATGAATTTCCTGGTTTGGGAAATGAGCTTACTTGCATTGTTTTGCGGTAACCAAAGAGATAGTAGCGAGGAGGTGGTACCTGCGGTATCTGTACAACTTATTTCCCAAAGTAATAATAACGACACGAGGGCGAGACTCATACACGGCATGACGCTTCCACAAGTATGGTTGTCCTAATAATACATTAGAAACATCAATAGGAGCAACGTCACATAGTACCTCATCCAGTGAAGGGCTTGATGCTATAGGGAAGGCGACACTGCTTTGGGCTGATGCGGAGATCTCGTCCTTGGTGAAGCCACCCGATGGTGTATGGATGTGGGTGAGCTGTGGTCGGCAAGCCCAACCGCTTCACGGCGTCTGCTGAAATGAGGTTCTTTTGGCTCCCATTGTCGACAATGAGCTCGTACGGGGAGCCCTTTACCCACATGCGGGAGTGGAAGAGACGTTCCTCCTCCTCTGGATCTTCAGGTTCCTCCTTTTGGATCTTTACGATGTAACAGTGGCATTGGGCTCCGCATCAATAATTTGTTTCACTTTTTCATTCGCCTTTTCGAGTTCGATTCGGAGTCGAGCATGCATCGACTCGAAGCCCTCATCTCGGCCACTAGCGACTGCTTGGCCCGACACTCACTTGTGTTGTGAGTGGAGCTCTTATGGAACTCACACCACTTTCCCGTGTCCTTCTTTGGCTTTGCGGTGCTTTGTTCTTTTCTTGTGGCTTCGATGAGTTGTATTTAGCCGCCATGCCTTGGCTCGATCCTTTGTTACTGCGGTTTGGAAGCACCTTTCCCTTGCTTTTGATTCGCGGATCCAAAGTCTCGCTTCTTACGCTTGAATTTCTGCTCAATCTTGGCAACATACCGGTATGTCGTACCAAGCGAGGAGATGTCAAGGAACTCCATTTCTTCCTGAATTTATTTTTGCGGGCAATTTGCGATACTTTAGCACCGAGATGTTTCTCCGAATCTTTGATACCCAACTTTGTGCGCAGGGGTATGGAATAGATTCGTCGACTCATGCACATCTTGATCCCTTTGTTGTCGCGACGTGGTCCATTGTATGTACTTGTCCTCATAGCTCCCCACGGGATAGTATTGTTCCTTGACGGCGTCTCGGAAAGAATTCCAAGTTGGTACAAGCGAGAACAGAGAGGGTTACGTCCGGTCTTTGTTCTCACGATGGGTTTCCCACCGAGTCCTTAACATGGGGGGTAGCTTTGAGGAGTGCAAAAATAATCTTCTCCCCGATCTGAAAAAGTCATGAACCGAGAAATATCCTTCTAACGATTCAACCATTTATCTACGACATACTGCGTCTATTTTACCCTCAAATATGGGAATGTCAAAATTTACTTGTACCTTAAAAGGAGTCGCGCCTCCCGAGTGGGCTGCTGGATGCGGATGTGCCGCGGTGGGTAGCCGTTGAAGGATCCGAGCAAAGTTATCCATCATCACGTTCCTTTGTCTTTCGAGGGCCTCCTCGAGCAATATTTTGATAGGATCTCCTGCTCCCTCATCTTTCTTTTCATCCCCCCATGGGCGTCACGTCGAGGTTTGCAAGGTCGATCTTGCAAAGGTTCCACCGGATCGAAGCCCTAGCTCCTTATACCCCGACCTCGTTGGGGACATGCAAAGAAGGATCGAGAAAAAGTAGACCGCTCTGATACCACTGATCCGGATTTATGCAGGAACGCAACAGAATAAACATATAACCATAAATATAGAGATGCAGCGGAAATAACACTTCATTTCATTAATATCAAAGAACTGAAATTTGCTTACAGACATAATGGAAATAAAACTAGCTAGAGCACTGGTAGCTATCTCTGAGAAGAGATGTGGCGGCTACAGGCCTCTGAACTGAGTTACAATGAGGCTCGAGGGCCTATTTATCATTTAGAAACAATGGAAAATCCTAAACAGCCAAAACCCTAACCCTAGGAGATGAAGCGCCAAAACTATGGGCCCCGTTTGGGTAAATTGGTGTTTCAACTTCCCAGGGGCGTAACTTTGGCATACGATCTCCGTTTGACGCGTACCATACCTTGTTAAAAAGATCTATCCGAGGACTACAAATTTGGAACGAGCAACATCAGTCGATGGACCCATGTTGCCCTCCGTTTTCCCAAAAAAACGTCGTTTAGGGCCTCAAAACGGCTCTGGAAGTTTAGGACCCGAAAAAGTGCTAAAAATAGTAAACTGTGCCGAAACTGAAAAACTGAAATAGAAAATTGTGGAGCCCCAAGTGGAATAGGCGGGTGACCACCAATATCCACCTGGATCAATCACTTATACAGTAGAAACAAGGCTCCTGGCAAGATTTCCAGCAAAATGCATGTACAAAAGTAGGACCGCAGAAAATAACACAGTCTACAGAAACTATGCATTAAAAATGATTGAATATAACATATCAAAGCTGAATAATATAGAAATATGTCCAAAGGCCTCTCTAACAAACTCCTGGAGGGAAATAAGCACCTCCTCTTACAAGATAAGCACAAAATCAAAGGGTGCAACACTGTTGCTGCTGCCCCTGCATCGAGGATGCAGTTTTCTAAAGTAGACTGTGCTGTAGTTGAATGTGAGTGAATGGCCCCAAGAAAAGTACTGAAATGAAGCTCTAATCCTTCTCTCTTGATCCCTTAAGCAAGTTGATCCAAATAGAGGATGGAATTCCCGCACGGGAATTCTTTGCACTAAGCAGTGCAACAACTCCGGCTAAACAGCTGAAGCATGCAATTGGTCTCTAGACCGAAATATCTGAATACATGAATGATTCTCCTTTGATGCTATGCCTTCCTTTTATCATTGGCGAGCCTCCTCACCCCAGACCCCACACAAAGTTGAGGTGACTTCTTCATGAAGCTTCCTCTTTCAAAACTGCACTGCCCTAGATAGCTTCCCTCCTCTTTGTGACAGCATTGTTGACTTGGTCAACTAGAACCAATCCACCTGTAATGCCTTTGTTCACACCAAGGGATATTCAATCCAGTTCTCATATGTGTGTCTAGGTTGATCCTTTTTCACATTGATCTATTTTACTTGAGTATTTCTTCCTCCTCAAGAATGGATGTTGACTTAGTCAAACTTGACTATGTCTCCATCTAAAATGTCCTTGTTCACACTTGGAAGTGTAAAACCAGCTCCTAAGGTGATCTCTTCTCTTACTAAGGTGTAATTTATTCATATTTTATTATTCATGGGCCTCCTTTCCCATTTATTCCTCTCCTAGGTGAAAACATCAAAATCTAATATTCCAATTTGCTTGCTTGCAAATTTTGGAATATTACAGTCCTCCCCTCCCAAATGTTGCTTGTCCTCAAGAAACTGCAAGGATAGGACTGAAGAGCATCCTCTTCTCCCCTACAAAGACCTCATAAGATGAAATTCTCCAATGATCAAGGTGTTGCATCATCAACATCTCTCCAAGTTGCCTCTCCCAAGTATGTAAGCTATCCAAATAGCTGGCATTATGTGACAATGGATCATCCATGGAGGAAACAATGGGTTGTTTGAAGGTCCTCTCGGGGCATGAAGGCTGATATATATTGGGATTCATCATCCCCACATGAATTTCTCCTCCCCAAGCTATCAACCAAGAAAAATGAGCCACCCTCCAAAATGGTAACTCATGCAAATCATCCTCCACCTAAAGCTCCGGCAAAGTAGGTGGGCTGAAATTTTGGTCATGGTAGACATAGTAGCCTACCCCATTCTACTTTCCTCTCCACTTAAGATAAGTGTAGAGATTTTTTTGATCTTGGGCTACCATAATGTTTCCCTCCAATGGAAAAGAAGAAGCTAGACCTCCAAAAGTCTCTCTCCTAGCGCTGTGAATCAAGTTGGCCCAAACCATCTCATACATGAGGGGTAATAAATCACCATCATGTGGTACCACATCCATCTCATGGTCCTCCTCATAAAGAAACAAATATTTTGATGTAGAGGCCATGTCTCCTCCCATGCTCCCCTTAAATCATGTAATGCAGAAAGTGTGGGGATTCTCCTCCCCCAAGAACACACCCACTCCATGTGTTCCTCCTCCAATCATGCTCCTCATATAGGCTAGAAAAATATCATCAAATAGGATCATGATTAGCAGCATGATGAAAGAAATACTGAAGGTTCTATGTGGTGCTGGAAGGTACCAACAGTCTCCCAAGTGGTCATAGCGCAGTCTTCCCCACTGCAGCTTCAGACAATGGTATAGCAAGTTGTCTCTTGACAAATGGCTTGTTGTATAAGTCATCACACCTACTAGAAAATAGTATATGGTTGAATATGTCAATTGAGCACACAAGAAGCAACCATATACTTTCCCGGGATCATACATTGGATGCCTGTCTCCATCATAATAAGTAGCCAAAGATGGACCATGGAGCCTGTTGGGGTTCCTATGTTTTGGCCATTGACAAAAACAAAAAGATAAGACAACATCAAACCACTTTGGGATTCAAGGATCTAGCCCTCTTGAATCCAGAGAGGGATCTCTCTATGAATGAGTTTGAAGATGTGATCTTTAAAGCCTGAAATGTGATATTAGGCTAGTTATGAAGAGCATGGGTTTGTTTTGTTTGTTTTGGTTGGGAAAATACATGATGAAGGTGAAGGCAATTCATAATAAAGGGTGAAGATGTATGAAAATGAAGGAATGATTCGGCTGATAGAAAGGGCAAAAAACAGCTTAACCCATTGGGCTATGGAGTCATAGGAGGATTTTAATTGGACAGCAAGTTTCAAGAAGGATCCATGGGGCAAGTCACTTATGTCAAAGGATCTCTTAAGTTGATTGTATGGAATGAAACAGATAGGAAATGGAGAACACAAATGAAGAATAGTGAACAGACTGAGATCAAGTAAGTGCTTTAAAAATATCTTGCTTTGGCATGTACTTAGAGAAAAAAAACAAAAAATTATTCTGAGATCAGGTAAGTGCTTTTAAACTACCCTGCATTGAAGTGCTTTCAATTAAAAACATTTTAAAAACAATTAGAATAACTGAAGATCAGATGAGTGCTTCGAAACCAACTTTCTTTCAGCATATTATAAAGGAAAACACAGATAATCATCACAAAGAGAAATCTAGATCAGGCAAGTGCTTTGAAACCAACCTGCTTTAATATACTCTTTCAAGAGAACTTTCAAATGAAGAAAACATAGAAAATAAAGCTTTCAGTAAGAGTAGGGTACTGTTGAGAGTAAGTCCTATCTCTATGTTTGCTGCTTCTTATCAGAGAAAGTGAACAGAGTGAAAACATTAATGAAAACAACAATTGATAGTGAGGAACACATCACCATTAACACAAATCAGGATCCCATGAATCGGCAACTTGTATTTGATGTTCAAACCAGTTACAATTAGCAAGCCCGGTGGGTCTCTACAACTTCAAACTTCTCATATCAACTTATGTATCTTCAAATTGCACACAGGGCATCAGTAACTTCAGAGAACTATTACATACAGTCAGATGTCCAGAGACCAAAATTTTCTCATCTTCTACAGAAGTATTTATAGAAGAATGAGGAGGTGGGAGGATTTCCTAAGGGTCAAGTATCATTAATTCTGTAATCAATGCAATTACTAGCCTTTGGGAACCGGGCAAGGCATAATGCAGGAATGTAGTCATTTCTAATTCTGCTTCATAACTCTGTTTCTGCCTTTCGAGGCCTAATGATCGAAAAAGATCTGCTTTTGGGCTATTCTTAATCTTTTAAAATAGTTCTTCCGACAATTAGAGATAAGATCTTTGATTTGTATTAATTGTTCAGTTGTCTTTAGGCAAACACCTCTTGTTCTGGTAGTGACTAAAACTTCTTTGATTCCTGTGAGACTACAAGTGTCTTTAGGAGCTGGAGAGGGTTCGATTGGTCTCTGCTTGTGGCGGTGGAGGCTTTCTCGGCTCGACAGATGTCTTCGTCTTTCCCTAAAACACCTTTAATTTACTTGATTCTGTGTTTTAGGTCTTCAATCTCCTGTTATGGTTCGTTCTGTCTTCAATACTGATACTCTTTGATTGGTGCTTGATTTACTGTGTTTTTCTGGTATGCAGGCTGCGCAGGGGTGATATGGCATCAATGCCTTATGAAACACCGATGAAACGTGAATTTTAAACCCTGCGAATGATTTTCTCTGGTGAATTGAAGGCGGGAGAATCGTCACCCTTTGCCTTTGAATTTTCTTCAGATATAGCGGAAAAAATATTTAAACCCTACAAAATACGAAAAACATTTATAAAATCCTGCATGTATGGGTTTACTGCTTCAGAAGGCACGTGGAGTGAGCGTGGCCATTGGATGGCATCATCCAATGGTCGAGATTGATTAGAGGAAGTCAGAGGAGAACGAAGGGGGAGATTAAATCTGAACCGTTGATCACGCAAATATCAACGGTCGGGAACGAGCGCGGAAAGTCAAAGCGAATGAGTTATTTTATTTGAAAATAGGAGAAAAATGGGCTAAAACCTTTGTTTTGACAAAAAGGCAGCGGAAGAACAGGTTTGGGAATGGGAGACACGTGGGCCGTTGGATGAGATCAGCCCACACGATCAACGGTGGATATTAGGCACTGACCAACCTTATAAAACATGCCCAAACTTCAAAAAAATTTAATAAAACCACGTTGGATATAATTTCCCGGGTCCGGATTTCCTAACTGTGTGGGGAAACAATAAATATCCGCCCCAAAAATGTGCCACGTGGATGCTGATGTGGCACTGGGACCACTGGCTGCCGCTGTGGACGAGGGGATCAGGGCGATTGAGTGTGGGCCATCGATCTGCAGATCAGATCGACGGTGGAAATTCTCTTATGACTGCACCGTACCTGTGGTTATCGCACGGGCTTCTTCAGAGTGCGATCACCGTCCGATGAGCGGCCTCAGATCAGACAGTGTACGTCAATATCACGTCAGGCCCATGTCCAAACTTTAACGTGCGATGTCTGAAATTTAACGCGCAATGAGGGCGATTTTCCAACAGTGCTCAAGGCCACGCATCAGGCGATGAATGGAATCGCTGCCGATCGGGAAAAACCGCCTTTCGCTTAAAAGTGGTGCGATGGATTCCACTCGGTTTTTCTTTTAATATAACAACAAAAACAATTAAACCCAAAAATTAATTATAACAAAGGTTTTGGTCGGGAAAACTTATATTTATGAAATGGATTTAGCGCCTGTGTGGGGCCTTTGGGTGCATGGGAGATAATATAACCAAGGGAGATAGAATGGAGGGCTAATCGACATGGGGCGATGCAATAAGCGCGTGGATTGCCAGTGCCTGGTTCTAGTGCTAGGGCATATGGAGGGGAAGGGTTAAAGACTTAGCCTAAGGGGGATTAAGTCTATAATACATTAAAAATGTGATTTTCAATGATTTTCAATGGTTTTTGGGGGTTTCGATAAGGCAAGAAAGGGTCTTAAACCTTATCAAAGGGATTTTGATGAAGGGGAAAGGGGAAAAAAATGGAAATGAGGGATTTTAATGGGAAATGGAGGGATAAAATGAGGTTAGTTTTGGAAGAGGGGAGAGGGGGAAAATGGTGTTTGCAGCAGTATTTTGGCTTTGAAATTAGCAGAATTTCTGAGTGTGAAATGAGAATAGTAATGAAGATTTGGACAGAGGCATGAGGCCTTCAAGAGTCTTCAAGAGATAACATTTATGCATAAAAACTATTTCTTGAAGGCTCCAACAATGTTTTGGCCACCTTTTGATAGAACAAATTTTATAGGTGGCCAATAGAGCCCAAAGAAAAACTTTCCCCTTTGTAGAGAAATGCACTGCAAGGAAATGGTAAGAGTATACAAATATTGTGTTGAACAATAAATTAATGCCAAAACATAAATCTTACCATGTAAGGAAGACAAGATGGTGACAAGATCCATAGATGAATCCTCCATAGTGGCATGACTTACCCATATGAAGAGGAATGAACCACATGCTGCATGAAAATTCTCCTTCTCATGCTTGGAAATCCAGGTCAAGGAGAACATACCACAATAACCAATGAGTCCATTCACCACTCTATCAATCTCACCTCCTCTAGAATCTATGCCCATCAAGTGCATCAAATATGAAGTGATCCTGGGAACACTCCACCAATAATCTCATGCTCCAAAGTGACAGCGATGTTGGCCTATGCAAATAGGCTCCTTCCAATTCATAAATCCATTCTCTGACATTCCCAATGTCAAATACTTCCCCCATAATGTTGCCATATCCTCCCATTGCAACATTATGCAAAATGTGAGAGCAACTCTTCCCTTGCTCTCTCTCAATCCTCCAAAGCAACAAATATCTTTGTTGCCTCATCATACCTCCATCATACAACTGATGTAGTGAAAACAAAATGACCATACCATCATAATGCATCCACACTCCTTACTGCCCCATGATGAAAGTATCCTGCCAATCTTCCTTCCTCTTCTCACCCCATGGAAAAGGACATGTCATAGGTTGACCAAACTCTCTCAAGAGTAGCCAACGCAGCATTGCCTCTTGCTGCCCAGTGTCATAGACTTGCAAGTGGTTTAAAAGCCTCTTGCCTCCCATCCACATCCACTCAACTCCTTGTGGATGCTTCTCATCATTCTTCATCTTGGTATTTCTCCAATGAGATCTAGCATCCTCCACAACCAGTTTCTCTTCTTTGCCTCTCATGAAGTGTTGAAAGGCATATCCTTGGAGATCTATTAGAGAATATCTCATGTCCACAACCATCTTGAACCCATAAGGATATGAATGTAAAGAAGGAAAAACCTCCTGTTGTATTGTTCAACAACCCTCCCCATTTTTAAATTTTAGAATAAATCTCATTTAAAAATAGGTCCCCTTTTTTATATATCTTTTTCCTAAATAAAAATAAAATATCCATAGATAAAAGGGTGCATATCACATTTTATTCACAAAGTACACACACTTTAAAAAAAATTTCTGATCCGATGAATTAGAAGACCTTTTAACATATTTTGAACATATTAGAAAAAATTTATACTTAGAAATATGTTAATATAAACAGTAATCGCAATCGGAAATTTTCGAGAAGTTATTTTAAAGAGTTGTTATTGCTTTGAGAAGTTCTGATGCAATCGCGCTCAATCACAGTCACATTTCAGAATAATATTAATTATTGCACTTTTCTATTTTATGACGATGCGATGCGATTTATTGCAATCGCGTTTCGGAAGAGAGTTAAAACATTGCATTCCCTTTAAAATTCTGATGCAATCACGCTCAATCACAATCGCATTTTCGGAGATAGTATTAAACAGTTCATTCCATTGTAAAATCTCTGATGCGATCGGGATTTGGTAGAAAGAATTTTTTCATTTCCTTTCAAAAAAATTTGCAATGCGATTGTCGCAATAGGAAAATCGGCAATAAATTATGTTGAATTATCTTACGCACCATTGAAGACTTGCGATGCGATTGTTATTTCGCCTTTATATTTATTCATTGCATCGCAAAGCATCAAAAGTGAATTTTAACATTTATTACAAGGATACGCCGATCTACGATTGTACGACAATATTAATTGAAAATCAGGCAAAATATCATGGGTTATTTTGTTTTCAATGCGTGAATGTGACCCCTTGGAGAGCATTTATGTTGTAAATATGCAGAGATTAGATGGTAATTAAATAAACGGATATTTGGATAGTCATTCTCATTATTGTGTTTTATTTTGGCTGAAATCATTCATTTGAATTGTAGAAAAAAAAATTGAATCCTTTCATTCGTAGAACCAGAGAGAATTTTCCTGACACTGAAATGTCAAAGAGAAGCAGAAAGTCTAAAGCTGCTTTTTTTGCAAAAGCTCCTGTGTTAAACATGTCGCCCAAGGAGAAACCGGCGAAGCTCAAGCTAGTCACAGACACCTCTTGTCAAGGATTGGGAAAGATGACATGGGAGAATGTATACAATTTGATTGAAAAAGAGGAACCTAGGGTTATTGTGCCTAAAGTGACTGTTCTTGATGAAGAAGATTCAGACTCTGACTCTGAAACTCAACTCAGTGCATTGAAAAATTCATTTTTACACCGAGTAGCTGCCCGAGCAAACATTTTTCCCTACTATGATGTTATCAGATGGGTCATTGACAATGTGACCATTCAAAACATGACTTTTGTTTCTGCTTCTGGATCAGTGTTCGGGTCATTCAAAGAAGATGATATTAAAGCAATGTACCATCTTCCCAATCCACAAAATATTTACAACAAAGACTTCCTTAAGGAATATGTTGCGGAACATCCAAACCAGGCAGAGCCAATCAAAGAATGGAGGAGTAACCCTGATAAGCATAAGAAGGAGGCATCAGGTATGTACTCTGTGGAGTCACTCGCACCTCCATATTGTTATGCCACAGCAATGATGTGTAGGTTGTTCGGAAACGATAACTCTGCTATATTTTCTATTCAAATGGTCTCATTAATTCATTCTGTTGTTAGTTCTGAAATTATGGATTGGGCTGTCATTTGGTCCGATAAGATAGCCAGTCGAATTCTAGAGTACATAAAAGACAAGAATTCATGGAATTCCACCTCTTTCCATTTTTTTTCTTATATTTTAGATGCCCTCTGTTTCAATTCTGAGTTTCCCATGCTAGGTTGGAAATGGACTCCAAAGGAACCTATCCCTATTCATGTGTATCACATTTTCTTGTGGAAATATCATTTCAAACTTCATGTTTACAGAGTCTGCCATGGTTTTCTAATTCCAATTTACCAAACCATTTTTGGGCACTTCCCTCCTAGACTTTCTAATAAAGCCAAGAATGATTTGTCTTCTATCGGAGATTGGTTCGGGGAAGAAAAATTCACTTATATCAGAATTTTTGGGAGTATTGTTCAGCCGCATATCCTTCCCCTATACGTTTCAGATAAGCTATTAGCTCAAGAGATTTCTTATCAACTAACAGTGGAAGGAATGTCTAGAGTTTTGAAAAGAAATAAAAAGCTTATGTGGCCTACCTTCCCTTTCAAGTGTGGTGACTATACTCTTAATAGTTTCGCTCATGATGAGAAAGAAGCCGTTAAGATTTCTGATCTTAAGTTTTCAACAATTCCTGGAAGACAATACGACCCAAGAAAAGTGGCGAATGATTTTGCTACTTCTGTCTCGATTGCCTGGTTCGAACATGAACCAGACATTTTTGATGATTTATTTGTTTCCATGGATAATATATCCCAAGTTTTTGATTCAGCCAAGTCCAAGTTGCAGCCCGAGGACATGAAAAAGTTTTTTTTGTTTAGAAGCCAGAGGTTACTTAAGGTACCTCTTGATCAGTTGAGAGCTCCCATACAGGAGAAAGCATCACAACAAGCAGGAAGTACTTCTGGTAAAGAAGTAACAGGAGTTGATCCTGTTCTGGGAAAAAAGGATGACAACAGCAAAGCTGACACTGCCAAAACAGAAATAGCTACTAGAAAGGATACATAGAAGCCTTTAGTTCAAACAAAAAAAGGGAACACGGGTATTGATGCCCATATACATATTGAGAAAGGAAGCAAAGAAAGTAAAAACACTAAACAGTCACCCAAGAATGATAATGCAGGTTCTCAACTTGGAGGACAAGTAGATACTGAACTGGTTGTTTCTCCTCATTTGCTAAATCAATATCAACAATTTTCCCAGCAGATAGGATTGCAAAACACTCCTCAAGTTGAAAATCCCAAAGATCAGGATGTGGAAATCATTCCTGAAAACTCCACTAGAGAAATTATGCTAAATATTGAAGAAATCCCTCCTTTATATATATTCTACAGTCCCAAACATAGGGCTGTAGTAAGAAAACAAAGGAAAAGGATGAAAACAGATCAAGATGCACTTTTGGCATCACATGGGGGACTTCTAAATATTGTTTATAAAAATTCTGAGGTGGATCCATCTGAGGATCTCACCAAATTGTCTCAGTATGTCAGTGCCTATAGTGCTACCACTATAGATAAAGCTTCCGAAGTTTCACAGCTGGTAAAACAAAAGGATATGCAAATTACTATTTTTTAAGAACAGGTTGCAGGAGATCATCAAAATATTATTCAGTTGGAACAGCAAGTACAGGATGCGAAACTCAGAACTAAACAACTAGAAAAGCAGCTCATCCTTGAAAAGAAGAAGATTGATGAACAATTCTTGGACGAACAGCAGCAGTTGAATCAAGAGGTAGAAAAGCTACAAAATCTTCTACAAAGTGAGAGAAATTCAAAGATTGAACAAGAAAAAACATTCCAATCAGCATTGGACAAGTTAAAGGAGTATCCTAAGTTAGACCAATTCATAACTGAAGCTCTTGAAATAAACAAACTGCTATCTCAACAGTTAAATGAATTTTGTCTACAGTTAACGCAAATTGAGCCTTTGTGTGAAGTAACATCATCTTTGATAGATAAATCAGTCACCCTTAGGCAAGAAATTGAGGATGCTGATGATAAAATTTCCGAGTTCCTTTCATGGCAGGATACAGAGCAGGGAAGAAAAGCTAATCTTCCTAGAATTGAATAAAGACACAAGGAAATTCATTTATGGAATGGGAACAGCAGTTGATGAAATCAGAAAGAGCCAGATCAAGGGCTAAAGGTTTAATGAATAATACAACACAATTGATTAATGACAGCTTGTACGCTACCAATTTGATCTCAGATTGTACCCCAGGTGAATTACCTAAAGTAAAAGTAGTTGATTCCAGGTGGAAGGAAGATATAACCAATAAAAATCAACAGATTAGCAAACTTCAAGGAATCTCATGGGATAATATGTGGTATTATCTGATCAAGCCACACAGTCAATAGATGGCCATCAAATTCCTTTCGAATGCTATTCAATGTATCATTCCTGAATTCTTTGATGCTACATACACTGGGCAGTTACATTCAAAAATGAGTCGGCCAACAGAAGTCCAAGATATGCTCAATATTTGCCACCTTCGCACATCCACTGATGATCAATGAGCCAGTCTACTAACAACTTGCATTTCAGTTTCAGATATTTTTATTTTTAGATAGATTGTAGGAATAGTTTTAGTTATTTTGTTTTGTTAAGTACCTATTTAAACCCCTTTCATGCATTTAGAAAGGGGTCCTTAATCTGTAATATTTTTGACTTGGAGATTACATTTCTATACTCCATTTACTCCTATATTATTTTATAAAGGGTCACATCTGGTGATTCTGTGCAGAATTATTTTTAAGAGTTTCATTTATGTACCTTGGAGTTGATTTTGCATCGGAATTGCTGGATTAGAGTATCAGATTACATTTGAAAGTCTCAAGATGGATATGGTAATTTTATCTATTCACTGTTAATTTCTTTTGTTTTATGATATTCTCTTTTAAATTTTCTATTGTTTATATGTACTTCGTTTCATAATATTTCTTTATATATATCATTTTTTAGTATATTAGAAATATTTATCTTTCATAAGTATATGTAAATGATATACAATGATGAATACAATATGCTAATATAACTCTGTTTAATTTCTTAAACAGAGTTATCTTTATTTTTTGTTGCACATTTCAATTAAGCTATAATACATTTTTATGGTTATTGTTCAATTGAAGCAATTTTAAGTTGTATTCATATATGACACCCGGGTTAGTTTTAGAATTTCTTTATCAGTATTTAAATTATATTAGTTAGTATTTTCATTTCAGTCATTTAGTCCCATTTTCCCTTCCATCAAAAATTATATTACCAACCCATTCAAATTATTAGGAAACTAGTCCTATAAATCCAGTCGGAGCCACCATTCCAAATGGAAAAGGAGTTGACTTAAGGTCCTGACCAGGTGGTTATCCCCCAATGTTTGAAGCAATGATTTTCGAGGCTTCAACACCTCCTTACTGCTATCTCTTGACAGCGTTGTAACCCTCCTCCAAGGTGTTTTGGCTATCTCATGCATCAACTCCCGAGTGAACATTTGGTTCTGCATGAATTTGTTTGGAGTAAGGTTCACTCCATCCTCCAAGAATTCACACTCCAACCTCAAGGGTTGTGTGTAACTTATAAGTGATACATGAGGTTGAGGGTTCAAATCTCCCTTTAATCCTCCAAGCTTTCACAACGTAGTGCAATCCTGCTGCTCCATCTCAACAATACCATTTGATCCTGGGCCACATGAAACCAAATCTCCAACCCTTTCCATAAAATTTTCTGAAATTTTAAGACATGGAAACTTATGCATAACGTTTTTAGCCTCTGGGACATCTTCTATGGCTGCAAGAGGTCCTCTCTTCAATGTGTTGGCTGCCCCAACTGCTGGTGTAGAAGGTTGCTCTCTCAAGGCCATGGCAGCGCTGGTACTTGTCTCCTCCCATGGTGGTGTGGGTCTACTCTCCTCTGATCTCCCTCCATCAAAGGTTCTGATCAATTCTTGAGTAAACTCAGAAAAGGAATTCACTCTTGGGTAGCTTGAGTGATTGCACCACCAAGCATTGGTTTCACCCTCCAAGTGTAGCGCTGCAACTTCTGTTGCCTCCCTCTCTTCCACTGGATGTAGTATGAAGAATGCCTCAAGATTTCTTGCCCAAGCTCTTGCTGTAGTTGACCCATAAAATTTAGACAATAGGAATCTATTGCCTCTGATCTCTCCTTTTCTGCAAGGTCTTTTCTCTTCTCTCAGTTGAATAAACTGAGGAAAATCTAGGGTATTTCTGAAAGTCCTAGGTTGGCACTTGTATTCTGCCAAATACCCACTCGGGATTTTATTCTCTAAGTGGTCTCCTTGCTCTTCACCTTCTCTATGATAATAGGAAGTGCATGCATCTCCTTCTGCCTCTTGAAACCTAGAGGTTTCACTGCAACTTTCTCCTCCTTGAAACCCTCTTGGAGTTTCAATGCATTTCTCTTCTCCTTTCTTCTTGGATCCGAAAATGGATGAGAGTAAGCTCATCCTCTCCATAATTTTGATCTCTTATTTTCCTATTTTCTCCTCTAATAGCTTGATCTCACAGGTTGTGCTAGAAATCATGCTCTGATACCACTGTAATGTTCCAAATCTGGAACTTAGCAATGAATAAGATGTATAATGGTAATTTTATGATTAATAAGGTTAAGATACATATAATAAGCACATAAACATCATTTTTAGTTACAGCAGAAACTTGCACTTTGTTTCATGATCCGGAAAGTGGGGAAAAAGGGGGATTTTATGCACTAAAAAGGTTTTTTTTTCAGAAATGGGCGTAAAAATAAGCAGGGGAAATGGCTAGATATGATATCTTAGGTCAAGAGGGACCTATGCTCCAAATTTCAGCTCAAAATAATGCTTCTAGCTATATTAAACAGCTCCTCCTTTCCCGACTAGGCTAGAAAACACCGATTCCCCGTGACTTTACTAAACAGAAATTTCTGAACATAGTGAGAGCGTAATTCCCATGAGGTTTTCTATAGAAAATGAAGAAAGAGGTCTGATATACAACTTATATTAATCACACGGCAAAGAAATGGAGGTTTAATCACTTATACAGTAGAAACAAGGCTCCCGGCAAGATTTTCGACAAAATGCATGTACAAAAGTAGGACTGCAGAAAATAACGCAGTCTACAACAAATATGCATTAAAAATGATTGAATATAACATATCAGAGCTGAATAATACATAAATATGGCCAAAGGCCTCTCTAAGAAACTCCCGGAGGGAAATAAGCACCTCCTCTTACAAGATAATCACAAAATCAAAGGGTGCAACACTGTTGCTGCTGCCCCTGCATCAAGGACGCAGTTTTTTGAAGTAGACTGTGCTGTAGCTGAATTTGAGTAAATGTCCCCAAGAAAAATACTGAAATTAAGCTCTAATCCTTCTCTCTTGATCCCTTAAGTAAGCTGATCCAAAGAGAGGATGGAATTCCCGCATGGGAATTCTTTACACTAAGCAGTGTAGAAACTCAGGCTAAATAGCTGAAGCATGCAATTGGTCTCTAGAACAAAATATCTGAATACATGAATGAATCTCCTTTGATTCTATGCCTTCCTTTTATCTTTGGTGAGCCTCCTCACCCTGGACCCCACACAAAGTTGAGGTGACTTCTTCATGAAGCTTCCTCTTTCAAACTGCGCTACCCTAGATAGCTTCCCTCCTCTTTGTGACAGCATTGTTGACTTGGTCAACTGGAACCAATCCACCTGCATTGCCTCTATTCACACCAAGGGATCTTCAATCCGGTTCTCATATGTGTGTCTAGGTTGATCCTTGTTCACATTGAGCTAGTTTACTTGAGTATTTCTTCCTCCTCAAGAATGGCTATTCACTTAGTCAAACTTGACTATGTCTCCATCTATAATGTCCTTGTTCACACTTGGAAGTGTAAAACCAGCTCCTAAGGTGATCTCTTCCCTTACTAGGGTGGAATTTATTCATATTTTATTATTCATGGGCCTCCTTTCCCATTTATTCCTCTCCTAGGTGAAAACATCAAAATCTAATATTCCAATTTGCTTGCTTGCAAATTTTGGAATATTACACTTGATGTTGACTCCATTAGTGCAATGGTAGAAAATCCTCTATATTTTCAACCTACAATTAATTAAAATCAAGTAATCGTCATAGAGTTAGCCATCTAATAGAGTTCTCATTGAGAAATCACAAGTTACCTTGAGAGAGCCCTCTCAAACTGAAGAGGATAATCTTCAGTTAAAATTTGGTTGAAATAGTTACTCTAAGTTGTCTAATGGAGCTACCCATCTGTACCAACTTAGTGATAACACCCGCAACAAGTAGATAAATTTTGTATTTGACTCGGATGTCACAGTTAGGAAGAGGTCAGACACTGCCAGTTACTCTAATTTCATATCAACCTACATGGTCATTGTATACAAAATCATTCATGGTGCACCTCCACCGAGAATTTTTCCCAAACAGAAATAGCTCCTCGAGCTCAGAAAAGATGTCTGTGTAGGGGATTGGAACTCTTCTGAGGACTATACTGAAATTAGAGTTTGTGGGTGTGAGCTTCCTCCTTATAAATTTCTAGTGTTCATGCCTATGAGAATATTTTCATTAGAATTCATTAGGCATAGCCTCAACATAGAGAAAATCCACTTTGTTCCTGCAAAGAAGGGGTATATGTTTAAATTGGGAAACACTATAGGTCCTTTTGTTGTAAACTCAAGGCAAGCTTTCAAAGAAGTTGAGGATATACTCATAAATATGGAATTTGAAAAGGTAGATATTTGGAATTATGATCCTAAGGGTATCATTTCACGAAGGAGAGAAAAGATAAAATCTTCAACTTATGAACATGAACCCAGACTAGGAATCGAATGGAAAGATAATTTTGATTCATGGCCTTTAGATACATAAATGGAGACCAAAACCCCGACTACCAAGGACAAGCCGCCAAAAAGGACCATTGACCAAGCTGAATATACCGAGATGGAGGACGTACATGTGAGTAAAAAGGAAAAGACTTAAGAGTATGAAGAGGAGGAGTTTGAGACTAAACTAGTAGACACATGACCAGAGCATCTAGGTTTTCAATTCACTTTGAAGGATCCTTCACAAGTTGTTTCCTCATCTTCCTCAGAGGTAACTATTTTGGGTGCTAAAGATAGCACAAATGTTTCTCAATCGAGTTGGCATACTGGGAAGGCCATTGAAGAAGGAATAAGAAGATAAGGGAGGAGATGAAAAATAAAATGGCACTCCACTCGGTATCATATCATACCATGCTCATGGCTTCCATGGATTTGGAGTGAAATCAGATGAAGTTTTCATTGCAACATCCATTGGCATAATCCTTGCCTTCAGGTTCCCAGTTTAAATAATTTGATGTCTCTCTAGATCTAGCAAGTGTTCCTCTAACAGATAAGGTAAATTTCCACAAATAGGTTGGGGAAACGTTATATAATGAGCTCAATAAGAATGCAATGACTATTACTAAGGCAGAGAAATTACTGAAAAATTTTGCAACCAGATTGAAGCAAGATAAAAACAACTCCAAAGCTCTCCAGATGAAGAATGAGAGTTACAAAGAGATGATTGTGAAATTTGGGGTGAATCCAGAGGAAAATAAGAATGTTGAAGCCCTCCCTAATAATTCTCAAAAACATATTCAGGAGTTGAGGCACAAACTGAAAATACTAGGAAATGAGCATGTGCAATCCCATGAAATTTCTCAAGTTGAGGTTGAGAAGGAGATTATATCCCAATATCTCATTGACATAAATAATGAGATAATGACCCTCAAGCAGTAGCCAACAGAGATGAAATTGAAAATGGACTCACATATTTGTACTATGGTTGTACCCAAGGATCCTCAAAATCCCATTGAGCAACTTAATAAATCCCTGACTCGGCTTCAGCTCTCAGAAGGAGAGCTCAATAAGTTGAAAAAGGACTTGGATGTTACTCAAGAAAGACAAAATCAGTAGGAAAAGCAACTTGATACTCCCAGAAAGAATATTGAAATCATCAGCAAGAACCTGCAAGAAGTGAATTAAGAGGTAGCTGAGATAAAGATGAAACTAAAGCAGAATATGTCTCTACTGTAATCCAAGCAACTAGTTTGGGATGAGATCACTGGAAAAATGAGAAATCACTAGGATCACATAACCTTGATGAATGAACAAAATGTCATTATCAAGGAATATAATTTCTTCCTCATATCAACCAAAGAGGAAGGAGAAAGGAACTCTCAGAATGCTAAAAAGTTCATTAAGTTCATCAATGAAAGACTAAACAGTGAATTGAGGCCTATAAATGTAGTGGACAAAGTCAGCACTATCATGGAGATCGTGGGTTATCTAGAAGGAAGAGGCTAGGGCCAAAGCTAAGGAGTGTCTCGATGTAGTGATAAATAATGTTGAAGCCTTCAACACTGAGTTTGAAAGGATCATCAGGGCAGGATTTCCCAACTTTTTGGATTTTAGAGGAGACTTAATTCAGTGGGATCAATACATCCAGAAACTAGTGGAAGCTAAAATTAAAGTGGATTCCTATCATGAAAACACCTCTACTTGAAAGGAAATACAATGGTGAATTATATAAAGAGAGACTTCCAACTATTAGGATTGGTGAAAAAATTGTTCCACTCCACGCTGGAATACTCGGGCCTGACCAATCTTAGGATCACATATAATATTTTCTCATGGGCTCCTCCACCGACTCCAGTGTTGTGGCATAGGTGTGATAAGTTCATCAATCATTTTGTCATCTGAATCATTGAGCCCTCAATGCAAGCCCCACCACCGGCCCATCACGGATGAAGATATTTCTTATCGTGTCAACCTGGAACTTTTATTTTCTATATTTTATGTAAATATTTTGTTTTAAATAAATTTGTTTAGTTTTCAGTTAGTCCAGTTGTGCTAGGAAGCATGATGAGTTTTTTATATGATTGTGTACTGTCATGAAGAAAAAAACCGCATCTGCAATACAATTCCCTCATGTGAACTGAGGGTTTTCCATCTAGGGAAAAAAACCCTAAATTAAATATAACTTCTACCGTCAAATCATCTGCCTAATGAACGACCTAAATTAACTACGAAATTAAAATATTTTACAAGGCAATTTTACATCTAAAGAGATACTTCCAGCTATTAGGATTGGTGAAAAAAAATTTCCACTCCAAGCTGGACTACTCAACCCTAGCCAATCTCAGGATCACATATAAGCTTTTCTCATGGGCTCCTCCACCAGCTCCAGCGTTGTGGCATAGGTGTGAGAAGTTCATCAATCCGTCTGTCGTACGAATCATTGAGCCCTCGATGCAACCCCCACCATCGTCCCACCATTGATGAAAATATTTCTAATCATGTCAACCTGACACTTTTATTTCCTATATTTTATGTAAATATTTTGTTTTCAGTGAATTTGTTTAGTTTTCATTTAGTCCAATTGTGCTACGAAGCATGCTAAGTTTTTGATATTATCATGTACTGTAAAGAAATCAAGAAAACAATATTTTGATAACGGGCTCTCTCCAAGGCCCTATATAAAAAACCACATGACACTGAACAGAGGTTCAGAATTTTGGAAAAAATATTTTGTTCCCAAAATAGAATTACAACGCCTCATTGATGAATTTATCACTTCAAGGAAAATTAATATCTAGTCATGGTGATTCTGGATCATTTGTGTTTGCAGTATGTATTCCTTCTATGTGATTCAATAAATGTCTTTATTTTTCTTCTCATATATCATGTAATTGTAGTTGTTGGATGTGTTTTCATAAATTTATAGATTCGTTTAACTCATATATTGATGAAATACACTTGTATGGTTATCAAAGCTAGATTCCTTAGAAGCGCTCCATGTATTAATACACTCCATCTATCCCTCACTCATTCCTTTCATTCTAAGCTCGATGCAGTGGATTCTTAGCACCTAATCCCATTGTATTAAACCTCTATAATTCTTGTCTCCTCTATCATAAACACTCTATGATGACTGATAGGCTACAAACTCAAGTGATGTTGGTTGATACAGATCCATAATTGATGTTTCCCTGAGTAATTATTCACATTAGATTGTTACACTGCCCCCCATAGGGAAGGTTATGAATCCGTTATCTCATAAATACATTGAATAATAAGTGTGATATGAATTCTTAGCTAACTTGAATATCACTCATTAAATATGTCCTAGGCATTTGTCTCGAATCAACCCAGGGGTTGTCTTTAGGAGATACAACATCTTCTAGTGTCATTTCCAGCGACGAATCAGAATATTTTCCCTGCGTACGACATGCATACACCCTTTGATAAGGTGAGCAGAAAGGGGTGTGGGTTGAATATTTCTCACCCTGGAAACTCTAGTGTCTAAATTTCAATTTGATCATCATATCTTTCAAAATGCCACACACTCACTCAGATAACTCACAGCTAAGAACTCCTCCTCTATATGACCCTGAAAGAATAATATCTAGTAGGATCTAGAAAGAAAGAACCCCCACCCCTCCTACTCCTGTGACTTATTTCCTAGAAGCATCCTCTTCTAGCTCTCATGGAGCAGTGATAAACTGCCTGGATTTTCCCTCCAGAGTATTGGAATATCCGTAAGAAGGAGGTTCATTATTCGATTCATTATTCTCAAGAGTCAAAGACGAAGAATTCTCTCTCAGTACACCATTTTTCTTATTCCATCCCTGCCGTGAAAAAGAAGAGGTCAAATACATCCTTATAAACAGTCCTACCCATAGTGTGAATAGCCTCCCGACTCAAAACCAATCAGTTGCTACTCGGATAACTCCTCTACAAGGACCTATTGTAAATCTACCACCACCTCCAATGTTGAATATGGATGTCCCAAGTTTCCTTTTAAACAAATATGCCCCATTGGCCTTACCACAACTTTTGAATTGTATGCCACAGGACTATCTTAAGCTCTTTCCAAGGTTCACGGGTGAAGATCTCATTTCAGCACAAAGGCATATAGAAACGTTTTGTGCCTTTGGAGAGAAATTAAAATTCGAAAATATTGATGTAGTTTTGAGGCTCTTCGTTCAATCTCTGGATGGAGAATCCAAGAAATGGTTTAAGTATTTACCAAATGCTTCAATCACTAACTCGGAAGAGATGGGAAATTATTTCACACAGAAATCGAGGGATAAGAGGGATCATGGATATATACTCACTGAATTCAATGCTATGAATAAAAAACATAATGAGGATGTTCCAAAGATTATAAAAAGGTTTAATAAGTTGTATAAATAACTCCCTGTTGAAATCAAGCCTCCACAGGTAGCTTCCAAAGTATTTTTTGCTGGGGATTTTGAACCAGGGTTTGGTCTCACACTTAGGGAGAGGAAATCTCGGACCTTGTTAGCTCCCTGTAATTAGCAAGATTGGCAGAAGTCCAACTACAGGGAGAACACTATTTCAACCACTTTGGGATTCTAGGATCTAGCCCTCCTGAATCTGGAGAGGGATCTCTCTAATAATTGCAAATATGGGTTTATCTTTAAAGCTTTTGGGTGATGATATTAGGCTAGTTATGAAGTTCAAGGGTTTTTGTTTGTTTTGGATGGTTGAGCATGATTATTTTTTGAAAGGAAAGTCCTAAATGGAAAAATTTTCAAAGGTGTGAAGTTGCAAGCAATCAGAACAAGTTTTGGCTAAAAAGATAGATATAACACTGGTTTTTAGTCCATTGGGCTATGGAGTCATAATAGGGTTTAATTGAAACAACAAGGTTCAAGAGTGGTCCAGGGGGCAAGTCATCTATGTCTAAGGATCTCTTTAAAGTTGATTTTATGGAATGAAATGATACAACAAGAAGGGGAATTAAACAAATGAAGAACAAAGAGCAGCCTAAGATCAGGTAAGTACTTTGAAACTATCATGCTTTTGACATACACTTAACAAAGACATAAAAGTAATCTAAGATCTGGTAAGTACTTCGAAACTAGCCAGCTTTTGATGCACTTTCAATAGAAAACATTTTAAACACAAAGGGAAACTTAAAGGCAACTGTTGGAGAAGAAACTAGAGGGCAGGGCTCACCATAAACCTCTCCCAGCTCTTCTTTACTTAGTAAATTTTCAAGACAAACACAATGATGACAAAGAAAATTCTAAGATCAGGTAAGGACTTTGAACCTAGCCTGCTTTCAACACATTCTTATGGAAAATTTCAGACAGTCTTTGGGGATAAAACTAAAGGATAGGGCTCACCATAACTTCCTTAGTTCATCTCTACTTAACATAAACTGAAAATAACATTCAAGAATAAAAATTAGCCTAGACAGTAGGACGAGGGAATGCCAACATTCCTAACTGCTTAAACCGAATTAAATCATTCCTAAACAACACAATTTGGAAGAAAACATGTAGATAAATCTTATCAGTCAGAGAAGGGTACTGATATACAGTAAATCCTAACTCTATGCTTGATGTTCTTTATCAGAGAAGATGGACAAAGTGAAAACAGAAATAAAATAACAATTTACAATAAGAAATAACATCACCGTCGACATAGACCAGGATCCCATAAATCAGCTTGTATTGATGCTTCAAACCAGTTACAGCTTCAAGTCCAAAGTTTCAGTTTAGCAATCATCTTCACTTCTCAGCCTAACCTATTTAATCACAAGCAGAGCTTCAAGAGCCCGTGAACACTATTTACAAGTAGAAGTTTCAAGCTCAATTATATTTCAAAGTTCTGCAACCAACATTTTCTCATCTTCTATAGGAGTATTTATAGAAGAAATGAGGAGGTGGGATCTGATAAAAGATCTCCTAGGTCAATTAATACAGACTTTAATACTTCTCGACCTTTGATGGGCTCGATGAAGAAGTTTACAGATGTTATGTCTGTATTAATTGTTCTACATTTAAGATTTAAGCTCGGTGAGAGCTTTTGTTGACTTTAAGGCTCTGTTGCATGTTGTAGTAACTCTGCTGATATTTTTCATTAAGTTCCTTTGGAAGAATTAACTATTCGGTTGCGCTGAGGAAAATATCTTCTTTTATGATCATAACTCGGCCTTTGTTGAATGCTTGATGCTACATGTGGCATTGGGTAGCTGAGAGGAATCAATTAGCCTCTAATGTGGCAGTGGAGGTCCTTTCTAACTGATAAATGTTTGATTTCTCTTTAATTGTGTTTTAATTCAGAGGATTGGGCTTTTGATTTTCGATCTTAGCCGTAATCCTCCAAAACTGTGAAAACGGTCTTCAATCATTCATTTCTACTATGTTTAAGTTTTCAACACTGATACTCTTTTTCTTTGATTTAATTTACTGTGTCTTGTTGATGTGCTGGTGCCGCAAAGGGTCTATATGGCATCAATGCCCATGAAGCATCGATGAAACGTGGATTCAAACCCTGTGGAATGATCTTTCTATATGCACGAAAGAATAAGGGATCGTCATCCCCAGCCTTTGTTTTTCTTTTGATATAATGGAAAAACCATTGAAACCTGCAAAATACACAGAAATGTTATAAAATCCTGCGTTATTGGGTAAAAATGCTTCAGAGGTTGTGGGGAGGAGCATGGCCGTTGGATGGCAGCATCCAATGGTGGAGATCTACTAGCGGAGGTCAAAAGGAGAGCAGAGGGAGCTTTTAAGTCAGAACCATTGATCCATGACTGATCAAGGAGATCAACAGTCAAGATTAGTGGTGGACTAATAATGTGAAGGAGTCACATTATTTGGTTTTTTAGAAGCAAATGCGAATAAATAAGGTTAAAGCCTTTGTTTAGAGGAAATATGATTAAAAGTAAATTTGGGGGTTCAGGATGATCGTGGGTCGTCGGATGAGATCGGCCCACGAGATCAGCGGCGGAGATTGCTTGTTGAAATCCTTTGGTGAAGGTGGAGGGCGATAGTGTAATGAGAGATTAAACATGAGCCATTGATCCGCAGAGATCAAAGGTGGAGGAAGAACATGATAAATTGCAATGTAAATGGGGAAGAATGGTTTCGGCAAAGAAAACCACGAGTTTCGCGCTGTGGAAGGGTGGGAAAATGGTTTTACCTTTTGGAATGCGATATGTGTCCCCGCCCGACACGTGGCCTCAGAAAACAGCTCATATCACGTAAATTTTGGAAATTAACCTTCGTGCTGAAAGTTGCACGAAACTCTGCGTGCGCTGTTAGATCTAGGCCCTCAGATCGAACGGTGGAGTGTGAGCACGAAACCAACCAGATGTGTGGAGGATAGGATACAGGATGGTTTTATTATGGACCATCCGATCAGGGGATCGACGGTGGAGATTAGTTCTGGAGGGAGGCAGGACCCACAAGGTTGAGGCCTGGCAGGGTTAATACAGGCCGTCAGATGTAAAGGATTTAATGGTCAGAATTGAATCTAGGGCATAAACGAAATAATACAAAGGCGGAGGAAAGGTTAATGAGGGTCGTTGATCTGCAGAGATCAAAGGCTGAGATTTGCCAAAAAAACATTATGAAGCGGCATGTATAAAAATTTAACCAAAGTCGGGAGACACATTCTGGACCGTCCGATCTGAACACGTGGACAGTCCAGATGCAATCAGAGGCATGCGATCGGCGGGGGGAAGAAATTGTATGGCGCCGATGCGATTGAGCGCTGGCTGTCAATCTGAGGATCAGATCGACAGTGGGGAGTGAATCAGAGGGGTTCAAAAAGGCAGAGGAAAGGTTTTTTATCGGAGCAAATGAGGGCCGTCGAATCTAGGAAGGTGGGGAGGAGATCAACAACTCACAATTGATCAGGAGATCGCCAATCAGGGAGAGGAATAAAATGCACCCGATAAAACTTGCGATGTGATATTGTGAAATCCATCTGATCATTTCAGATCAACGGTGGAGATTATCTAAAAAATTTAACCGGTGGGAACACTTTAATACTTATTAAAACCCAAAATTTATGAAATGTAAAGGTTTTATGGCTCGGGGCGGGTTACATATATGAAGTGGCTTGGCGCCCGTCTACGGGGCCGTTGGTCTATATGGAAGATAATAGGCCCAGGGCTTGATATATACAAGGGCTAATCACATCGAAACTTCGGTGCTGGTCTTTCAATCTACCCATTTTAATTTCTCCGATGCGATTGGTGCTTCGGGACTTTTCAATCTACCCATTTTTCATTAAAAAACATTGTTCTGGCGAGTTTAGACCAAGACTTAGGAAAAGCGGGTTTTTGACTTTACAAAAGAAAAAATGCATTGGAGATGGTTTATTACAACGTTTTAAGTGCCGGATGCGGGCCCATGGGTTATATGAAAAAATAATATGATCGGGGGTTATAAACAAAGGGCTAATCGCATCGGAGGCTCTACCATAATAAATAAACTTGCGCGCTCTTAATTTTCCGATGCGATAAGCACAAAATGGGCTTAGCGCTTGGTTCCAGCAAAGGGGCTTAAACCTTTAATACAAAAAGTGTATTTTTTATGAAATTTTCAATGCTTTTTGATGGATTTGGGGGTTTCGACAAAGTTTAAAAGTGAGTTTTAAACTTTGTAAAGAGGATGTTATGAAGGGAAAATGGGGAAAAATGGAAAATAGAGGAATTACATGGGGAATTAAGGGGTAAAACTGGAGGAGAGTTTGAAGTGAGAGAAAGGGAAAAATGGTGTTTTGCAGCAGTCTTTTCTATATGAAACCAGCAGAATTTCAGAGTTAAGAATGGAAACAGCAGTGAATATTTGGACAAAGGGCATGATGTCTTCATGAGTCTTCAAGAAATAACATTTTTTGCAATAAAACTTGTTCCTTGAAGGCTCCAAAAAGTTTTAGCCACCTTTTGATATAACAAATTTTATAGGTGGCTAACAGACCTTAGACTAGATTCAGATAGATTCTTTAGAAGTTGAAGCTAACTTTACCTCTACTAGTAAATTAAGAGGGAGGATTGATCATGGATAAAGGAGGAGGGCGAAAGAAGAGGTTAGTTCATCAAATAAAGGTATGGAAACTCAAGAGCATAACTTGAGTAAATGAATAAATTGATAAGGGATCTATATAACAAACTCTTGAAGTTGGAGTTGGAAAGAAAGAATTACCCCTCGCCAAAATAAACTACTCCCCAACCAAGGTTTCAATCCTCAGTATAGGAAACCTTTGTTGCAACTATTAATAAGGGAGAGAAAATAACAACCGGATCACATTCAACCCCCATTGTACTTAGAATATTATCTAGAAGATCGAGAATAAGAAACCATGGGGAGTCAAGAAAATAAATTCTCTTATTCTTTAGATGATTAATGTGAAGCCAAAGTGCATCAAGATGGAGAGGATGATTTAGAAGCACCATCAGATGATGGTGAGATTGAAATTTATAGTAGGAAGTTTGATGACTTCATGCAAGCACAGATGCACAGGAAATATGAGCTCAAATCTTCTAGGAAGAGATCTAGGATGCAATACCAAAATGAAGACTCCTCTCCTCAATACTCTCCTAAACCGAAAAAAAGGGAAAATACCTTTAGACTTAGTTTCACCCATCGAGAAGGGGTACCCAGATCCTATTCTTCACAATTCTAAAGTTTCTAAAGTATAAAAGTATAGGCTTACCACCCAAGCCAGCCTGTGATAGAGAAAAAGAGTCTATTGAGGTCATCATAGCTAAAAACGTCTGGTGTATCAATTCATGTGTCCTACACCATTGTCCCCTTACCGACAGTTTGAACCATCAAGAAGAAAGGTGTATGGTAGTATTCGGACCTCTTGTCGAAGAACAATACCACAATGGCTTAACTGAGGGAACAATACCATACCACATGGGTTCATATTGGGGGATATATATTGAGGGAAAAATGACATAATATATTACGCAATATAAATGGCGTAAAGGGTTTTTATATTGGTAGGTATAAAAAATGGAACTCAAAGTTAATAAAAAAATATAAAGGGGTATACAAAATGTTAATGAAAAAATGTATACCTATAATATGTAGTGAAAGTAGGGGTTTTTTTAATTGGGAAGTTGTATTGGGTTTGTATTGTTAGGGGTTTAAGTAATGTGAGTTTTAGAGGTATTTTCAAATATGTATTCAAATTAAGGATATTGTCTAATATGCCACGAACAAATGTAATATGTCATAGGTTCATTTAGTGAATCCCCCGTTAACAAGACCCTTCCAGTGCTCCTTTCTATGTTACCTTAGTAGTGCATGACCTCATATTACATAACTACATGTTAGATTTAGGTGCTTCCCATAACTTGATGCATATATTTGTCATGGAGCAATTGGGGTTGCAAATAACTAGGCCATATAAATATTTGTATTCCTTTGACTCCAAGAGAGTGAAGTGTCTAGGGATGATCAAATATTTGGTTGTAAATTTGGCTCAGATCCCTGCAAAAATAGTATTCATGGATATTATAGTGGCCAACATCCCTACAAGGTTCGGTATTCTCTTATCCCGATCATGGGGATCCAATATTGGAGGATATATAAAATTGGACTTGACTTATGCTACTATCCTAGTGTTTGGCGAAGAAGAAAGGTGACTCTACAGAGAATCAAGGTTTGTAAAGATGGTTATGAGAGCTTTTTTTTCAAATAACACCCTTGTGTATGGTAAAGAGAAATATTTCTCCTGCTTACTACTAGAGGAAAATGATATAATCCTAGAAGAAACACAGGTGCAATCCTTAGTTCAGCTAAAGAAATAATGACTGAAATTTAATGAGGTCTGGAAGTTATACTTCGACGATTCCTTTTCCAAGGAAGGAAATAGGCTTGGTGTGTTGCTAATATCCCTAGAAGGTAGTTTGATTCCTCTTTCTTTTAAAATGGATTTCGAAGCCACAAATAATTTTGCTAAGTATGAAGCTTTACTCTTAGGTCTGCAAGCTGCAAGGAACCTTAATATTGAATTCTTGGTTGTGTTTAGAGATTCAGAACTAGTAATTAAAAAAATCAAAAATCAATGTCATACCAAGCACCCAAGGCGGAAGGCTTACCGAAATGAGGTATGGGATTTGACTGATATTTTTTTCTTCGCCTTCAACATTTAATTCCTTCACAGAGAACGAAACCAAATGGTTGATTCTTTGGCTATATTTGCTAGTAATTTTAAACCTCCTAAAACTCCACTTCTCATATATGAGGTTGAAGTAAGATACAAACCATCACTTCTGGATCATTTCAAAAATTGGAAAGTGTTTGAGTATGAGGAGAAGATTAAATGCTTCATGGAAGTTATTGGGGAGTTTTCGAATTCAAAAATTAACCGAGGGGAGGAAACTATGATAAATGAACATCAGGAAAATTGGAAGGAAACTATTGTAGGGCACAAGATTTTACAATTGAAGGGTAACACTATTCTCAGGAGGTTAGTTCCTTTGAAAATATTTTTCAACTCAAAAGAGATAGCTACTAAACCTGTTGAACAAGAGATTGAAGAATAGGTGGAGGATTGCAACATTGGTTCAGAAGAGGAGCCTAAGATATTCAAGATGGAAAAAGGAATTCTCCATGAGTAGAAAAATAGGTATCTGAACCTTTTTAGAGTATATAAGGATGTTTTTTCTTAGTCTTATGAATACTTAAAAACTTTTGATACAAATATTATTGAGCATAAGATTCCCTTGAAGTGTGGAGTAAAACCACACATGAAGAAACTAAGGTAGATAAATCCTCTTCTTCTCCCATCCATTGAGAAGGAGGTAAGGAAGTTACTTCAGGAAAAAATCATTGTACCTATTGGGTGGAAAATTTGGTTCCTGTAGTAAAAAAGAATGGAGAGATAAAGCTATGCGTGGATTTTAGCAATCTAAATAAATCCTCACTAAAAGACAATTACCCATTGCCCAAAATGGATTGAATTTTACAAAAGGTGGTAGGTTCAGCCCAGATTTCCATGATGGATGGCTTCTATGGATGCAATCAGTTGGTTGTGCATAGTGAAGATCAAAATAAGTTCGCTTTCAATACACTCTAGGGAACCTTCATATATGCTAGAATGTCATTTGGCCTCATAAACCAAGAGTCACATTTCAAAGAGAAATGGATATAGCATTTGTGGGGGAACTAGATAAGTTTTTTGTCATTTACTTAGATGACATTATTGTCTTCTCCAAAACATATGAGGAGCATGTTGAAAATTTACGACTCACCTTTTAGAAATGCAGGAAATATGGTTTGTCCTTGAATCCTAAAAAATCACAGTTTGCTTTAAGTACAGGAAAACCATTGGTACTCATAGTGGAAAAAGAGGGAGTGAAGATCGATCCCAAGAAGATAGAAGCCATAAATAACATCCCACAACCAAGGAAGAAGAAGGAGGTTCAAGTTTTCCTGGGCAGGATTAACTTCTTCATGAGATTTATACCAAATTACGCTGAGAAAATTAAAGATATCACATAAATAATGACGAAAGACAACGAATTGAAATGGACTCCACAATCTCATGAATCCTTCTCTAGAATCAAAATATATTTTGTGGAAGCTCTAGTGTTAGTCAACCCTAATTGTTTAAAGCCATTTTTCATATTTTATTTTTCTTCTCCTCATATATTATTTGTTGTCTTATTGCAAAAAAAATGAATGGCACAATCAACCAATAGCCTTCTTGAGTCAAGTGTTGCAAGAAGCCGAATTGAAGTATAACATCCTAAAGAAGTAGGCTTATGCCTTTTTCAAATCCCTTAATGGATTTAGGATCTATGTTCTGCAATCCAACATAGTGGCTTATGTTCCTATAGCTACAAAAAAAGACATTCTAGTACAAGGAGACAGTGAGGGAAAAAGAGGTAAATCGATTGCCAAAATCCAAGATTATGATATGGACATCAAGCCCACAAAGCTCATCAAAGGAAAGGGATTAGATAATACTATCAATCAGAAGAAAATTTCCAAGTGTTTGACATAAACCTATTGGCTAAAGGATAGGGATAAAGTGGAAATACAGAGCCACAACAAGGGATCGAAACAACAATCTGGAAAATTCAGATGAAACATATTGTGTCATGCTAGTATAAAGACATTGTTTATTATCTGATTTTTCTAAGATGCCCATTGAACTTCGATAAGGTGAAATATATGGCTTTGAGACTCTAAGACCAAAAATTTGTTGTCTCGAATGTCCAATTATATTGGAAGGATCCCATTGGAATTTTTCTTTTGTGTTTGGTTGAGGAAGAAATTCACAAAGTAATGGATGAATTCCATGGTTGTGTTTTTGGAGGAAATTATAGTTGGATGTATACAACACACAAAATACTCAATGTAGGTTTTTACTGGCCAAAACTATTTGGATAAGTTCATGCTTATGTTCAGGCATGTGAGAAGCGCTAAATTTTTATTGAGAAATAAAAACTAGCATCTTTCCCTCTCATCCAAGATTTTTTTGAAGAACCCTTTAGGTAGTGGGGATTAGATTTTATATGGGAAATAGATCCACCTTCAAGCAGTCAACATAGGTGGATAATCACAACAACTGACTACTTCACTAAATGGGTTGAAGCAGTCCCAGTCAGAAATTAAATTGATGTGGTAGTCATAAAATTTATGGAAGAAAACATACTCTCCCAGTTTGGTTGCCGCAAGAATATCGTGACAGAAAATTTTCATTGGTATTTAAGTCAGTAAAAGTCACAATTTGTTATCATAAGTACAAGATTTTTCTAGATCACTCCACCGCCTATTACCCACAAGGAAATGGATTAGTTGAATCCTCGAATAAGACTCTAGTGAGGATTATGAAGAAACCTTAGTAGAAAATCTGAGGAAATAGGACTCGCAGCTAAATTTTTCCTTGTGGTCCAAGAGGGGTACCACTAAGAGGTGCATCAACAAATCACCTTTTGAACTGGTTTAAGGAAAGGTTGCCATTTTTCCCAAATAATTGGAAATTCCTGTAGCAAAATTCCTACAATATTGTGAGGAAGATCCTAATACTTTAACCGGGAGGATACATCAATTGGTAGAGCTTCAGGAGATTTAAAATCAGGTGAAACATAAGCTGATTAGTTACCAAGAAAATGAAAACCCTGTTTGATATGAAGGAAAAGGAAAAATGTTTCCATCAAGGGGATCTAGTAATAAGATGGGATGTCAGGAGAGCAGACAAAGGGAAGCATGGAAAATTCGACCCTCTTTGGTTTGAACCTTTAAGGATTTTTAAAGCTAAGGGGACCAATACCTTCATGCTAGAAAATTTAGAAGGTAAAGTGTTTGAGCTACTAGTCACTAGGCAGTTTATCAAGTTTTACTTCCAATTCTAAAGGTATCTCCCTCGCTCATTGTAAATACCATCAAGCTATCTATAAATAATTATTATTGCTTTAAGTTTCTATTATTCCTTTTGTTCTAGAAAAATTTTCAATAAAATGATTCCATGCCCAAAGAAGTAAGGTACTAAGCTGCAGGTTCTCAATGCATTGCATCCAATACATTGCCCCCAGTTGGAGCCAATTTTGTCTCCCACTATGTGATATCCAAAGAGAAAAAAGATTCATTAATGTGGCTGACAAAGGTTGAAGTTTGTTGAATTTCCTATGCGGGAGGGATTTGAGCTCTAGAACTCATGAGGAAAGTGACGACACACAAAACGATACTCGTCGGATCCTTACCCATACTACACAACACAACAGAACAAATAAAATATACATAAGCATAGTAAGTTGTTAAATATCGTGCTGCACTGTCAGGTAGATCACATCCGTATTCCCTTAGAAACCACCTGGAACCATATTTATGGGGAAAACTACATGGACGTTAAGCGCAATGGACCCCTCCGAGTTGAAAATTCAGATCATGATCCAAAAGTCTAGAATGATTTTCGAGGGGTAAGGGTGAGGTCCTCTCGTCTGCCATCCGAACCGTTAGATTTGTTGGGGACCACGTAAAATACGAGCTGACCCACGGATGCCAACCTCAAGCAAGCGTGATGCAACTGTAAATGGTAAGGTAGTGGGCCCTGCCCCTTTCCACCTGTCCATCTTCCTCGCTCAATCATGTTTAGACACGTGTCCCCCCAATGACATCACGCCATGTCATTTGACTGTTGCCCCTCCATCTATAAAATAAATATTTCCTGTGTCATAATCCTAAGTTTCACTCTTCGGTTACCAAAATACTTCCTCCCGCTAGACGCCTGCATAACACATTGTCCAAATGCCCAGCTGCATAAGAATTCCATCCAAACGTCACTTTCAACCTCATCAACGACCACCAGGTAACCATCCCCCTTGTCCACATGTAATTATAGTTAAACACTCGTAGTATGAATAATATAACTTCTGAAACTACCAAAACATGTGAGGTCAAACGCTCTTCTGACCTATAACCTCTCATGGATAAAGAGGCCCAAATTTCCAACCCCATTTGTGACCACCACCTCGTCGACCTGCATTTTGACCTATTCGGCAACCATGAAATAGGGGAAGACCCATTCTGAGTGATCAACTATGCCTCATACTACTAGGTCACTCCTTCTATGCATTATTTTCCTAAATTCATCTCATGTCTGGTGGTAGCCTACATCGACCAAAAGAACTACTTTGTCTCCTCCATAGGAGATAAAATACTTTAAGTGACTCCTGAATTAATTTGGAAGGTTCAGGTTTATCCAACTTTTCTTGAACCGCATCAATTCACCAACATCACCCTCATGTATCACTATTCTACTCTCCCATCCAAATAACAACAGTCTTTCATATGGATAGTCCTAGACTCGGGCTTGCAAAATCTACTAGTGATCGAAAATTTCCCTATCACCCTATTTGTCGAACATGTCCAACCCGTTTTATGCTTAATCACATATTTACTTGGATAATATGACGCCAATGTGACCAATAGATATGCCCTGAGTTTTAATCCTAATGATGCAACCCATATACCTGTATGATATTCTAGCTTACCTATCTACGACCATAAAATTCCAATTACACCACTTTGCAACCACCGAGCCTGTTTCCGATACTATTCACTATTGTTCTACTTGTTCATGTAAACTCATGCTAAGGAATTTGAATTCCTAGGTCTTAATAGGGTTACCCACAACAAGCAGATAAATTTTGTATTCGACTGGGATGTCGCAATCAGGAAGAGGTCAGACACTGACTATTATTCTACTTTCATATCAACCTACATGGTGATTGCATATGAAACCATTCACGGTGCACCTCCACCCAAAATGTTTCCCAAACAAAAAGAGATTCTTCAGCTCATCAAAGACACTTATATATGGAATTGGTACTTGTTTGAGTATTATACTAAAATTAGAGTTTATGGGTTAGAGATTCCCCCTTATAACTTTCTAGTGTTCATGCCTATGAGAATATTTGCATTAGGATTCATCAGGTTGATCCTCAACACAGACCAACTTCAATTTGTTCCTTCAAAGAAGAAGTGTATGTTTAAATTGGGAAACATTATAGGGCCTTTTGTTGTCAAATCAAGGCAGGATTTCAAAGCAGTTAAGGATCTACTTGGCAAGATGGAATTTGAACGGGGAGATATTTTTCATTAGGATAATAAGGGTGTCATTTCCCAAAGGAGATAAAAGATAAAATCTTTGACTTATGAACATGAACCCAAACCTGGAATCAAGTGGAAATGTAATTTTGATTCATGGCCTTTGTATATATAATGGAGACCGAGACCTCGAATACTAAGGGCAAGCCTCCAAAAAGGATTTTTGACCAAGATGAAGATATCGAGATGGAGGGCATACATGTGAGTAAAAAGGAAAAGAATCAAGAGTCTGAAGAGGAGGAATTTGAGACTAAGCTAGTAGACATAGGACTAGACCAACCAGGTTTTCAAGTCACTTTGGAGGATCCCCGACAAGTTTTTTCCTCATCTTCCTCAAAGTTAACTATTTTGGGTGCTAAATATAGCACAATTATTGCTCAATCAAGCTGGCCTACTGGGAAGGCCATTGAAGAAAGGAACAATAAGGTAAGGGAGGATATGCGCCAAAAACTGGCACTCCAATCAGCATCATATCATACCAGGCTCATTGTTTCCATGGATTTGGAGCAAAATCATATGAAGTTTTACTTGCAGCATCCATTAGAACAATCCTTGCCTTCATGTTCCCATTTTAAAGCATTAGATGTCTCTCTAGATTGAACAAGTGTTCCTCTAATAGATAAGGTAAATTTCCACAAACATGTTAGGAAAATGTTATATAATGAGCTCAATAAGAATGGAATGACTATTAATAAGGTGGATAAATTGTTGGAAAAGGTTGCAACCAAATTGAAGCAAGAGATATCCAACTCCATAGCTCTCCACATTCAGAATGAGAGTTACAAAGAGTTGATTTTGAAATCGGGGGTGAATCCAGAGGAAAAAAACAGCTTTTGAAGCCCTCCTTAAGAATTATCAAAAGGATATTTTTGAGTTGAGGCATAAATTGAAAATTCTAGGCAGCGAGCATGTGCAATCCCAAGAACTTGCTCAAGTTGAGGTTGAGAAGGAGATTTTGTCCCAAGAGCTCATTAAAACAAATAATGAGATAATGGCCCTCAAGCAGCAGGTAACAGAGCTACAAAGGAAAATATAATAACATATGTGTATTGTGGTTGTACCCAAGGATCCTCAGAATCCCACTGAGAAATTTACTAAAACCCTGACTGAGCTTCAGCTTTCATAAGGAGAGCTCAAGAAGGTGCAAAAGGAATTGGATGTTGCTCAGGAAATTCTATCTCAGAAGGAAAAGCAACTTGAGACAACCAAAACGAATACTAAAATCATCAACAAGAACCTGCAGGAAGTGAATCAAGAGGTAGCCGAGCTAAAGGGGAAATTGAAGGGGAATATATCTTTGATGCACACCAAGAAATTAGTTTGGTATGATATCATTGATGAAGTGATAAATAACTAGGAGCACATAACCTTAATGAATGAATAAAAGGCCATTATCAAGGATTATGATTTCTTCCTCATATAATCCAAAGAGGAGGGAGAAAAGAACTCTCATACTACTAAAAATTTCATTAAGTTTGTCAATGAAATATCAATCAATGAATTGATTCCTATAGATGTGGTGGAAAGAGTCAACGCTATCATGGAGATCGTGAAGGTTTTCCAAAAGGAAGAGGCTAGGGCCAAAGCTCAAGAGTTCCTGGATGTAGTCGTAAATAATTTTGAAGCGTTTAACACTGAGTTCGAAAGGATCATCAAGCCAGGATTGCCCAACTATTCAGATTTTATAGGAGAGTTAATTGAGTGGGAGAAGTATAGCTGGAGACTGGTAGAAGCTAAAAGTAAAGTGGATTCCTCTCATGAAAAGACCACTAGTCTGAAGGGAAAGACAATGGTGAATTATCTAAAGTGAGACTTCCAGCTATTGGGATTGGTGAAAAATCTGTTCCACTCCAGGAAATACTACTTGGGCCTGACCAATCTCAGGATCACATATTAGTTTTTCTCACGGGCTCCTCCGCTAGCTCCAGCGTTGTGGAAAAGGTAAGAGCAGTTCATCAATCTGCCTATCGTCTGAATCATTGAGCCCTCGATGCAGTCCTCACCAACGCCCTACCATGGATGAATATATTTCTAATCATGTCAACCTAACACTTTTATTTCCTATATTTTATGTAAATATTATGTTTTCAGTAAAATTTATTTAGTTTTTAGTTAGTCTAGTTGTGCTACGAAGAACGTTGATTTTTTTATATGGTCATGTACTGTAACAAAATCAAGAAAATAATATTTTGACAACGGGCTCTCTCCAAGGTCCTATATAAACAGTCACATGGCACTGAAAAAAGGTTTAGAATTTTGGCAAAAATATTTTGTTCCCGAATGATAATTAAAACACCTCATTGATGAATGTTTCTCTTTAATGAAAATTAATATAGAGTCATGGTGATTACGGCTCATTTGTGTTTGTAATATGTATTCCTTCTATGTGCTTCCACATATGTTTTTATTGTTCTTCTCAGATATCATGTAATATTATTGTAGTGGTTGGATTTGTTTTCATAAATGTATGGATTCTTTTAACTCAGATATTGATGAAATACGCCTGTATGGTTCTGAAATATAGATTCTTTAAACATGCTCCATGTATCTTTGCACTCCATCTATATCTTCGTTCAGTCATTTCATTCTAAGATCGATGCAATGGATTATTAGGACCTAAGCCCATTGTATTAAACTTATGTCATTCTTGTATCCTCTGTCACAAACACACTACAATGACTCATAGGCTACAGACTTATGTGATGTTGGCCACTACATATCCATAATTAAGTATTCACAATAGATTTTTACACTTTCCCCCATAGGGAAGGTTCTGAATCAAGTATCTCATAAATATATTGAATAGTGAGTGTGATATCAATTTTTAGATAACTTGAATATCACTCATTAAATATCTCCTAGGCACTGGTCTCGAATCAACCCAGGGGTTGTCTATAGGAGCTACAACACACCCCAAGGCGATACACTTGGCATAATGTATCCCTTATCAAGAATTTCCTTCAATTAAATTCCACTAACTCTGAAGTGCTCATCCTGTACAGTGCCTTCGATGTTGGTGCTACTCCAGGCATAAACTCAATAGAAAATTCCACTTCTGTGTGAGGTGGTAACTCTAAAATCTTTGTTGGAAACACATCTTGAAATTGTTGCAAAACCGTATACCTCTCCAATACATCTACATCGTCAACATCCTTACCTTTTTCACTGGATATATGAATAACAAATAATACACACCCTTTTTTGCTACTGCACTTGCCCTACATAGCTATAGCCATTCTTACTTATGTAGGCTTATTCTTACCATTCAAAATCCTCTTCTCTCCATCATCATCCAAGAACTCAATAATCATAGCATAACAATCTACCTTAGTCTTGTGAATGTATAACCATTCCATACCAAACAAGATATTGTATGATCCCAAAGAAAGCACATTTCGATGCATTGATGTAGACATACCATTCAGCTCAAATGCACAAGATCTTACCCAATGATGTACTCTTTTTTAGAAAATTATATATTACAAAGAAATGGTATACATAAAAATATGTGGAAATAAAAACACAGAAATCATATAAAACAAGAGAGACATAGACATATGTGTTTCACCCAACTTGGGCTACGTCCACAGAGAAATAACCAGTCCTTCCTTTATATTATCTAGCAAAATGATGAGACACAACCTACAACATATCTGCTATAATATCCTCTACTCTCTCACACAGTCCCCCTTTCTCTTTCTCACTCCGAATACACAGCCGCAATAAAATTCCCTCATGTGAACTGAGGGGTTGCCTTTTAGGGCAAAAAAACATAAAATAAACATAACTTCTACTATCAGATCATCAGCCTAATGAACGACCCAAATTGACTACGAGATTAAAATATTTTACATGGCAATTTTACATCTATTTTTAGCTTTAGGGGCGCTTCTCCTGAACTCATGCCAGGGGGGCTCATATAATAGTCATCACCCCCTGATGGCGATCAAATGAAGGGCGTTGTTTCCACCTCGTTAAGAAAAAGGGTCCAATGCGGAAATACATCTAAATAAAGTAGTTAATCAGGCTCCACACCCAACACTATTTTCTTAGTACCTTTAGCCAACTATACCAACCAAGACTCTACATGCACTTCTTATTCAAACCACACTTATCCACCAAGTTAGGACTGATGTAGCTATAATTGGATCTAGGGTTAATCAAAATATAAACAAATTGATCACAAAGCTTACCTTCCATCTCGATAATAGATGTCTAATGATCATCCTGCCTATTATGCAATGCTACATAGATCTGAGGAGTACTCTGTCCAACATCCCCAACTATTTGTGCCTCTTGGGAACTGTAAATTTGTGGTTTGCCACCTTGATGTTTTATACAATATCTCCTATGATGCTCTCCATCACAAGTCCAACACTTCAAAGGATTCCTACCCTCACCCTTATTCTGCTCCTCAAACTGAAATACATGTTCTTTTTCAGTTGTATTAAACTTCGTGTGTAGCATTGCAATACCTTTATTACTTGTGTCTTGTAGTCTTCATCTATTCTAATCCCATTTTCCCTTATACTTGTAATTACCCTTCCAATAATTTTTAGATTTAGTATTGTGCTTCAATTTCTCCTAACAATGCTTCAACTTTCTAATGGATTCCTCCAACTACCTAAGCTCGTCAAACTCAATCTTGTCTTTGAATGGTACTATAAATCCATTGATGAACATTTGAATATTTTCTTTCTCCTCCTTAAGATAAGGCACATATCTCAACAACTCCAAGAATATGCTAGTATTCTCCTCATTGGTCATAGATCCCACCTTCAACTCGTAGAAGTCATTTGCCCTTTCATCATAGTATATCTCAGATAGATACTTCTTCCTAAAAGATCTCTCAAACTCACTCCATGTCAGCTTTTCTTCTTGAATTACTCTTACTTTCTTCACATATTCCCACCAAATGTTTTCTTTTCCTTTAAGACTGAAAGTAGCTATCCTGGATTTCATATTTTTTGAATAGTCATGCAATCTGAAAAAATTATTCATCCAAAGAAACCAATCTTCTGCATCCTATGACTTCTTAATCTCTCCGTGAAATGTAGGAGGCTTTTCTTTCTTGAATTAATTTTCCAAATACTTCTTCTCACTCCTCCTATACAGATCTTAAATATGATGATCATGTTTTCTCTTTGAACTAAAACTAGGATAGAACCCATGTTCACTACCCCTCTGATAAGGTGTATCTATAAATCTTCCAAATCTGATTGTATCCTCTCTATCCAACGTGTGTCATGATCGAGACCTACTTCCATATGCCCCATTTGTCCTTTCCTCTTATCCATGACTGATCCTAAGTGGTCCTTGTTTCTGCAAATCTAATAGAATTTGAATGATGAGTACATTAACATCTGCTTGCTTTTATTGTTCCCTAGTGAGTATTTCATGTGAGTGAATGATATTGTCATTATCTTCCTTAAAACTCCTGATTTCTGCTTTCAAAATTCTCAATGTATCTGTTATTTTAGGGGAGTAATAATCACCATGTTGTTCATCTAATCTGTAGGGAGAATCATCCAAACTGTAGTTCACTATTTTTCTTATCATGTTTAATCCTCTACTTCTTATAAGTGTACCATGTCAAATAACCAATTACAAACATAATCAAGCATACCTCAGTGAAGTTCAAGGGACATTATCTCGTCTGCAAGGTCAATATGAATTAACACAACATATGTATATATATAAAAAAATCAACATTCCAATCATAAAAACATCAACATCATCAACCTCTACATGATTATACTACTCCAACAATGACTATCACAATGCATGTATAACCAACATATAAACATAAAAATGCATGCATGACAAACACATTTCTCCCATCTAGTCCAAGTGTTGAACCTGAGAGCTCTAATACCATTATATAACCACCCCTCACACATTTAACCAATTTCACCAGCCTTTCAGGGTAAACATGAGCTGAGGGATACAATGACATGAAGCTAACTCCCATATCAACTTAAGGAATTGGGGCCGACTAATGACCCCAAATTGACCACACAACACCACCTACAAGACCTACATGTCACTCAGGGAAAGAACAACCACCCCTGGTGGAAAAACCCTGTGCTATACCTATTTTTCTTGGCCATGTTATCTTAACTACTATCACAAGAAGTCATCCATGTGTTTGGAAGCCTACATCCCAATTGTTGCAACCCAAACTTTACAATTCAGAGGGTGTGGTTCTGGATTCTGAGCCTAAATTCTAGGCCAGCCTCTAGACTAATGCCCAGAAATCAGTGAGACTTTCCATAATCATTTCTAATTTTTAGAGTCCTATGTGCATATATATCAAAAATTTTCAATCTATCATTCTAGTAATCAGATTCAAAAGTCAAATTTTGGTCTATACTAGAAACATTTTCCAAGTCACATCGCAAAAAGGTCTTGAGTCAGTATCTAGGTGTCATTGCTTCTACGACCATTTGTTCAAAGTAATAAATAATTCCATCATGGTGTAAAATATGGAAGTGATGGTCATTATTATCCTAGTCGTCATTTTGAAAAAGGGATTCTTTTCATCCATACATGGTAACTCATCATTACAAGTTAAAAGATGAGGTTTGGGAGCTAGCAATTAGGAGATAAAAGTTACATCAAACATCAAAGGTACCTCATGTCACATGTTTTCTCAAGACCCTAACTGAATAATTATTTCCTCAGAATACATATTTCCTTATTTAGCCATTCATGTTACTAAAATCCTCGCATTTCACTATTTTCCCCAAAACCCTAGTTTTCTACTACGCTTTTACCCTAGGTCTGTGTTTTGACCTTTTTCCCCCATTTTTCTCATTCATTTTGGGAAATTCAACTTTAATTGTGTTCCTAACACCTATCCCTATCTCCCATCATTTTTTCATATTTTTTCCTACCACCCATCCCCTCCATTCCCTTCCCCCAAGTTGTTGTGCTTCTGGAAAATTCGTTGCGCTTTTGACTCTATTTTTGTCATCATTTTCAAAAGAGGTTTCAGATGAAATGAAGATTAATTTTCAAAACTTTAGAGATTCTTTCCTCCAAAACAAACTTATATACATAAACCTCTCCCATGTTTATCAACTGTGTTATGGTTAAATATATATCACTCCATATTTGACCCGTATTTTTACAAAAAAATGCAGAAATTTGACCCTACAGAAACACAACTAGGTGTTGCGCTTTTTCTCAGAGGGTCTAAATCCAAAAATTAAAGCAGGTTTGGATAGATAATGACTTTAGGACATCATAAAATCACTTTTATATGCTTTTAAAGTCATATTTTTGAAGAAAAGTATCAAACTGTGGCTTTTTAACACCTTTTTTCCACCTTTTCATCAATTCGCTCCGTTTCTAGACACTTGCTCTTAAAATCAATTTTGAGGGGGCTTAAATGATGAGCTTGGATGACTTAAAGGTCCCAAGGTATAGTATACATCCTAATATCTCTTCAACAACCTTCATCATTATTCATAACTTCTTCTAAGTCATCTAAAAATCAAGCCAGAGTTGTTGTGTTTCTACTAAACAAATTTGTTGTGTTTCTGGGAAAGTTTGATGCGTTTATGTGTTTGAAGGTTTTTCACTACATGTGGAGGCCAAAGGTCAAACTTCGTCGATGTAATAGTTAACTCATGATTTATATGATGATTATTAGGCTTATTAATGGTTATCTTTCTAAAGAATATTGTCATTAAGTCCTTGAGAGATAAGCTCAATTAGCTAGCTAAAAAGGGGGAAAGTTGTTTCTAACTTCCCTAGGATTAGGAAATGAGTCATTAGGTTCATTAATTAGTTGCTATGGATCAGGATTAGACCCCTTATATGTGGAATCTTTTTTTTCTTCTATATGTACTCAAAAACAAGTCAAAGAGAGGGTTGGATACTTGAAGTTCACACTCTTTTGGAACTGGTGTACTTGACTATTTGTAGAAGTAATTTACAGGAAGTTGCAGCTATTTTTATGGGATTCTTGTGATGTGGTTAGTGACAGTTTTTTTCTCCATTTTTCTTACGCATCTGATGATTAATTTGTTCAAGCAACCATCTATGTTCTTCTTGTGTTGATCTCATAAGTTTTAAATAGGATACATTGCCTCATATGCTCTATTTCATCTGAGATTTTCATATAAGTGTTTTTATATTCTAAGTAAATGAATTCATACATGTATGCTAATTTTAATCCTACATGATTTCTTCCTCACCACACTACAATGAAAAATTCAATTGGTGTCACTAGTTACATTTATCTTGCCTCATTTTATGACTGCAATTGATCCTTTGGAACACTTGGCCTAGTTCCTAATCTGGTGCTTCTTATCCAAAAAAACCTAAATCAAAAACCCTACTGAGCTAATAACTAGCCTAAAACCCCAATACTCTGTAATCACTTCCATTGGCTGTGAGATTGATTTTGAGAGAGTCCTCTCTGATTTGGTAGGGCTAGATACCAAGTCAAAAGTTGGTTTGTGGTTACCTCTTTGGTTTCCTTTCTCGACCTTGGGAAACTAAGGAGCCCTAACACTGACATCATGAAAAAATCATTCAATCAAACTTGAATAAAAAACTTTACCTAACCAGGCCTAACCATGAGAGTCTTTTCGTCAAACATATTGAAGAAATGTAATCTAAAGGTCATGAATGCATATCTAAACATAGGGGTATTCTAGTTATCTAAGAATCATCAAGAAGGTCTAATTACCTCTCACAATAGCTACAATTACATCTATTAGTTCATGCATTCAATAAACCTTCATTTACCAATCAAAGCATGTTAGGATCCATAGCTATAATTTGTCATGAAACCATGATTATAATCAGCATATAACTAGAATAATAACCGTGATATAATAGCCATCAAATTCACATAATAACAAGTATATATACTCATGAAATACAAGAGGAAAATATCTCTTAATAATGTATGCATAAGCCAACAAATTCAGGACTTCCACATACCCCCCGACCATAGATTTAGCTAAACCAAATATTTTTTTCAACCAATATCCCTCACACCATATTCCAAGTGTGAATGTGTGATTTCATGGAATAAACCAAACAAAAACAAACCAAGGCTTGCAAGGGCCAAACCACTTCAACCCTAAATAAGTGATTCCACCTCACAGTTGGACATCACTAACGCCAACCCGATCAGTCTCTACCCAAGTTGTCCAAGGCTCCAAATCGTTTGTCCCAATTGCTACTCCAGGAACTAATAACTCAACCCACATCCTTCCAAGGCTCTAAATCATTTTTACAACCAAGGCTCTAGGACTAGTAACTCAACCCACCAAGGACTTCAAAGCATTTTTCCAACCAAGGCTCCAGGACTAATAACTCAACCCAAAGTGTTCCAGGGCTCCACAACATTTGTTCCAACCAACAACCCCAGGAACTAGTAATTCAACCCATAGGCATAAGAAACTAAGCACCAATTAGAAGTAACAAGTGGAAATCCTCCATGCCATTGACAGATCATAACCAAATAACCACATTAATATATCATGCATGCCAAAAATAACAAAGAAATCATACATGCAACTTGGTACCTACATATAAATCTAGATGTAGTTACTCACCCCACTGTCCCCTTGTGATTTCTTGCTCTCATTTTTCCTTCTTTATCCAAATCCAAAGTATGCCACAATGCTCCAAGAATGCTACAAGAAAACTCTAAGTATGCAAGAGTATGAGAGAATAGAGAGAGAGCTCCAAAACTGAACAGAAAAAAAACTAAACTAGAAAAAGTTGTGAATTGATCCTCAAAATCCTTTTTATCATTAAGGCCTCTATTGTATTCATTTTCCTCTACTTTTCCTTCAATTTTCCTTCCATGAAATTTTGTGACCTTTCACCTTCCTTTTCTCCTATTTTCCTTTATTTTCATAAATAAATGCCAATTAATGCCACTTTTTCCTTTGTTGATGCCTTTTCCAATTTCCATAGCCATTTATCAATCACCAGTGGTCCCCATCACTATGTTTTTTCCCAACATTCAACTTGGAATACACATCTCATGACCTCAATTATTATTTTTATTTATTTACATAGAAAATCAACCAAGGGTTGTTACATTTATTCCCTGTGCCAAACTCCACATACAAATTTGCCTTCATTTCTACCCCTGTATAAATCCTCTTCGTGATACAACCAAATATCAAATCCTCCACCTAGGTTCTCCATCAAAACTTAGTTTTCCATGTCATAGACATAACAATAGCATTAACACTAGCTTCATTTGAGCAACCACTCATCTAATCCAAGTACTACTCCATACCCCAATATAAATTCCTAAGCACGATGGCACTCTTAATCCCAACATACAGTTATGGTTCCTTAATATTCACTCTCAATGAAGTATGAGATGAAATTTATTGAACTGCCTTCTTCAACACTGCAATCGTCCCTGCCTACTTTTGGGTCAAGGTTGCAAAAGACACTATCTCATACTTGAAGTGATTCAAAGGTTTCTCCATGGATCGTCACTAAATTTCTCCATTATTTAAGCAATCCCCTTGAGTTCGTTGATTCCATGAAGGATAAATTTCCTCATAGTCCCCATGTCCCACCTTATCTCTATCTCTGATTCATTTCAATGTGTCTATGTGGCATCCATTATCTATACCATACATTATTTAATATCGATAACATTTCTTTTAGTCTAGGGGCATCCTGAATTATGGAGCCATTGCCACATGACCTTGAATCTTTCATCTCAACCTGCTAAAGAACCCAGTATAGCAACACCATATAAATTCATACTACTATACTTGCACCAAGTCTCAATTTCCATACTTAGAACACCATACTTATATATCCACCTATCATGGATCGCAACCTCAATTGTTCTCTAATATCACTCTCATGGTAACCTATTCAGAAATATGCTCTGGTACTTAGATATTGGTGAATAGCACTTCACTATCTTTCAAATTTGCTTCTACCTCAATGGTAATTTGCTTTGACACCACATATCACTCCCCAAGAGAGTTCACATGGTTTTAGTTTCCCCGTGATCTCTATTTTTGTGGCACTAATGTATTTCTCATTGATGGCCTGATCACTTTGGTGATACTACACTCGAACTACACCTTATAAATCAACACTTGCATTATATGTATTAATTAAGTTAGATAACAAAATATTAAACTTACTCAAGAATCAAGTGCATCTTTGTCACATCATTCAACACATATAACAGTTATTCCATAAACATCACAAAGATATGCAATGCCAAATTTTATGGTAGAAGTAGCCCCCAACGTAACACTACACTAAAATATCCATCAAAACAATATAATATGTTCATAATTAGGATTTTGTTCACATGTAACCAATACAACATACAATGTAACAACCCATGATTCATGCCACTTGCATGCCAGCTTAGCCATGGCCTAACCCAATACAACAATCCACAACTCAAGTTTTTGCAATCTTCGTGCCTTGTCTAAATACTCGACTCAACCTATATGATCTCACGATTCAACATGCCTAAACTTTTGATTTTAAAATTGTACAAAACATCATGTGCACCCTCATATCACCCCAACATGCCACACTTCAATTCTCTACAATATACCCCCCACAACAGCTTGGCTCTATCGTGCAACAACACTCTTCTTACTTGGCCCATCACTCATTATCATGCTACACAACTCGTACCATCACAGGCAGTAAGTTCACCATGTAGCACATCTCTATCACACAAGAACCCAAGTCTTGGTTGGACTCACTAGTATCTTGACCCTATAATATTATGTTTGAGTTTGTTATACTCCATGTGACTCTCCCTTTCATGCTTCTCCACTCATATCAATTATATATATGTGTGTGTGTGTGTGTGTGTGTGTGTTTGTGTGTGTGTGTGTGCCATGGGGAGGTGGTGGGATAAGGGTCGTGACCTTTCTTGTGCTCGTTCCAACCCACTCACATCCCACTTCGTCCATCGTCTCGACCACGTCTTTCCCACATCTCACCACAAGTTTCCCATCGGCGTGTTATTTCACCCATGGTATGAAGTGCACACCCAACCATTACGCCCACTCCAAGTCACTCATTATAAGGGGTCACATTATAATCAGATCCTAGATAAAATTAATAATGTAAGGGCACAACAATAAAAATATTGGGCTTCTATGGGGCACAACAATAACAACATGGGGGATACATGGGCACAACAATAACAATAGGGGGATATGTTAACAATAATAACAAGGGTAATACACAGGTATTATAGGGACCTATCATGACCCTCTCCTTCAAAAAAAAGTGTTGTCCTTGATGATTGAGAATTTCCATATTATTTTGTATACAATTATTATCCTCCCACGTGGAGTCTTCATCAGGTAAGTTCTTCCACTTAATGAGATACTCAGAAATTAATCTACTATGTAGTTGTCAGACTCTTGTTTCCGTGACTAATTTAGGCTCAAATATGTTTTTTCCCTCTTCGTTAGATTCTGGAAACATTGTTTGAACTGGGAGCTTCTCACCAATAACATTCTTTAAGAATGAAACATGGAAAATTGGGTGTACTCTAGAAGATGCAGGCAACTCCAATTTGTATGCCATTTTACCAATATTTTGCAACACCTTGTAAGGACCATAGTACTAGGGTGATAATTTATTATCCTTCTTAGCCTGCTTGAGGTACATTTTTCTGTATGGCTATATCCATAAATATACCCAATTTCATACATTAAAACTTATTTCACTATGATGTTGATTTGCCTGTTGTTTCATTCGATTCTACGCCACGGTGAGGTTATCCTTTAAGAGTTAGAGAACTTGTTGTTGATGCTCATTGTGATCTTCTACTTCTTGAACCTTAGAATTTTCTCTTAAATATGATTTGATGGATGGCAAATGATATCCAAAAAGTGCCATAAATGGGGTCATTTTTGCTGTAGTATGGAAGGAAGTGTTATACCACAATTTAGCTAGAGGTAACCACTTGACCCATTTGTGTTTGTTTATCAGATACAAAGAAAATAAGATATCCTTCCAAAAATTTATTTACTATCTCAGTTTCCCCATTAGATCGAGGATGATAAGATGAGCTATGGGCTAATTGAGTACCAAGACAAGAAAATAATTTTGTCCAAAAATTTCCAGTGAAAATGGGATCTCTATCACTTACGATAATATTTGGGTTTCCATGTAGATTTTGAATTGTTTCCATAAATGCGGTAGAAAATGTATTGGCTTTAAAATGATGGGATGATGCACAAAAATGTGCATAATTGGTAACACTATGAACTACCACCATGTGACACTCTTTCCTTTAGACTTGGGTAAAACCGTGATAAAATTCATTGAGACCTCCCAGCGCTGACTTGGAATCACTAAAGGTTGTAACATACCCGCGGTCTTAATTGTCTCAACTTTATTTTGCTAGAAAACCAAACATTCTTCCAAAAACTTCTGAATATCATATTTAAAGCCATCCCAAAAAAATCCTTCTTGACCATGTGGTAAGTTTTTTTAAATCCTCAATGCCCTCCTAAGGGGGAGGTGTACAATTCCAAAATAATATTTTTCTTGAGTTGGCAATTCTTACAAAGATATACGTGATATTTGTACCATAATGAATCATTTTTCCATCTAAATGTATCATATTTACTAGGATCTTTCTGCAACCTTTGAATGAGGTTCCACACCTCTTCATCATTCTTCCATTCATCCCTTCCTTCGATTATCCAATTAGGCTGGATAATAGAAATTGTACAAATCAATGCTTCCACATCCTCATCCTTTCTTGAGAGTGCATCTGCAACAACATTTTGCTTCCCTTTTTTGTAGAATATTTCAAATTCATAACCCAACATATTTTTGACCCATTTTTTATTCTCTTATTAAGATAATCATTGTTCCAAAAAGTATTTAAGATTAGCATGATTTGTTTTTACCTTGAAGTGTATTTTTATAGGGTCTCCATTCCTTTAGTACATGTAGTATTGCCAACATTTCCTTCTCATAAATAGGTTTACGTAAATACTTTCCTTTGATTGGATGACTTTCAAAAGCAATGAGTCTTCCTTATTGCATTAAAACAACACCAATTCCATTTCCTGAGGCATCACATTCCATAATAAATATTTTTGTGAATTCAGGAGTAACTAAGACCGATTCTTGGCACATTGCCTCTTTAATATGTTCAAAGGCCTTAGTTTCTTATAGAATCCAAGAAAAATAATCTTCTTTAGTAATGTTTTCAAAGGTGCTCTTATTCTCCCATAATTCTTAACAAACTTGCGATAATACATTGTCGAGCCGAGAAATCCCCAAAGATTCTTTATGGTTGTGGGGATTTTCCATTCCTTAATGGCTTTAATTTTTTTAGGGTCTACCTTAATACTATCATGAGATACAACATGACCCAAATATTCCACCTCCTATACTCCAAAGAAACATTTGGAGGTTTTTGCATATAATTGTTTCTCCTCCAATAGTTTGAGCACCCTGTAAAGATGTTGAATGTGATCCTTCCAAGAAACACTGTAGATTAGTATATCACCAAAAAATACTAACCAAAATTTTCTAAGGAAGGGTTTGAAAATGGAATTCGTCAAACCTTTAAATGTCGAAGGTGAATTAGTAAGGCCAAAAGGCCTTACCAAAAACTCATAATGACCCTCATCAGTAATGAATGGTGTTTTCATAATTTCTTTAGTCTTCATTCTAATTGGATGATACCAAATGTTATGCAACCATCTCAAAGAACAGAAGAAAATATAGATCAATGACTTAAAAACTGTCCTCTTCGAGGGGGAAACCTCCTTTACATTACATAAATGAACAAATCTTGGATGATACAAATTATGAGACCTCCTTGGTATATATAGGAGTCTAAGGGGTCACAATATAATCAGAACCTGCATAACAATAATAATGTAATGGTGCAACAATAAAATTAGTGGGATGCTATGAGGCACAACAATAACAACATGGGGGGTACATGGGTACAACAATAACAATAGGGGGTACACTAACCAGGGAAAATTTTATAAGGATAGAAATTTATCTTAAAGATTATAAATGTTGGAGAATTTCACTAGTCTCTAATATGCAAACTATAAAATATTTTCTGATATATTTGTAAAAATATGAAAATTTCTCATGATTATATATATAGTCTCTATATAATTTTGGAAATTTTTAAGTTAAAATAATTTTATATTGTAAAAATTGGGCGAATCGTTTTTAGAAAGAAAGGGAAATTGGCGAATCTTCTTTTTGGAAAAACCATGGAAAATTAGCCCACCTGTGAATATTAGCCCCTAAAATTTTCTACGATGTCACTAACAATAACAATGAGGGGAATAGATTAGTATTATAGGGACCCAACATTTTCCCAATATACTTTCTTACAACAATTTGAAGTGCCAAGTTTTTTTTGGAGGGGGCAAGGAGGATTTAGTTAAAATATTAAAACCTATTTTTTAAATTTCATTGAGTAAATTTATCAAAAAAATTTAGGCAAACACTTTTCTCTTTTGATCTTTTAATTTTTTTTTAATGGTTTATCTACAGGTTTTTTTTTTGTAATAATATTTTCTTTTTGGGAAAATTTTTAAAGGAATTTTGGGGTAAAAATGTTTTAAATTTTGTTGCAAGTTTGATTTTAGCCAAGTTTTTCATAACATAATCGAGTCAAGGACCATCGAGCTTCTTTCGCACCATAATTATACCACATTGAAATTTAAAAAAAAAAACCACTCTAGTCAAAAGGACTTTGGTAGATGTTAAGTGAAAATATACTAGTATTTACCAAATAAATTGAAAATTTTTCCTATCAAAATAAGAAAGATGAAGCCATGGTATTGATTGAGCTATATGTTTTGGATTAACTTATTGTTTAATTTTGATAAATGTACAAGTCCAAAAGAAATTTGGAATAATTTGGCCTCCTTATTTGGAAAGGTTAATCGATTTCATGCTTTACAAACGTATTCAGAGTTATCAACATTGATATATGATGACCAAGACTATATTGAGGATTACCTTGCCAAATTATAGCTATTTTTGGCCCAGTTAAAAATATGTGAAAAAGAGAAATAAGAATAAGAGTGTATCTTCTTAATCTTAGCATACTAAAGGGTTATTTTCAAGTTTTTTCATCTACATTCTATTCTATTATGGATTCCATTGGAGATTCCCTTAAAATTCCCAATTTTGAAACATTTTGTGATTTCCTTACATGAGAAAAATATAAGCTTAAGTAGTTAGATGTTCTTTCTAGTTCATAGAATCAAGATCTTGTGGATCATACCTTCAAAAGTAAGCACAAATCATAGTTTAAACATAAGAAATATTCTACTCAAGCCCATGAATCTCCCTCCAAGCCTAAGAAGAACAATAAATCTTCCCATGCAAATTCCAATCTTGATGGATCTTCCTCCAAGACAAAGAAGAAGATGAAATTCAAGTGAATCATGCACCTTTTGTTGTAAATCTGGGAATATCAAATTAAAGTGTTGAGAAAAAATGCAAGTCATAGATGAAGCCATAAAGAAGAAAAATATTTCAATAATAAAGTGCATGCTTAATTCGCTCAATCTCTATATAGATGTGCTAACAATTGGATACTTGATTCAAGTGAATCTCATCATACAGATCCTTCTTTAAACTGTCTTCCCTCTAAATCCCATAGAAACATCTCACATATTGCAATTTAATACTCTACTAGTCTTGATGTATTGGGGTAAGGTACAATGCAATAAGCTAATGGGTTCATTAATAATATACTCCTTGTTCCCAACATATCTACCAATTTATTATCCATCTATCATATCTACCACTTTATTAAAACAATAGAGTTTTCTCCCAAGTAGATAGTTATTCATGAGCTACATGATCCAGGAGTTGTTGTCGCTATTAGACAAGTTGATCATGCTTCCATATTATGTAATTTGGATATTTTTTGATCTACCTCATTTTCCTCTTTCACTTCTCATGTTGATTCTTTGAGTAGGATTTGGCATGAAATATTTGGGCATCTAAACTTTAGATATTTTAAATAATATACACTCATAATAGGGTTCTTGGTCTTCCAAAGGTTTCTTCTACTGATGGGGGTTTTGCAAGTTGTGGTATTGGAAAAAAACATCAAGATCCCTTTATTAAAGGTAACGGTTTCCATGTTTCAACATCTCTTTAGTTGGTTCGTAGTGATTTCATATCATCTCCAAATTTTTCTTTCTTAGGGTCTAAGTATTCACTAAAATTTACTGATGAATTTTCATCAAACTCTTGGGTGTACTTATTAAAGTACAAAATGTAAGCCTTTACAACATATAATACATTCAAAGTCTTTGTTGAGAATCATTCATCTTGCTTCATCAAGAAACTACACACTAATAATGTGGGAAGGAGGGGGGAGGATATGTCAACCAGGCTTTCAAATATTGTGAAGAACATGGCATATAACATTAGAATTATGTCCCCTACACCTCTCAACAAAATGGTGCTCAAGAAAGGTGGAATAAAAAATTGTAGGAGATGGTCAATTTTATGATTCAATCCAAGAATATGCTGCCTTATTTCTAGTCCTAAGTCGTTAATTATGGCAATTATATTCAAAATCGGATGCCTCATAACAAAATCCAACATCTGATTCCAGTGGAATCTTGGACCCATGTTAAGCTTAATGTATCTTATTTTGAACATTATTGGACATTTTCTACTTAATGTCCAAGGGAAAATAAGAGGACATGAAGGGAATCTTGGACCCATGTTAACTATCTACCCATGTTAACTATCTATTCATGACCCAAATGTCCAATGGAAAATAAGAGTCAATCACTGATATTTGTTGGCTACTATGAGGACATGAAGGGATATAGGCTCTTTGATCCTACTTCTAAGGAAGTTTTTCTTCGAAGGGATGTCCATTTTGATGAGCACTGCAATCTACTGTGATATTCTTCTCCATCCACAACTTTGATAATGATCCTAATAATGTTGATAGCTTTGTAAACACTAAAGATGAAGAAAGTTTTGTTAAATATAATCAACCAAAGGATAATATATCATCATCACCACCAAAAACTTAAGAAATCTAATCAAGAACAACCTGTTTGAGACCAACCTTCTAGGAGGAGTCTTCTTAGGAGAAAGTAACATGACATATATGGTTACGAGGCTAGTTATTTAACCTATATTTCCTCCAATCAACCATAGTCAAGTGTAATATCTCTTTTGGGTCATGTCATTTCAAAGGATCCATAAAAATTTTATGTTGTTGTTGGAATACCTAAGTGGTAAGATGCCATGACAAAAGATTATTCTTCTTTTATGAAAAATAACACCTAGGATCCCATTCCTATTCCTAAGTGTTGAAATTCAGTCTATTGAAAATGAGTCTACAAAACCAAATATGTAGCAGATGGCTCTTTTGAAAGATATAAAACAGGTATTATGGCCAATGGATTTTCATAGCTTTAAGGAATTGATTATTCTAAGACCATTTCCCCTATTTCCAAGATGGATTATATAAGTCTTATTCTTTCTCTTGGCACTTCCCAAGGCTAGTGATTTTATTAAATAGATGTAAAGAGCACTTTCCTACATTGTTATCTACATGAAGAGATTTGCATGGAGAAACTCATATTTTTGTGTAGGATTATTCACTATTTTATAGGCTTTAGAATTCAGTGTATGGTTGCAAACAAGCTCCTATAACTTGGCATGAGAAAATTGATACCTTTCTACTAACATCAGGGTTCAACAATTTCCATTCTAATCCTTCAACTTAGACTCATAAGTGGGGATTTGACATTTTGATTTTAATTCTGTATGTTGATAATTTGATCCTCACATGGAGTTCTTTATTTATGATTTAGAGTGTCAAGGAAGTATTTAGGGGATAATTTGATATGATTTACCTTGGACTTCTACATCACTTTAATGGATTTTATGTTCATTAGTCTTCAAAATGGATTACCATATTTCAACAGAAATATGCACATGATTTACTTTGAATCTTTGGCATGGCTAGTTGTAAGTTTGAACCTGCACTTTTTCAGTCAAGTGTTACTCTTACCACTAGTTGCACCTCACCATAGGTCAATCTTAAATTGCATAAAAAAATTATGGAAGTCTAATCTATTTGAATCACACCCATCCTGAAATTGATTTTGTAGTAGGAATTTTCTATCGATTCTCTGAAGATTCTCATGAGATTCATTGAAAGGAAACAAACAATATTTTGAGGTATATCTGAGGAACTTCTAGTGTTGACATTCAACACACCATTGGCACTTCTAAGCTTGTGGGTTTCATAGATTCTGACTGGGATGGATCGATTGATTATTATAAGTCCACATATGGTTTTTTTTTTCATCTTGGTTCTGATATTGCTTGGTCCTGCAATAAACAATCAATAATTGCATGATCTTCTAAAAACGTTGACTATCGAGCTATACTCCTGCTAATCAAGAATTTATTTGGATTCGATAGTTATTGACTAAGTTTTTCATTCAACATGATCATCTTAATATTATTTGGTGTGATAATCAAATTACCATACATATTTCCAAATATCCAGTGCAGCATCAAAGGACCAAACATAATGAGATCAATATTTATTTCATTCACCAGCTTATTCAATATCATGTTAGTAGCCCAGGGCATGTGCCTACTAAAGAGAAAGTAGCAGATATATTCATCAAATATTTAGCATCATTAATGTTTCTTTAGTTATGACTATTTCTTGGAATGAATGAATTTGTCCTCAGGGGGTCATCTTGAGTTGTCCTTCCTTCTTATCCTCACTCATATTTGCTCTTCTTTATGTTTTTACTATATTTTAGAGAGGATTACTTTTCCTATAGTTTTTTCTCATTTTCCTCCACTTATGAGAGGTTGTACATGGATACCTTAGTAAGCCTTGTTTCAGAGACCCATTCTTTGTTTTTTGTTTTCTTTATGTTTCCTCCCTATGCTTTTCTTATGAGGAGGTATTTGAGTTCCAATAAAACAATATTGAATCTTCTAGCCCTACATATTGATTTTATATGCTGCATTATAAATATTATATTTGAGTTATTGTGGGAAACTTATTTTACTACTATAAATTAAAATGACGTATAATATATTTTTCAAGTAACGAAGAATATCTCCCTTCCTTTCTTCAATTTTTCTCTTCATAGAAGTAATTTTTGATTATGTAGTCTAGTCAGTGAATATATTTTTATATATCTATAACGATGTAGTGAGATACATATATCTAAGAAACATTTGAAGATTTTAAATTAAGATATAATTAAAATTAAATTTAAACCTTAAAAAATTACAATATATAGTCCTTATCACTATTGGAATATGTTTCCTATTATTAAAATATATTAATTACGCCCATAGGTATGCCTATTTTGAAATAGGGCTTCTACAATTTTAATTTAATTATCAACAATTATTAGGTGGATGGTATGGATTTAACTTCCACGGAATATTCTAGAATATTCTTAATAGTAAGTTAAAAAAAAAGGTTGAGATTTATGTCCAAATTAGTTATGTCATTTTTGTCATTTTAATTAAATTAGTTAATTAAAAAAAAAATCTTATGAACAAGCGTCATATGAAATGGCTTATGGTTTTTTAAAGGATGTGTTATTGATAAGCCATGGTATCTACTCATGGTATTGTAAAAAACGTATTTACATATTAAAAATATCAATGATAAAGTGGAAGTGGATCTTCGTGTTTAAGAATATTGTTACATGTTTTTTTAAATGTATACATTTTTTATTTATATATCGATATAAATTGATCTTAACAATTGATCTGTGTGTGTGTAGAATGTGTAATTTTTTATTATTTAAACTTCATTTTCAAATGCATAAGCTCTACAACTTTCTCGTTGTATATTTTTTGAATATCAGTGTAGCCCTAGCTAACATATCATGTTGGCTAGTGCATAGGGGGCTCCTCCCCCTCCGTCAGAAGAGGTTGTAACCTTTCAGGAACTCATTTCAACCCTCCCAAAAAAAAAAGATGAAGGAGACCCAATCAAGGTTCGTGAAGAAACCATACTTTATTCCCTCTGTTGTGTTGTCATTTGGCTTCCGAAGAATTTCATTGGCATTCTAATAACATGCATTAGTTGGTAAATTCATAGGTATGTGTTTGTTCCCCATTCAATGGAACAATGGTTGGAAAAAATGTGGAAACTAATGGTGAATGGAAACATAGGATTCTATGCTTGTGAAAATGGGTTTTTTGCTTTTCTGTTTGGACTAAAAGAAGACAAAGATGTAATATTTAGGAATGGACCATATTTCGTTGTGTCTAAAGGAATGCAGTTGAATTAATGGACTCTTTATCTCGATCCAAATGATGATATACCCACTACAACCCATGTGTTGGTTAAACCTCCAAGGCTCCCTTTATCTTGTTGGAGCGACGATTACGTGAGATTAATTGGAAATGGGTCAGGGAAATATATGGATAGAGCTTAGCCAACGGGTTCATATTTCGCTTGTGCCAAGATGTGCATGGCATTATACCTATATAAAGGTCTTATAGTTGACATAAACCTTACCCTAGGTGAATGGATCCATCACCAAGTGCTAGACTATGAACAATTTCCTTTTAAATGTCAAATTTCTCATGACTATGGCCATTTTACAAGGGATTGCAAGAAGTATCACTCTGGAAAGGATGAAGGACTATCAGCAAAGGGGGAAAAGCAACGGAAAACATAGAGAAGAGGAGAAAACAAAGGTAAAGTAGTGAAAATCAAAAGCAATACAAATCAATATACAAACTCGGATTCAAACTCAACTAACCCCTTAATGGTGTTGCAAACATAAGAAGAAATGGAAAAATAAGACACATTTCCTAGAAATGATATTTAAGTCCCAGGAAAAAAAATGGTAGATGCAAAACATGAAGAACAAGAAGTTCCAACATGTATAAGAAAAGGGGAAGAAGAGCTAGAATAGAACAACCAAACCCCCATTCCAATCCAAGAAGAAGGCAATCAGGATGCAGCCAAAAGTCCATTGGAAAACCCTCTCAGTCCATTCTATGTCACTCCAAAGAAAATGAAGGAAAAAATGGGTGAATCAAGCAACTTTCTGACCCAAAATATGGATCAAAACATTATTTGTGTGGATGAGGAAAGCAGATAGGAAACTAATAGCAATATAAAAAAGGAAAGGAATAAACTCCATGAAAGTAGTAAGGGAAAATGAAGTGGAGAAAAACATTAAATTGGAGAATCAGCCCCAAATATCAGAAATCATCAAATCATTGTCAATAAAGGATTGTGCAGGAAGTACAGTTGGAGGTGGTAAGTCTCAAACCCGTCTAAGTAAATAATGAAAAATATTTTTTTCAAAATTAGTGGTATGGGGGTATGGGAGGCACTTCAAAATCCCAATCTATAAAAGACTTAGTAATGAAAGAGAATCCTCAAATCCTACTCCTTCAAGAAACAAAAGTAGAAGAAACAAAGCTTTAAATCTTAACCAGGACCTTTTGAAGACAAGTTATAGGATAAAATACAGTTTTTATGGTACCTCTACGGGTGTTGGAACGTTTTGATCATATTAATATCTCATCTTAAAATATAGTATTAAAACTAAGCATTGTATATCAGTCTTGTTAGAAAAGAATAAATCAATGGAGAGAATTTAAGTTATAAATGTATACGCTCAAGTAGCACATGGGGAGAAAATTTCATTTTGGGACTCATTAATCTCACTAAAAGACTTATAGTGGCATCAAAATAACATAGTAGGGTGATATTTCAATACTATTTTGTTTTCCTCAAAGAAGCGAAGAGGTAATTTAGTCTGAGATCCACTCAAAGAGAGAATGGAAGATCTGAGAAACGAATGGGACTTATCAGATATTACTCCAAAGGAGGGCATGTTCACTTGGACAAACATGAGATTCGGTGATGGACACATTGCAACTAGATTAGATCAATTTATGATTCATAGTAGTTGGTTGATTTGTGTTTTATATTGTGTGCCACCAATTCTTGCTTAAGGAGAGTCAGATCACCATCCCATTTCGTTGGAAATCGACCTGCTGGAGGATTTTGGTCCCATCCCATTTTGTTTCAATCTAGCTTGGATTCAAGATTATGAGGTTCCATTTTTAATCAAAAATTTCTATATGGTTAACATCTAAGGATCTCCCTCCTTTGTTTTCGAATCAAAATTGAAATGGGTAAAACAAGCTCTAAGATTATGGACTCATGAAAGGTATATACCTCCAAATAAGAAAAAGTGGAGCTAGTCAAAGAAATGTAACATCACCAACTATTGATGGACAAGAGTGTGATTAAGGAGTGGCACATTGAAAAGAAGGAGGAATTAAGCAAGAAAATATTCAAAAGTAAGTAGGCAGGAGGAGGAATACTAGAGACTGAAATATATAAGCATTTGGATAAAAGCGGGCGACTAAAACATGGATTTTTTCCACAAGAAAACAAAAACAGGGAAATTCATAATAGATTTGCATCGGAAGGAAATCCAAACATATCATCATTATTTTATTTTAAACAAGAAGCCTTTAACCATTTTCAAAAACTACATTTAGAAGACAAAGAGCTAGAGATGGGTAAATATGAAGAGTTTTGTCCTATATCACGTTGGAAATATATGACATCAATAATGAACTTATAGTAAATGAAATAGAGATATTAGAAGTGATTGATGCCATTTGGGCTTTGGAACATGAAAAATCCCATGGACCAGATGGCTTTTCCATACGATTTTATAGATTCTTTTGGTCTCTAATAAAAAATTATTTAATAAAGATGTTTAATTAGACGAGGAAGAAGGATAAAATTGGGGGGCGGGGAGGGGGGCACAAATTACTCCTTTCTCTCCTTAATCCCTAAGGATATGAATCTAGAAAACTTCTCTCAATTCAAACCTATCTCATTATGGTGAATAGATTGAAGAAATTTCTCCTAGGGACCATATCTAAGAATCAAGGAGGAATTATGTAGTAGTGTCATATTCTGGATAGTATAGTTTGGTATAGGAAGCCATCTATTATAGCAAAGAGAGAGGTGAATTCATAATCTTCATAAAGCTCAATATGGCCAACGAATTTTATTAGGTTAAACACTCTTTCAATATCCTTAACCTAGAAAAATTGGGCTTCAGTTCAAAACTAATCCACTGGATTAGGAACTACATTGGTTCTCCCGAGATAGCACCCTTGGTAAAAGATAAACCCACCCCCTTCTTTATGGCTTCTAGGGGGCTTCTCCAAGGCTTTCCTATCACCCCAATTCTCTATATTATTGTTTTTAAAATCCTGACGAAATATTGAGCAAGCAATAATCCAAGGGAGATTGATGGGCTTAAGTATAGACCATAATTTAAAAGATGTTAATCACTCTGAATTTGCGGATGACACTCTTCTCCTGGTAGGGGCTTCCAAAATAATTTCCATCCACTTCAAATATCTCCTTTATTTTTATCTCAATTTGTCAATGGGACTAATAAACAAAGAGAATATTCATTTATATGGATAGAATTATTTAGATTGCCTCCTTTGAGAGATCTCTTATGTTTTAGATTTTTCAGCAGCGATAGGGTGGAATCCCTTAAATTATTTTGAAAACCTGATTACTTTGGGTGCTACAAGAATGGAGGAATGGGATGCAATTTTATAAAAGATTAAAAAAAGGATTCATGGTGGGGAGAATTTTGGCTAAATGTGATTAAGAAGTTTGTTCCCCTTAATTCAGTCTTATCTTCTTGCCTAATTTATATGTGCTCAAGACTTCTTTCTCCCAAGAGAGTGATAAATCAAATAGGTGGGATGCTCCAAAAAATCTAATGGCAAGGACGTAAAATCAATGGTTCCAAAATTCACCTGGTAAATTAGAAACATTATTCGTCTCTGAAAAGAATTTGGAGGCTTGGAAATAAAAGATCTACAAGTCATGAACTTAGATTTCAGAGAAAAAAATGTTTGGAGACTTCTTTATAAACCAAGGGAATGGTGGAAGAAGTATTTTCTATGGAAATATTTTCATAAATATAGATTCCTCAGGACTAAAAAAGTTGACCAGTCAGGTAGTGGATAAAAAATTTAGAATTTATGTCAATCAATTTATCCAAATATCACATATCATTCAGGTTGGATAATTGTAAATGGTTCTAGAATAAACTTGTGGAAAGACAAATCCCCTCAATCAATCTCTTGGAAGAATCCCCATAAATCAAAGAGTTGGAAATATCGATGAAAAGGGAATGTTATAAATTAAAGACATTTCTTAGTGGGATGAACTTAGAGCTTGGAAGAAATGGGATTTCTTGCACCTTCATCCTTCTTTCCAGTATTTCTAGAAACAACTAACTGATCCCCTTAAATGTTTTTCTCCAATTGATCTATCATCCCTCGATCAATACTCGTACAGAATTGGACTACATCAATGATTCTTGGCCAAAGTAGGGCATGATATCTCGATTTGAAACCTTCCACATTCAGTTGTGTCAAAGAGTTGGAAAAGGATCTAGGTCAAAGATGGAATCCTAAAGTCAATATTTTCTGTTGGACCCTTGTCCATGGGAAAATATCAACTTCTGAAATTTTGAAGAAAATAAATATTCAAGGAACATCAACATCTGCACTTTGCAAGGGAGACAATGAGGATATTCCTCATATTTTTTGTAAGTGCGCTTATTCTCTATATGTTGAGAAAAAAACATTCGATAAAGTCAATAAAATTGATTCAATCTTGGGGAGTTGGATGGACATGTTTGATTCATGAGGAAACAAGTATCGATGGTCAAGAAGAGTCTTGTCCCTATTGATCTGTTTTTTAATGTATCTAAAGAAATACCTCTTCTAGGCAATTTGGCTAGCTTGAAATAGTGTCGTTTTCAAGGGAGTCCATCTATACTCAACTAAAACAACAAGTAAAGCTTGAAGTGTATTGTTTGAATATTTATCAACCAGGGGATTTAAACTCTTGACTATTGAATATTTAAATTCAATTGAAAATAATTGGATGCATATCGATCAACCCTCTTCTCAAATTGATAGGTTCAAACTTCACCCATCCTTTAAGGAATTTTATTGCATAAGGATGAACCTTTTTGAAGATCAAAATACCACCCTTTTTTTTTAAGGATCTTCAAAGGGAAACCCCTAGTTTATAGGAGTGAGAGGGGTAATCATTTTCCCCTGTGAACAAAGAGAGACTCAATTCGCTTAGGGTTTGGAAATAATGTCAAATAATCAGGTTGAATACATAGCCCTTTGGAAAGGGCTAGGAATTGCTATAAAAAAAAAGGGGAATTCACCATTTATTTGTATGAAGAGACTGGTGATAAAACAACTACAAAATATTTAGAAAAAATGTTAATAAAACTCCCCACAACACCTTGTAAAGGATCAACAAGAAATTGAGGAATTTCGAGGAAGTTAAATATTTCCATACCCTCCGACAATTGAATGCTGAGGCAGGTGCTTGTTTAGTCAATTAAATGTCTTAAATTGCTATCATAAATTATCTACTGAAGTTAGTAATAAGATGAAGTGTGGTGCACTATATATGCTTAGATGACCTTCTTTCTTACTTCGTTGTGTATCTTTTATATTGCTTTGGGGGTTTTGTATTTTAGGCCTAAAGTTAAGAACCAAAATTTATCTGAGTGAAATCTATGATTCTAATGAAATCTTTAAATGATAGTTGACAACCAAATCTAAATGAATTTTAATGATGAAAACTTAATCTTAAAGAAGAAATAAAAGGAAATGTTATTTTTATTCTAAGTAAAGGAATTGAATTACAAATTACTTTTAATGAAATGAATGAAATATGAAATCTAAACGAAGGAAGAAAAAGAAATGTTGATTAACTAATCTAATTTGCATAAAAATAAATCAAACTTTGAATGGTTAAAATCTGAGTTATGTTAGACTTATCTAGGTCAGTAAAACATCTATGGAAAGTATCTAATTGATTCAAAACAAAGCACTATTCCAAATATAATTTCATTTTACTAATCTTTAATGATGTTCTGTTTATCAACATGACAAGAATGAAACCATTTTCTACCTTATCCACTGAAAGCATTAATTCTATGAAAACAGAGCATTTGATCTATTTCTAAAATAATTAAAACACAATTCTATTCTAACTTTGTCCTAGTTTTAAATCTAAGAATGATTGAAAGATAAATTTAATCTAATTCTATTCTACATTCCACAGAACAAAAGCATAAATTCTATTGCTAAGAAATTAAATTACTGTGTTGATTGAAATCAAATTTAACTAAGGAAAGCAAGAAATTACAGAGTATCTATTGCGCAAAACATGTTCAATATTAAAGCCTATGGTTGTTGTATAACTGAATGCTTGAATATATTCAATTTGAAGATGACAGAGTCACATTCATGAGATGATTCAGGCAAGCATAAGATCCAACAGTCAATTGTAAATGTAAACAACTAATTCAGAAAACATTTAAAAACTAATTTACATAAAATTAAACTACAAAATAGTGAGAAATTTAAACTACGAATTGAGAATAATCTGACTATGAAATAGCAATAAATTAACTATGAATTGACGAGAATATAACTACGAATCGACATGAAATTAAACTATGAAATTGACAGAAAATTAAACTAAAAAACAACTGTAAAAACCTCATTTCCGTGCAGGAGCCCTCTGCAACAGAACGAGTGTGAAATATACTTAGACTATTCGCGCATCATAGATCTATAATTTTTCTTCTTTATTAGAAAAACAGAGTTTGAAAGCGTAACCCGTATTATCACAAAAATTAAGTTAATTCCGAATTTCAATAGACCGGTATTTATACAGGTTTTTGAATTAACTGTTTTGAGACAATTCTGCCTATGGATAGAAAAATAAAACTAAAATTATAAGTCTATTTAGAAGCAAATTCTTCATGGCTCTCTCTCGATTTGCTACGTAAGAGAAAATCGAGAGTCTTCGTCCGCTGATCTCGTTCCTTGACTGATCTTTGACCGCAAGCATAGGCATGATTCCTTCTTGAATTCGAATAGATAAGTGGGATATGATCCATGTGTGGATCATTTTAGAGATACCCATATGACTCACTTCTTCATTTTCTTCTCAAAACCTGTCAAACAATAACGATGGCTGCAGAAACAAAGGTTAGCTACAAAATTGCATGAATTCTGTAGCTAATTACAGAAATTCATCTAAATAATAAGAAACATTATAATATAAAGTAGAGATCATCTAAATGCCTTCTTAGATGTGGAATATGTCAATTATCACTGGTTGAGTTATGAGTTTGTAAAAAAGGAAGAAGAAATGATGGAAAAGGATGTCAAATTAGGAACAGTTTTGAGGTTCAAAAATGTTCTAGCAAACAAAGGGGATAGACTAGAACAAGGTGTGATGGAGATTGATAATATTTATACAAATTACACTCCACTCCCATGAGTCAACAACAATTTCCAAAGGCTAAGGTTGAAATATTTGCTATCCAAATTAACGATTTTAGTCATCAAAACTACAATTGGATCCAAAGTAATCACTCCCATTTAATTTTTTAGCTAACCCAATGCCAACATCAAGAAAAGAGGAGGTAGAGATCATCTGATATATTGGCTTTGGTATATGCATGAGTTAATGACACTTTTTGGAGGTCCTTTCTTGACATTGACAAGAAGGACAGTTGGTTGTTGTTTGGGCCAAATTGGGGGAATTTGGAGCTCAAAAATTTAAATGTGTTTGGAAATTCTAGCAAGCATTGAAGGCACAAACATTCTTTAGTTATTGCAAAAATTCTCTACCCATATGGAAATTTAATGGTGAATGTGCAAGAGGTTTCTTTCTCCCGCGTCATGGAATGGGTTCCCCTAGTTTTAAATTGTCTCTTCATGAGTCATTTTAATGCCCTCTAATGTGTAGAATGTGATTTACACATAAAATATTTCAATGTGAATATTAAGTGAAATCAGAGAGAGAGAGAGAGAGAGAGAGAGAGAGAGAGAGAGAGAGAGATTTCACTTAACATTCACATTTAAATATTTTATGTGTAAACCACATTTTACACGTTCATCATTAAAATTGTTATTATTATTATTATTATTTATTTCTATTTTATCTCTACACATACATTTATATAAAGTTGATATTGAAATAAATTAATTAACATTGATATTCAATTAAAATCCTATATTGAAATATTTTTAAAAATACAAGGATTATATATTTTGAAAATATAAGTGTGTTTTTCTTCTTCTTTTTCTAAAACAAAATTATGTTACTTCATTTGATGAAAATATTTTATTTAGAGCTAAGAATTAAAGTGAAATATTTTTACCATATCTCAATCAAACTAGGTTCAAAATTATTGATGTTTTATTAGTTTTTTGTTTTTTATTATAGTCCCAAATTGTTTATTTATTTATTTAGAGTATATTTTATTTTTATTTTTAAAAAGACAAGCCTAAACTAGAGGTTGAACGAAGAAGGAATTTCACATCTCCCTCATAATGGGCCATAGAATGTGCATCTTGGTGCAATTAATTTATTTTATAATTAATAATATTATTAATAATTTAAATTGTAGTTATGATTTAGTGTTGTGATTTGTTTTTAACAGTTTTAGCAAGGTGAGATGTGTCATGAAGAAATGTTTTTTATAGTTATCCTATTGATGTCTACCAACCATTTAATTTATATGATTGCATTATTCTAATTAATAAATAATAAATCTATGGTAAATGTCCATAGATATCAATCATGAAAAGCATGAAAAAATTTACTTCATGATACATTTCATGTTGCTAAAATTTAAAAAATCATAAAAACTAACTAAATTATAAAATTATTTTCAATTATTATTATCATCATCATCAACTATAAAAGAATTAATATATGAATTAAACATATTTACATTTAAAAAAACATGTAACAAGATTCTTAACTATGGATACTTACCCTCACTTTTCCATGAATATTTTTAATTTGTAAACATGTTTTACTATAATAGCATGGATTATCAATACCACATGTCCAAAAAACCATAACTAATATCATATGACACTGACATTTTTTTTAATTAATCAATTTAATTGAATTAAAAAACATGAGATAACTACTTTGGACATAGATCTTAACATTTGATTCGTCAATACTACTAAGAATATTCTAGAATATTTTGTGGAGTTTAAATCCCTATAGTCCATCTACTAATTATTGATAATTAAATTAAAGTTCTAGAAGCTTTATTCCAAAATAGACACGTCTATCAATAGGTATCAATCCATAATAGGTTTTTTAGTTCATGATGCATCTCATATTGTTAAATTTTAAAAAATCATAAAAATTAACCAAATTTTATTGTTAGTTAAAATTATTATTTTGATAAAAATAATTAATATATAAGTTAAACATATATACATTTAAAAAAACATTTAACAAGATGATTAACCATAAATATCTATTTACACACTATAATGAGATTCTTAATTTGTAAATAGGTTTTGTTACAATATCATGGGTCAATATCATGCACTAATATCATGGCTTATCAATACCACATACCAAAAAAAACCATAACTCATTTCATATGACACTTGTCCATATGACCAGTTTTTTTTAAATAATGAATTTAATTGAAGGGAAAAATATCAACCTTTGATTTGTGTATGTTGCTAAGAATATTCTAAACTCCTACCATCAACGGATAATTATTGATAATTAAATTAAATTTGTGGAAGCCTATTCCAAAATAAGCATGTTTATCAAAATAAATATGAAACTAGAGGTGTTAGATAATTCCCAAAACACTATAAAATACAAGAATCTATCAT